>CM070716.1:67985996-68314708 GCA_036346275.1 Otatea glauca | reverse complement strand
GCGGCTTGGGGTTAAAGGCTCTTGACGAATACTAATAAAAAGGATACCCCAACAAACTCAAGCGACGAGCCAGGCTCAAGCATATCTCCAAATTTCAACAGTCGCTGCCGCCCGCCACGATCAATCGCCGCTGAGATCACAAGAAGGCATCCGCCTCCCGACCGCAGCGGGAAGCGATCCGATCAAACAAAGTCAGCTCCCGACTTCTTCTTGGCGGGCGGAACTCCCGACTCAACCAAAACTAAGGTGACGAACGCCGAGTGCCGCGTGTCGTCCTCATCGACCCTACCGCCATGCACTTCGAATAAGGTCAATGAGAGCGACTATACAAGGGCGTGTGGCTCCTTCCTAAGAAGATCCGTGATCAGAGAAGACAAAGCTTCCAATTTTCATCAACCAGCCACGTGATAAAGACGAGCGCACGCGCTCCTCCCGAGGCGCAGCACTAACGCCACGCACTGACGCCAAGATTCGCAAGGATCACAGAGAGCAAGTACGCTACTTCCCGAAATACCTAACCTCCCCGACCACTCAAGGCTACCAACCCAAAGATGGGCAAGACAGGTGGCGCACCATCCACAAGACGAAGGACCGGAGCTCCTAGCGTGGGTCACCTCGCTTCCTCCTAACTCGATGTAACCTGCCCCTTCCTTCAGTATAAAGGAGGCAGGCTAACGATTCAGGGGCAACGAGCAAGAACAAGAAAGGGAGAGAGCGCTTATCAAACCCATCTCGCTAAGCCATTGGCATTCTCGCTGTAAAACTTGTGCACTATCCGCACTCAAGAGTAATACAACACTACCACACACCTAACCGGAGTAGGACCTTCAAACCAACCAAGATACATCTTGACTCACGAGTCTAACCATTCAGGAGTGGAACGCTGAATTTCTAGACTTACAAATTTACTTGCGGCGGCCTCCAAAACGGCAAGCGACCATCTTCTTCCATGACATAGTCTTTTCGATTCGAGTCCCAAACTCCATCATCACCGAAACTAAACGCAGATTCACTCGGGAAGGAATTCCTCGAGATTCTGCGATGACTTCAACATCCGCGCCGATTGGGCGCCCGTGGCCCATCTGCGGACCAACGCCGTGTCGGCCAGCGCCAAACCGCATGATCCTTCAAGGGCTCAAAATTGCGAATTTTGAAGTCGGCTCAAGCACTTCACGGTGCGCTGGTGGCCGAGAGCTACCTCTCATCCTCTGGAGTCTACGGACCACGCCGAGGCAGGCGACCGGGTTCACACCGTTTCTTCATGGTATACGGTGCGGAAGCCGATCTTGCCGCGGACGACAGGTATGGCGCCCCAGATCGCAAGCCTTCGAGGAGGCTGGGGGCTCGCCGCGCAACAAGACTCGTCGACCAGATCGACGCAGGCGCGCCAGCGTGACGAATCTGCGATCGGCCCGGTATCAACAAGCTGCTGCGGCGTTATCACACCGCCCGAGTTCGAGCTGGTCTTTGATCTTGGCGACACAGTCTGCGTCGGGTCGGACCGGCAGGATAAGCCATTTGTCGCCCCCACAGGAAGGCCCTTCACCGTCGTGCGAGATCCTCCGACTGCACCTTCGGCTCAAGGGCGGCAAGCGGCGCGATCCTTCCAAATGCATGGAATATAGAAAAGTTAAAGCGATTATATCCTAAACTCTTTTCCTCTTCCTAGCATACTCTTTACTTTCTTCCTTAGAGCACAGGTAGCCATGCGACGACTCGAGAGCGCCCTTCGGCGCCCCAGTTCAAGCTACTCCTGGTCCGGCGCTTGCGCGGTTGATGACAACAGGCCACAAGGTCCTTCCCGGCGGTAACCCCTTGACCCAAGTGCTACGACTTCGCCCGGCTATAGTTCTAACACTTTGCGGAAGAAGGAAGTGCAGTGGAGTGACCTTTGGTCGGCGAGAACACTCCTCACGAACTCGGTTGTCCACGCGCTTATGAGGTCACGGCCGTGGTCATGATATCTATCGGCGGTAACCCTCTCAACCCAAGTGTTACGACCTCGCCCGGTGACTATGGTTGCTAAGTAGCGCCAGCGGAAGAAGGAAGTGCGGTGGAAAGATCCTCTGGCGGTCTAGAACACTCCTATCCCTCACAAGTGCGCCCTACTTGCTGCATAGCCAAGTCTCCAATCCCTCGCTCCTCCCAAAACGGACCGACCTACGCATAAGTGACCCCTGTGGTTCTTAAGGCTATGGTCGGTCAGCCTCATCCTAAATACGAAAAAGGGCGAGGCGATTACGGGCTTGATAAATTCAAGATTGTTTAAATAGCGGTCTTTACAATCTAAAAAGGATAAAGCTAACTATATTTTATTCTTCTTGGCGGCGGCCAGGTGGCGAGGCGGAGGTTAGGCTGCCTCTGGCTTCTGGAGGCGGCTGCTGGCCAGAGATCGGTGGCGATCTCGGGCGTCGGCTCGACGAGGCTCTCGAACCGGTCGATCTCCTCGTCGTCCGGTTCCCAGCTTCACGCCGCTCCCCCCACCGTCGAGGTCTGCGTCGTGTAATCTGAGATGGTGTTGACCAACGCGATAAAGCTCAGCCTTGGCCACCGGTGACCACCGCCTCTTCTGAAGTGCGCACTCGGGCGGTGGAGAACAAGGCACTCGGGCTGCCGGCTCAAGAGATCGATCGTAGACCTCCGGCCCGGCCTTGCGGAGGCCTCGATTCGGCGCTCATCTCGGCCGACCGTCCTCGCAACCTTCAGCGCCGCCGGGCCTCGTCCGAGCCACGATCCTCCACGTCGCGAGCATCTGAAGCCGTTCTCTGCGCCTCCGGCGGCCTTCCGATTCTTCTGCGCCTCTGCCCGGATGCGGAGATTTTGGATAAGTTAAGCCTGCGGGTCGCACCCCAAACTTAATTGAAGAATTGGAGACACTTACCGACCGCGAGTTGGTGATTGCCCGACTTCGACCCGGCGCCTCGTATGAAGTCTTCACTTCGACAGTTCCTTCGGCGATCGCCGCTTCGGAGCGAACTTCCGGCGTCCCCTGAGCCTTGTTTGCTTCGGTCCTTGGCGTGTTACTGCGTCTGCGTGATCCCCTCGCGTGCGGCGGCATCCTTGGCCTGGTGACCTCGTCGAAGGACTCGATTCGCCACTTTACGCCCTCAGGCCTTGGCTCCTGGCGCTCATCATAAAGGCCTTTGTGGCTCTTCAAATCCAGGCGGATCTCAGCCGCCTCCGTAGCCTAATGTCGAGGCCTCTGGGCTGGCGCAGCTCAAGCGCAAGCCATTGCACTCCTCCACTGCTGCTCGGCTACCATTCGTCGAGCGACGCAGAGCTCAACTTTAGCGCCGGCGAGCATAAGTCTTTGCAAAAGCGTGGACACCTCAGTTAGTCGCGGAAGAACTATCAAAAATGTGCAGCGAGTCGAACTTTTCACGACCTACAGGCGGCAATTGAACTCCCCAACCATCGTATCCGGTATACGGTGGAAGACTTGAGCAAGAGCGGACCTTCACGGATCGCCTATCTCGGCTTGGCGTCACACGCCTTTCAGGAAGGCGACCCACTCGCTCTCCCGCCGACCCATGGCCTTGGGCAGGATTACACCCGGCCACGCCGCCGCTCGCTCGGATTCGGGCGGGGCGTCGCCGTCAAAGCACCATGGGCAAAGGTGGCGAGGTCAACCCTTGAAACCCCTCGGCGACTGCGCTGAGGAGCATCGGTCGGCACCTCCCGACTGGGGCGAGGTCGAGCACCTCCGTCGCCGCTCGCGCACGATTGGCGCGATCACCGACGGCGCCATCGTCTCATCCTCGGCTTGACGATCACGTCGTCCGGTGGGGTCCCGCATGGAGGCGGCGAAGTTCTTCTTCGACCACGACCTCCGGTGAGACCCTCGGGCCGACGCCGCGACCTCCACCGACCGTCGGGGTCGCGAAATCCGCGGCGTCGTTACTTGCGGGGCCGATCATGTACGCCCACAGTCCACCCGGTATAGGCGCACGTTGCAAAGATTCAAAGTCGCTCGGCGGCTTTGCCAAAAAAAAATGCTCCAATAAAAGAAACACTTACAAGGCCGGCGCGGTGCGTGGCGCGCGCGCTCTTCTTGCCCCCCCATGAGGCCAGTCGTGGCCGTCGCTTCCCGAAGCCACCTCCACCAGAGACAGCTGCGGCGGCCGCAGGCGCAAGATCACCCCTCGCACGGGGATCGTGTGCCCACGGGCCCGTGATGCCGCCCTCGGCCGAGTCCACGCCGCCGCCGCCCGATCGGCGGTCGGAAAAACCCACCATAGGGGTGGCCGGAGGCGCTCCGCCATTGTCGATGGAGGTTGTCCCCGCGGCGGTGGTCTCAGACACATCTCGTGCCACAAGGCTGCGCCGCATACGTTCCTTATGATTCTTCCTCCTCCTTTCCTCCTTCCGCTTCTTGCGGGAGAGTCCTTCCTCTAGTCTTCGCGCCGGCGCTTCGGCTCCTTATCCCGGGGCGGCGCGGAAGACATCCCCATGAGCCCCTAAGAGGATGCGGAATGCTGCGGTCGGACCAAGTGCTAAGGACAAAGAAAAGAGAAGCGAAAGGAATTTCACCGCTTACGATTGGCGGGAAAAGCGAGAATGGCTCGGGTGGCCATCCGTGGCCACCGTGGCGCTTCCTGCGTACGGCGCCACGGGCCTCCACCTCGACGCAGCAGGCTCGGGTTCGCCATCCTCGCCCGGTCAGACGGCCCAGCGTCACGGAGCAGGTGTGTGGCTGTGCACAAAGGGTTGCACGCATCCCCATAAAGCGCGCCTGTCCACGCCCCTGAGCCCCGCTCCTTTGAGCCACGATCGCTCCACGATCGAGGGCGGCTTCTTCTCCCTCTTCTCGGCGCCCAGTTCCACGCTCCTCCACCATGGGAAGCTCGCCGGTGAAGCGGCGCTGTCGCCAACGTTTTGAGCGTGAGCCATTGAAACGCCACCCTTGTTGGACGAGGCGGTTTACCTCAGTGTACTCCGTGCTCGGCCGGGCGGGCCGGAGGCCGAGCCACAAAGGCGCTTCTGGCGTCCGGCGGCTGTCTTTCGAGCCTTGCACGGAAGAAGTGCCTCCACAGCGCCAGTCGCGGCTCGATCCCGGAGAAGGCCTCGCCCAGCGTGATGAAGATGGCGATGTGGAGGACCCCATTGGGGTTGAGATGGTGCACCTCCACCTTGTAGTGAGACAATGACTGGGCGAATGGGTGCGCAGGCGGCCCAAAGCCGCGCTCGAAGAACGGCGGGCACCACGATCTCGCCGCCCGCGGCCTTGAGTGGCGGCCGGTCGGCACCCTCCGGCCCGGAAAGGTCTGCGGCATGAGAAGCCCTTCTTCACCAAGCCAAGCGCCTGGTATCTTGTCTGGAGCACTCCGCCACGACATCTTCACGGGAGACGATCGAAGGTGAGAAAGAAAGGTGGGTTTTCTTTCCTTAGCTCTCTGGTGCTTTTCTTGTTTGAGAGGCAAAGACAGAGAAGGCAAGAAAGCGTGACCACCGAAAGCACCCAGGCGTATTTATAGAGGGACGAGCGAACGCCGCCATGCGAGCACCCCGTCAAGCGAGCGTCGCGTCCACCCTCGCCTATTGCGCCCGGCTGGTAACTCGGGTTTAATACCACTCGCTTTTAATCCTGTCATGTCGGTGACAAAGGCCATAAAGACGCCGCGAACAACGTGTCCGTAACCTCTTGGTCTCTGCTTTAGGCGGAGCAGTTGCTCGGGCGCGGCGAAAAGCCCATCGGGCCGCTGCGGCCCCAAGGCAACAAAGCTTTGTGGCTTGCGCGAGGCCCAGCGAGGAGCTATGGGTTCAAAAGGCCTACCCCACCAGACGGGTATAAAGCCGCCCAAAGAAAACTTGAGCAAGGGCGGTATGAGGTGAGCCCCACGGGGCCCTCGGTTAGGTCGGTGACGGCCTAATCAACTCTACTCGCTCGAGACCATACTTCACACTCTCCGGGAGCTCATCAATGAGCGACGGCCAGTGCTCTGGGTCGGGACGACCCGAGTCCATCTGGATTGAGTAGAAAGGTTTTTATGGGTCGCCCACGCGGGGCGGACACCCTACTGGGACCGTCCCGCTCGGAAGGTCCCCTCGGCGGACCTCCCAGGACCCACTCGGACTACCCGCTATTAGCTCCACGAGCACGGCGTTCAAACCAACGCAGTAAACGCGTCGCTCATCCTCCGGTCCCACACTGCGGATGGGGTATACATGTGGGATAGACGGTGGCCATTCCTCTCGCAGCTACCCTCGCCCGACGAGGACTCGGGAAGGATGCCCCACGTCCAGCTATGACGGTAAACGAGCACTCACGTCCAGCTACGACGGTGAACGAGCACTCACGTCCAGCTACGACGGTGGCGAGCACTCACGTCTGAGGTGCGGCGTTAAGCGAGCACTCGGACACGGAACCTCACAGGCATCCGGCCGTCCCGCCAACCAAAGCGATCGGACACCCGAACCTCACATAGGCATCCGGTCGTCCTGCCGACCAAGGCACTCGGACACCGAACCTCTCGAGCATCCGGGTCCGTCCTGCCGGCCAAGGCACTCGGACACCGAACCTCCGCAGAGGCATCGGTCGTCCTGCCTCGCCGACCGAGGCGATCGAACACCGAACCTCTCGAGGCATCCGGTCGTCCCGCCGAGGCCAAGGCACTTTGGACACCGGAACCTCACGGAGGCATCACGGCCGTCCCTCGGCCAAAGCGATCAGGCACCGAACCTCTCGAGGGCATCCGGCCGTCCTGCGAGCCAAGGCACTCGACACACGAACCTCACGGAGGCATCCGGTCGTCCTGCCCACCAAGGCACTCGAACACCGAACCTCACGAGGCATACGGTCGTCCTGCCCGGCCGAGGCGATCGGGCACCAACCTCTCATAGGCATCCGGCCGTCCACAACGACCAAGGCACCGTCCGGCTCACGACAAGATGGCGAGCACTCACGTCTAGCTACGATGTTAGCGAGCACTTTCGGACACGAGAACCTCACAGAGGCATCCGGTCATCCTGCCGACCAAAGCGATCGGACACCCGAACCTCACGAGGCATCCGGTCGTCCTGCCGACCAAAGCGATCGGAGACCGAGAACCTCACAGAGGCATCCGGTCGTCTGGCCATCAAGGCACTCGGACACCCGAACCTCTCAGAGGCATCCGGTCGTCCTGCCAGACCAAGGCACTTTCGGACACCGAACCTCTCGAGGCATCCGGTGCGTCCTGCCGAGCAAAGGCACTCGGACACGAACCTCTCGAGAGGCATCCGGTCGTCCCGCGACAAAGGCACTCGGACACCGAACCTCACAGAGGCATCACGATCGTCCCTGCCACCGAGGCGATCGGACACCGAACCTCTGAGAGGCATCCGGTCGTCCTGCCGACCAAGGCACTCGGACACCGAACCTCACAGAGGCATCCGGTCGTCCCCTGCCAGACCAAGGCACTCGGACACCGAACCTCACAGAGGCATCCGGTCGTCCTGCCGACCAAGGCATTTGTCTAGCTACGACGTTAAGCGAGCACTCGGACACCCGAACCTCACAAAGGTATCCGGTCGTCCTGCCACCAAGGCACAGCGTCTAGCTACGACGTTAAGCGAGCACCGAGACACCGAACCTCACGGAGACATCCGGTCGCCCTGCCGACCAAGGCGCCGTCCACAACGATTAAAATTAAAGCAAACTCATCGCGAAGACATTTTCATAAAGAAAAAGAAAATTTCATTATAGGCCAACAGGCTCAGACTTTACACGACTTTACACACGTTGCACCACCCGGACTCTACCCACGCCTAGAACCTATCAAACATCCGTGGCGGCATCGGTGGCACCGACGGCATCTTTGGTAGGCCCTTGCACGTCGGCGGATACCCCGCCATGCCGCTGGCGTGTCGTCGATGCCTCCGCCGTCGTTCGGCGACATCGACGCGGCCGCCAACTACTGATCGGCGCCCTTGCGCCATCGCCTCCGAAGGGCCCCTTACCACCTCGAGCCTCTAAACGCCTCGAGCAACAGCGCCAAACTATACTCGGCATGCGCAGGCGATAAAAGCCTCGGCCGGTTCAAATGCCCGGCCAAACTCGAGGCAGTGTCGGATCAACGAGGCACACTGACGAAATCGCTAACCGGATCGGCGGGACCGGCCGACCCGGCCGACCACCACTTTCGTCCAAGTTCAACCCCAACCGAATCTGCCGAAATCGCTCGGGAGTTAAGGGGCTCTCGACGAATACTAATAACAGGGTACCCAGCGGCCAAGCGGCGAGCGAGCGGCCTCAAGCATATCTCGACCAACGAACAGGCTTCGCCCGCCCATGCCGAACCGAATCGCTCATGAACGCACTGAACATCCGCTCCCGACCGGCCAGAAGCGAATCCGACCGAGACGGCGCTCCCGACCCCCTCTTGGCGGGCGGGATCTCCGACTCAGCCGGACAACGCTCCCGACCCTCTTGGCGGGCGGGATCTCCCGACTCCGGCCGGACCAGCGCTCCCAGGCCCTCTTGGCGGGCGGGATCTCCGACTCAACCGAACCAAGGTGACGGACGCCGAGGGCAGCGTCCGAGTCCTCATCGGCCTCGCCACTACCCCGAATGAGGTCAATCGGAGTGACTATACAAGGCGGTGGCTCCTTCCCAAGAAGATCTGGTATTTGCAGAAGACAAAGCTTCGGCCAATCAACCATCACGTGACAAGAGCAACGCACGCTCCTCCCGAGGAAGCACCAACGTCACGCGACCGCGTCGGCGTTCGCAAAAGGTCACAGAGGAGGCAAATACGCTATTTCGGAGAATACCTAACCTCCTCGACCACCAAGGCTACCGACCCAGCATGGGCAAGGCGGGTGGCGACGATCCACGGTGACGAAGGACCGGAGCTCTAACATAGGTCACCTCGCTCTTCCCCCAACTCGATGTAACTGCGCCTTCCTTCAGTATAAAAGGAGGCGGGACTAAACGATTCAAAGGGGGGACACATAAGAACACGAGGAGACTAAGTCATTTAGGGGCCTGGTCTGTAAAACATAGTGCCAACCGGCAGTGATACCATTATTTGGATATTTAAACTACTTTAAATGAAAAGGTTGTCAACTACAAAGTTGTAGATCTCGTCGAGAGCTACAATTTTCATATAAATTTTATCTCCATCCGACTCCGTATGAAAAAGTTATGATTTTTAAAAAAATGGTTGGTAGCATACTATTATTATTACGGCTGGTTAGGAATACGAACCGCCAACCAGCAGTGATACCATTATTTGGATATTGAAACTACTTCAAATGAAAAAGTTGTCAACTACAAAGTTGTAGATCTCGTCGAGAGTTACAATTTTTTTATATAAATTTTATCTCCATCCGACTCCGTATGGAAAAGTTATGATTTTTCGAAAAATGGTTGGTAGCATACTAGCATTATTACTGTCGGTTGGGAATACGAACCGCCTACCATTATTTGGATATTTAAACTACTTCAAATGAAAAAGTTGTCAACTACAAAGTTGTAGATCTCGTCGAGAGTTACAATTTTCATATAAATTTTATCTCCATCCGACTCTGTATGGAAAAGTTATGATTTTTCGAAAAATATCAGCACTGTCGGTTCTTCTAAAAACCGGCAGTGATAGTATTACTGCCGATTCGGACACGAACCGGCGGTAATAAGTGATTTATCACTGCCGGTTCATCAGAAAAAAGCTGTTACTGACGGTTTTCCATTCGACCGGGTGATATTAGGAAGTACTACAGCAAGAGAAAGAAGGATAGAGTTATGACATCAAAAAGATTTTTAAGTGAAAAAGAAGGTCAACGAGCACACGTTAAATGTGAGGATCAATACAAGTCTTCACTAGCTGAGACAAAGAACTAGTGTAAAGTACGCATAGGTATCATCTTCAATAGAGAAACCAAGAAATATCTAGTTCATGACTTCATGGAAGAGCACAACCATCCCTTCCATATATAGCACTATATATAATCCACTCGATCACATCACAGTGAAAAATATCTCCAGTGGATGCTTTCGATAAGAGTGTAATATTTAAGGAAACTAGCATTTTTTTTTTACAAATTATCACATTATTTTTTACATAATTTAATTTATGTAAAAACTAGTACTATATAATTGACGAAAAGGTCATATAGAAAAGAATAATGTTCCTCATCTAATATTAAAAATCGAGTGTTTCTTAATAAAATAGTACTCAAATAGAAGGAGCGACAGCAAATTGATTTTATATATTGTATCTAGATCTAAAAGCCTAAAATTTAAATGCTATTTAGAAAGAAAAGACTGACTTTCTCTAGGACACTCTCCTACATGAATCACACGTCAGATGGCCCGGCCGGCGACAGGAGGCTGGGAAGCGAGCTGGAAGCATAAAGCGAAGAAGGCCACCACGACAACCGCCTTGCATATCCGGCGGGCCACCACTCGGCAGCGGCTACCACCTGCCGCGGGAGTATCGCCGTCGCCTTCAGGCTTGGATCCACTGATGTCGCCGCCGCCGCCGCTAGTCTCTGCTTGTTTGCTGGGCACGGCCGGTGCCTTATTTTTCTCCTTGCGACGATTCGCCGCCTTCTCCTCCTTGCGCTGGCCCCCATCGTCGTTGCTGCTCTGCGCCTCCTCGCCGTTAGGAGCGTGCACGTCGACGGCCACCTCGCCTTTGGGCGGCGCCTGTTTGTCCCCGGCGGCTCTTTTTTTCTTGGACTTTTTGCCACGTATTGCTGCTGCATTGTCACCTGAACAATTCCGATTCTTAGTTCGATCAACGCACGAAGACAGTAGCTAGACACGTATGCATATATGAAGAGAAGGAAAAAAAAGGTACTGTGTGCTGGCTAGAGCAAGTACGTACCGTTACTAGCCGGCGGTTCCACCGCGGCGGCGGCGGCGGCGGCGGTCGGTTTGCTGGGCTTTAATTGGTAGACGGCAATGCTGGGCGAGTGGTCGCCGGGGTCGTTGTCGTTGAGGAGAGCCCACATGTTGACGCTGGCCTTGATACCTTGAATTTCCATCTCGATCGATCAACGCACGTATCCGGCGGGCAGGCAGGCAACGGCTGGTTGGTCAATTCGATCGTGTGAGGTCGATCGTTGTTCGTAGCAAAGGTATATATATAGCATGCATGCATGTCTTGATGCGTCCGTTCCGTGTGGTGCTTGGATCGGAGTCCTGCGACGTACCTCATGCACGGTCCGAATCGACCAGGAACCCAACTTAATCTTGTTACCTAGCACTAACACTTGCCCAGTAGTTCTATCCTACATAAACAAGGCATCAAATCCGGATCGGCGATCACTTGGAACGGAAACACCCGATTAATTAATTTGTCCAATTAAGGGGAAATGGAGACCCACCAATTTTTTCAATTAAATTTCTTAACACCCAAGTTATCTCTAATCAAGCTATTGATATCCGCACTAAACCTGGATATTATTGCTTTCGTAAGCCCACAGTAATTTTAGGTACCAGAGCACTCTGGCAATTAATGGTGGGAACCAGCAGGGTGGCAATGGTGGGCACCGTCAGGGCGGCGGCTATCCTGGCATTCTGGCAATGGTGGGTACCGGCGCGGCTACTCCCATCGTGCCAAGCAAGATGAAGCGCCCAAGGCCTGATTCCGTGATTCACTTTCCGGCGCTAACGGGAACAGCAGCGAAAAAGCTAGGCAGAGCCTAGCGGCTCCGGCTACAACCCCGGCATCTGAACCGTCTCCGGCCACGGCACCTGTCCCAGCCAAAGCACAGGCACCTGCACCGTCTCGTGCTCCAGCCACGGCCAAGGCACAGGCACCTGCCCCGTCTCGAGCTCCAGCCCCGGCGAGGCCCAGGCACTTGCACTGGCTCGTGCTCCAGCCCCGGCGAAGGATCAGGCCTAGATTCTTGAGAGATTTTCCCGTGAGTACCAATATCTCCCTGCTAATTTTTGGAATAATTGCGGTATTAGCAAATTTCCTATTACTTTAATTTCAAGCATAATTAATAATCATAGGATAACAATATCATAAAAGCATATGCATTGATACCGAAACATGATATTGGATAATATGATATATATATACACACACATATAGGTATATATATGTATACATATATAGGAAAATGGTTCCATACTTCTGGGAGTACGTACTCCCATCTTACATATACCGCGTAAATAAAATAATTATACCCTTTTATCCTTTTGAGCATATTCTAATAATGATTATAAGATACTCTAAAGTGAGTTCCATAAAAAATTTCATCAAAGTTCACTTTTTATAGCATAATTTTTGTATATACTCAGTTTACACATATGAAAAAAGATATATAGCAAAAATAAAGGGCTCCAATAAATTTTTTTCAATCATATCGTATTGGAGTATCTTAGAATTAGTATTTAAGTATACTGAAAGTAATAAAAAAGTATAACATGTTGGTTTAAGTAGTATATTGGAAGTGAGAGTATGTATTCCCAAGAGTATGAAAAAGGCTTTATATATATATAAGCAATTGAACTAATCAAGTATATTGCATATTATGAAAAACTGATAGTGTTGTCATAAATTGTCTCTTTGTAGCCCAAGCTTCATTGAACAAGTACCACCCAAACATGTAAGGTCCCCGAGATACTGAATATCTAGCCCCTTTGCATGAACACAATAAAATTGAGTATATTCACAAAGCACCGAGTGCTTGTTGATGAAAGCAGGCTAGGCTCGTCGATAACGATGTCCCAAAAGACAATATACCATTGCAATATCGCAGACTCACCGGCAATTATTTCGAAGATACAAACCCACGGACCACCGAATGAGGTAATTCTCAAAGAGGTCCCAAGATGCAACCAATTCTGCTCAGAGCCACAGAATCGACTCCCTAGCCTATGGAGATGACTTTGTCGATCAAGAATAACAGGGCACGAAGGACCTGCTTCACATAAGGCAATAGCACAACCAAGCCAATCCACAACCACAATGAGCCGGATCAACCAACCAAGCAAGAAGGTTGGCTCACAAGCTCGGCAAACGAGAGTACCTCACACGCCTTGCCTCTCACAGGAAGCCTCAAGCAACTAGCCTAGGTCAACTTCTCAAGTCACCTCGGGTTACTCGCGATAGCGACATCCACGGTGTAAAATGAGAGTAGATCGGTGCTATGAACCCAGGAGGGCTTCGAGAAAGCAAGAATCAAGCCAAAAGCTTCAACTGGATTTGAGGGATTTGAAATCGGCAAAAGGGGAAAAGATGAGGATATTTCACCGTGTTTTTTCAGAGAGGAACTTACTCCTTGCTTTAAAGGAGCGTGGGGAAGAAGAGGAGGAGCAACGGTCGCTAGGAGAGCCACATCGCGCCGTCGCATGTAGGCGCCGCCGCTAGGTTCTCCTAGTGACCCGCTCGCCCCCTGCTCCCGCTTTATCTGAGGCTAGGGCACCGAGAGGTGCTTTAGTTCCCAGCCGACGGGCCAATTGGGCTGTCTTGGTCTCATGGGCTGAATCGTCCCGGTTGGCCTTTTCCTATTCCGAAATTTGGGAAAAAAACCCAAATCTCCAACACTAAATTACCTTTAAACTATTTGTACCCTAAACTTTTGGTATCTCTTGGTGCTAGCTTAATAGATAGTCTGATAGCTCCTAAAAATGATAAACAGTTCCTAGATTCTTCCTTTTTTTTGGGTGGTTTTCTTTTTGTGAGAGGAAGAGAGGAGGAAAGCCTAGTGTTTTCTCTCTCTCTCTAGTTATGGAAGGGAGTGACTTTTATCTTCCTGGTACCAGCATTGCGTTGAATTTTATGTTTATAATCGAAATATTATATGTCTTTCTCCTTTTAGCTTATAGGTTGATATGTTGATGGTATATGTCTCGCAGTTATTTCTGGGACGTATGATCTGATTACTTCCGTTCCAGTCCGGACGTGATTGTTGAAATTGATTGGTGGAGAGTTTACTTTGTTTGTGGTTGCGAAGGTGTGCTCATATATATATATATATATATATATATATATATATATATATATATATATATATATATATATATATATATATATATATATATATATATATATATATATATATATATAGCCTTTTCAGTATTCTCTGAGTACATACTCTCACCTCTAATATACCATTTAAACGAAAACTTTATACTCCTTTATCACTTTCGGTATACTCCAGTAATAATTCTAAGATACTCCAATGCGATATGGTTGAAAATTTTTATCAGAGCCCTTATTTTTTTGCTACTTACCCTTTTCCACATGTAAAAAGAATATATAAACAAATTATGCTATAAAGGGTGGACTTTAATGATTTTTTTCATGGAACTCACTTTGGAGTACTTATAATCAGTATTAGAGTATACTCAAAAAGATAAAGAGGTATAACAACATCATTTAAATGGTATACTGGAGGTGGGAGTACGTACACCTAGGAGTATGGAATCATTTTATATATATATATATATATATATATATATATATATATATATATATATATATATATATATATATATATATATATATATATATATATATATATATATATATGAGAGGTGCTTCAATGTTTTTCTTTTCTACAGTTGCACAAATATTAAAGCATTAATAAAGGGTAGATGGAGATTACTTACCCATTCGCTTGCTTCAAGATTTGTGCAACTTGTATTAGGAGGGAAAGTATTGAAGCACTGCTTTAAATATATATGGATCATTTGTGGAAGGTGCGAATCAATGACTAAGCATAAATCCTGTGATTGTGTGATGCTGTCATGTTCTAGGCTGCAACTTATTTATATCTAGCTGTCTGTATTTTGTTTTTTTAAAAATCTAGTCCTCTCACATATGTTTTTGTAAAAATAGCCTCCTTTCCACCGCGGGATGCGCGGAAGGGCGACATGTGTCCCCTTCCACACCAGGGAAGTGGAATCCGCGAGCCAACGCAATGCCTTCTTTCCATACTACAACACCACGGAACAGTATTCTTACTGCACTACGCTATATATAGCGTGAAAAGGGAGGCATCTCACACTATCGCTCGGCTCTGCAGATGCCGCGCTTCTCGGGCGTAGAAGGGGACATATGTCGCCCTTTCATGGTGAAAAGAAGACTATTTTTACAAAAAACATACCTGAGAGAGCAATAGGATACGTAAGGCTGATATAAAGAGTTTTCGTGCAACGTTACGGAAATGGTTGGTCTCCTCTTTCTTATTCTTTATCCTAGAGAGCAGCATTTGAAAACGCGGTACGGTTGAATCGAATCGAATCGATTGGCTTGCAATTGAACGGTTTATGAATTCTGGACAAAATTGTCGTTTGAAAGACGTCTGGGAATTGCTGGGATACGTAACGAACCGACGAGTTTCAGATACTGTAAGCCTGTACGACAAGCGAAATCGAAGAGGCAGCCAACGACGGATGATAAGTTAGGATCATCCATGACGACGAAGGCGAAGGAGAGAAATGAGCCGCATAACGCCGACGGGAGGCTGACGTCAGGGAGCAGAGACGAGTTGCATAACACCGACGCGAGGCTGACGTCATGGAGCGGGTGACGCCCCGCCTACGCAAGCACGTCGTCGGCACGTCCCTTCCAGACCTCCCGGCGGCCGCAAAGAAAACAAGAGACAAGGAAAGGAAGGATCCGGATCCTGGTCAACCCCAATCTCTCCATTTAGTTCGTTTTTTATCAACACAATCTGGAGCAAAAGAATCTCTGCACCAATCCCGGTCAAATTCACCAAAGCAGTAGTATTTATCTGTAGTGCAATCGACGCATGAAACGAGTGCATCGAATCAAACCGACGATGACGCCGACCATGAGGCTGAGGCAGCAGCTGCTCCTCTCCTCTTCCCCTATTTATACCACCCTCTCACGTCTCACCAAGATCAGCAGCGGCCATCGACTCTCCGTCACAGCCAGAGGACAAGTACTGCTTTTAAGACCACCGAAGCCAAGCTAGTGCTACTACTTTTGTTGCTTGTTCTAGTGGTCTCGCTTCCAACCATCTTCTTGCTTCCAGCAACCATGTCGTCTTCTTCCTCGTCGTCTGCTTCGGATGCGGTTCCTTTCGAGAAGCCGAGGGTGGTGCTCAAGAAGCTCCTGGCGGAGTCCCAGCCCGAGGGCCAGGGCGCCACCGTCAGGAGGAGCATCGGCAGGTATCAGCCATCGCTTCAGATTCGCTTGAATTGAATTCCCTTGCTGTTCATTTTGGATCTCGCTCGATTCAGGCCTCTTCTTGGAGGAGGCCCTGCTGGTTCGTCCGGGCAATTTCTGATGGGGCGTTGACCTCTCTCTTGTTTCTGCAGGCCTGAGCTCAGGAACCTCGACCCTTTCCTCATGCTCGATGAGTTCTCAGGTGCTTCTCACTCACCGCCCTTAAAATTGCAATCTTTGGATACCCAAGTGATCAAGTTTTCGTTTCGATTGTAACAATCCTTCGTTTCTTCTTTTCTTTTACCAGTTTCCAAGCCCGCCGGATTTCCTGATCATCCCCACAGAGGTAAGTTGGTTGGTTGCTTCTTCCCCCAATTAAATCTTCAGCTTGCATATGCACTGGAATTTATAAGGTAGAACGAGAATTTCTGATCTGGTTTGGTCTTTTGCCTGCAGGATTTGAGACCGTAACCTACATGCTTGACGTACGTATGCTTCCTTCGTTTACATCTTGTACATGTTGCCCGTAAGGTGTTTGCTAAAATGCATGCTTGTGTTTGGGTTTCGTTCAGGGGGCCTTCACTCACCAGGACTTTGCAGGCCACAAGGGCACCATCAGGGCAGGAGATGTCCAGGTCTCACTCTACCCTCTGATTAATCAAGGACAGGACATTATAGGGCACTTCATCCCTTCAATTTTTCCTTTTTCATCAGGCACAAAGAAAAAAGAAGCCATTTTTCCTTGTCCTAACATTATAATTTGCAACATCTGTTCTTCAGTGGATGACGGCAGGCCGCGGCATCGTGCATTCAGAGATGCCGGCAGCAGATGGGGTGCAGAAGGGTCTTCAGCTCTGGATCAATCTCTCTTCCAAAGACAAGATGTATGTAACAACCTTCTTGGACAACTTCCTACATGATCAGTCACTCGACATTTTGCTTTGCAAATGCTCATGCCCTGTGCTGCTCCCAGGATTGAGCCCCGGTACCAAGAGCTTCAGAGCAAGGACATAAGCCGGGCCGAGAAGGACGGCGTCGAGGTGAAGATCATCGCCGGGGAGGCCT
This sequence comes from Otatea glauca, assembly GCA_036346275.1. Taxonomy (NCBI): domain Eukaryota; kingdom Viridiplantae; phylum Streptophyta; class Magnoliopsida; order Poales; family Poaceae; genus Otatea; species Otatea glauca. The sequence goes on along the minus strand of CM070716.1, from coordinate 68,297,567 downwards.
TGGGCGTGCGCTCGCCGGTCTACACCCGGACGCCGACGATGTACATGGACTTCAAGATGCAGCCGGGGTCCCAGCTGCATCAGCCCATCCCCGAGGGCTGGAACTCTTTCCTGTACATCATCAAAGGCGAGGGCGTCTTCGGCAGGGAGAAGGCCTCCCCTGTGAGCGCCCACCACTGCCTCGTGCTCGGCCCCGGCGACGGCCTCAGCGTGTGGAACAAGTCCGACAAGCCGCTGCGGTTCGCGCTGGTGGCCGGGCAGCCGCTCAACGAGCCGGTGGTGCAGCACGGGCCGTTCGTCATGAACACGCGCGCCGAGATCCAGCAGGCCATGGAGGACTACTACTACGGCAGGAATGGCTTTGAGAAGGCGAGGCACTGGAGCTCTGCCTGAATGTCTCATGATGATCAAAGTGTTGCTGCATTGACATGAAAATAAAGAAAAATTCTTGTGTTACAGATTTGGGGAAGACCAGACCATTTGATACTCTGATTTAGTAGGTTTGTTCATTGTTTTTGCTTGTTGTATGATACAAGAAAAGAATATGCTTGTCATATCATGATGATTTTAATGTAAGAAAAGTGTATAATAAGGAGGAATTCAATAACATTATTTTATCTTTTCTTTTCCATGTTTCTTCGAGCGAGATTTTCTTTTTCATATGGGATGAGCTTTTCACCAGAAATTTTTTGAGATGAAGAGGGAGTTGTTGTTTTGCTGTTTGTGCATTCATTTTCCATTTTCAAGTTGATTCCGGAGCCGTATTGGGCCCAGCTGAAATCCGTTGAAACTGTTGTGAAATCGCAATGCTGGAAAAAGGATTCAGTTCGTACAATTGTGCATTGAATTTGAAACATTGATCAAGTCAGCTTTGCCGAGTCCTGTGGGGGAAAAAGGTATCTCATATACGAGGAGAATAAGTCCATTTTACACCATTGAGCTTGGCAAAAAATCCACTTAAGCCGTTGCTATGAAAACGGGTAATTAAGCCCCTGGACTTACAAAACAATGTCAATTTACATCCTGATGTGATTTGGGAGAGTGGTTCGGCTGACGTGGAGGTAGTTTTGCCACGTGTGCAGCTTCCATAACAAAATTTCTTATTCCTATCTGTACTAGCCTGTAAAATGTTTCTTACTACTTCTTAATTATCGAAAATTATTTGGGCTTTGGAAATTATGCCATCTGTAAACTTGCTTGACCACCATTTCTTGCTCATCCATATTCTTTGGAAATATACGTCCCGTTGAAGAACAAGGCGGCGTATCAAGGGCTTCACAGTCCTCGCATGGCTCATCTTCTTTCTGAACTATTGTCTGCAAGTTGGGAGCTCGCTTGAGCAGGGCTCTTATGAATGTTAACTGTTGTTCCAGTGGCCTAAAGCCGACGAGTTGGAGCTCTTTCAATAGCCAGTTCTTGGAGCAGCGGGGGTCCATCTCCCATGAAGGATTCGTCCTCTCAGGGAAGGTCTGCCGTCTTTCCTCCTCGTCCACCTCGCATGCATGCTCGCATACCTATATTTGCATGAGCAACTAGTTATACATATAGTTCGATTTCCGGATTCGACAGCACTTTTGTTATCATTCGTGATAAAAATAAGGTAAGCTCTCAATGTAAAGAATGAAATAAAGCCAACACAATTTGGGGGAAAAAGTGAGGGACGGATAACACCTCACTCCAACTTACAAGAGGAAGTGTAGAGGATGCTGAAGAGCAGTTTATAAATTGCATAAGAGAGAAAAAAAAGCTTCTACCAACATTTTTTTGAATGGGAAAAACCATATATATAGATATACTTAACCGAAAAACAATTATGAGAAGGAAACAGCAAAAATCACCAGAATATGTAATATCTTAACAGAGTGTGCAGCCTCAAGAAAGGCTGTCGTCCATACAAGGTCAAATTCAACAAAGATGCCAAGTAGGAACAACTTAGTGTTGGGAAACCACGTGACCCAAAGAAAGTCTACGATGGTCCCTTAGCCGAAACCCTAGGCGACTACTATATAAGGAGGAGGGGGGTCCCTCTGTGTACAAGCAATCAGAATAGCAATAAAGAATTCAGTCGCCGTTCTCCCTAAACTTGTGTCTCTCTTTCTCTCTCTGTTCTCCAATCCAAATCTGTTCGGGAACCCCGAACTATTCGATAGCGAGGTTCCTTAACACGTTATCAGCACGAAGCTCTACCGGCGAACAGATTGAAAAGAAATCGTGTAGCGCCCAAATAGAAGAGATATGCATTGTTGATAGTGGCACAATAAATACCATCTTAAGAGAGTCTACATACTTCCAGTCGATCACGAAGAACACTGAAAAGATTACTACGATCGCAGAAAGCCCTTTTGTACCCTGAATCAACGCGCACTCTCTTAAGCTTTAAAGACATCCGCGCCAATGGTTTTCATGTAGAAACCAATGAAGAAAATGGCAAAGAATACTTGTGCATTGTGAAGCACGCGGTATGTGGAAAAATGGTATTAGGAAAATGTCCCTCATATGGATCTGGGTTGTACTACACGAATATTCATGCACCCGAAGTGTATACTTCCTTGAAGACTGTTTTTAGAAGCTCTGAGTTATTTTCTTTATGGCATGGTAGATTAGGCCATCCTGGTCTTAGAATGATGAGGAATATAGTGAACAACTCACAAGGTCATGACATTAATGTAAAAAATTTCCCGAATCATGAAGATTTCGTGTGACCTGCATGTGCCACCGGGAAATTAATAACTACACCCTCTATCATGAAAGTGCAAAGTGAAATCCCTATATTCCTGGAGCGCATCCAGGGGATATTTGCGGACCGATTCAGTCTCTGTCAGGGCCATTTCGATACTTTATGGTGCTCATCGATGCTTCCTCGAAATGGTCGCACGTATGCTTATTGTCAACTAGAAACCATGCTTTTGCAAAGTTGACCTCGCAGATCATAAGAATTAAGAATGCTTTCCCTGATCATCGCGTTAAGTCCATTAGAATAGACAATGCTGGAGAATTTACTTCAAAGACATTTGATGATTATTGCACGGCAACAGGGATAACAGTTGAGCACTCCGTACCGCACGTCTATACGCGGAATGGACTAGCTGAAGCACTAATAAAGAGGATTAAATTCATTGCCAGACCGCTTTTGCAGAGTTGTAACTTGCCCAACACTTGTTGGAGGCACGCAGTCCTGCACGCAGCAGCCCTCATCAATTTCAGACCTTCGGCCTACAACATCCATTCTCCTATGCAACTTGTGCACGGGATCATCCCGAAAATCTCCCGTCTCAGGAAATTTGGGTGTATGGTATATGTTCCTACACCACCCCCTTAGCGGACTACAATGGGCCCTCTCCGTAAGTCTGGGATATACGTTGGTTATGAGAGTTCATCTATAATCAGGTATTTGGAACCCATGACTGGAGACTTGCATACAGCCCGATTCGCTGATTGCATCTTTGACGAGGATCGTTTCGTCCTTAGGGGAGAAATCAACCTTTGGATGAAAAATGCCGAAAATCATATGGCATTCCATCGATCCCCGCATGACCTGCACTAATGAAGCAAATCAAGAAGTCCGAAGATAATTGATTTGAAGAATTTAGCAAATGAACTGCTGATCATTTTGTGATCCGAAGGCGTGGTTAAGTCGCATGTACCCGCAAGAAATGCACCGAGAGGGTGGAAATACCAAAAAATAGAAGGTGTCCTCATCCTGCTCAGAGGCCTCAAAGAAAAGAACAGAAATCGCTCCTCAAACCCAAAGTACCCGAGACGCCCGAGAAAATCAAGCGAGAGGACTTACCACAATCAATCACGAAAATACCCCAAGGAAAGAAGGGAGCGCTTGAGACTGCACTGGAAAGAAGCCAACGGAAAGGCGATTCCAGACTTGAATCTTCCATCGCAGAAGTCAGGAAATAATGTGTGCGCACACATAGGCGATGAAAAGCTAAAGGAACTTGCTCCTGCAATGGGAAATAGCAATAAGAGCAAGTAGAAGTGCATGAAGCACCCCATGAAGAAATGGCCATAAACTTTGTAATAACAGAGAATCCTTGAATAGAGCAACGACCAACGTTGATGCATACTTTGCAAAGAAGATTGCCTCGATCATTGATCATGATCCCGAGCTCGCATCTCGCAGAGTGCAAGAAAAGGCTAGATTGGGAAGAATGGAAGAAGGCAATCATCGCAGAGTTAGTCTCTCCGAACAAGAGAGAGGTGTTTGCTCAGATGCCGCACACCTCCCATATAAACCCCGTAGGTCACAAATGGGTCTTTGTTCTAAGAGGAATGAAAACAACGGTTGTAAGGTACAAGGCAAGGCTCGTAGCTCAAGGTTTCACTCAACGTCCGGAGTTGACTCAAGAAACCTATTCTCCGGTCATGGGAGGAATTACCTTTAGATATTTGATCTCAATGGCGATCAACTTGAAGTTGAGAATGAAGCTAATGGATGTTGTCACAAAGATATTTGTATGAAAACTTGGATTCGAGATATACATGAAAGTACCGGAAGGAATTCCTATCCCGAACCAAGATGGAGCAAATAGAAACCTGTACAATGTGAAATTGGAGAAATCACTGTATGGGCTAAAACAGTAAGGAAGAATGTGGTACAATCGCTTGTGCGACTTTCTCTGTAAGAAAGGCTACACAAACAGCGAAGATTGTCCATGTGTGTTTATACAGCGATCCCCGAATGGATTCTGTATAATCTCCGTCTATGTAGATGACTTGAACATCATTGGGACGGATGAAGAAATTGAAGAAGTATGCTCATATTTGAAGTCTGAGTTTGAAATGAAGGATTTGGGTAAAACCAAGTTTTGTTTAGGCTTGTAGCTTGAGCATGTCCAAGAAGGAATCTTGGTACATCAATCAACCTACACGCAGAAAGTGTTGGAAAGGTTTGGCTTTGAAAAGGTATATCCTGCAAAGACTTCAATGGTCGGAAGGTCACTCCAAGCAGACCTAGACCCATACTGCACCCTAGAGAAGAGGGGAGGAAGTCCCGGGAGCAGAATTCCCATATCCGAGTGCGTTGGAGCACTCATGTACCTTACGAATAGCACTAGGCGAACATTGCGTTATTGTGAATTTGCTAGCCTATGCAGTCTGCGTAACCCACCAAAAGGCATTGAAAGGGATCAAGGACATCTTCCGTTACCTCCAAGGAAGCAAAGATCTCGGTTTGTTCTTTAGAAGAAACAATGAACTGAATTTGGTCGGCTACGTCGATGCTGGGTACTTATCAGACCCGCATATTGGCAAGTCCCAAACTGGCTATGTTTTCCTATATAGAGGAACAACAGTTTCCTGGAAGTCGTCTAAGCAGACTCTCGTCTCGACATCGACAAACCACTCGAAAATCATCGCTTTGTATGAAGCATCTCGTGAATGTGCATGGCTCTGAAGAATGGTTCACCACATCCAGAAGTCATGTGGCTTGAACATTGAGCAAACTCCCACAATCATTTACGAAGATAATGCAGCTTGTGTTGTCCAAGCACAGATAAGTTATGTGAAAAGCAATCTCACCAAGCATATCAACCCCAAGTTCTTCTATGCTCACGAATTGCATAAGATGAACGAGATTAAGATATTGCATACCGAGTCATGTGAAAATCTCGCAGATTTGTTCACTAAATCACTCCCAGCATCTAACTTTGAAAGGTGCGTAAAAGGGATTGGGATGATGAGACTTAGAGAAGTGCAGATTTCAGGGGGAGATATTTCACATACTCCCACATAAATCTCAAATATGAATTTTGAGTACCCAACATGAATCTCGAAGATTATCGGTTGAAGTTTGGGTGAATTGTACTCTTTTTCCTTAGCAAGTTTTTCATGAAGTTTTCTTGCATAAGGTTTTGACGAGGCAATTCGTGCAACACAGTGAGCGTATGCTATGTACTCTTTCTCCAAGTATTTTTCCCACTGGGTTTTTCTGGAGTTTTAATGAGGCATATGCATCTCGCGGCAAAGGGCCCAAGGGGGAGTGTTGGGAAACCACGTGGCCCAAAGAAAGCCCACGATGGTCCCTTAGCCGAAACCCTAGGCGACTACTATATAAGGAGGAGGGGGTCTCCCCTATGTACAAGCAATCAGAATAGCAATAAAGAATTCAGTCGCCGTTCTCCCTAAACTTGTCTCTCTCTTTCTCTCTCTATTCTCCAATCCAAATCTGTTCGGGAACCCCGGACTATTCGATAGCGAGGTTCCTTAACACTTAGCTTGTTGAATGCGATGCAGAGTTGCCTTATTTCTGGTTGCGTATCATCCGGGTCTGCATAATGGCTAGCTTTTAAACCGTTGGAACCAAGAAAAATTTAACCAAGGCAGATAATCCGGATTTACAAGTATTTTCAGAAAACATGTCAAACGGCTAAATTTTGAATAAAGAGGCTATATCAGTGGATCATGGACGTCCAAGATATCACTCTTGTGACCCCAACACAGTGGCTTGTATATTGAGTTCAATGGCACTCAAGTGCTTCAGACTGAGATTTTTAACAATAGATTATGTATTAATATGCATCACTCTTAGTTGCTTGATTTTGCTGGGTTTGAGTGACATCCTTAGGCTTAAGGAGTTCGATGATTTCTAGATAGATGGCTTAGAGCATGTCTTGGTGGTCTTCAAGGAGAAGCTTGTGAAAAGCACCGAGAGCGTTGTGAAGGTTTAGAGTTCACCTATCCATAGAGTAGAAGAACTACTATGAGTTGATTGCTTAGACCTTTCACAAGATTGTTTTTTCTTGATTTTTTTTTATTTTCTTAAGATTTTGAACCTTGCCATGAATAAACTTCTATATCTTGATATATACATATATAATCACTACATATATCTCCATATATACATATATTATGTACATTATGCAGTAGACCCATAATGGGAAATCAAAGTGACTAATTTTTTAATTGAATAAAAGCCCTTTTAACTCAGTGGTAGAGTAATGCCATGGTAAGGCCTAAGTCATCAGTTCAAATCCAATAAAGGGCTTTTTAATTCGGTGGTAGAAAAAGATTTCTACATTTCTGACCAAATCAATCAAGAATATCCCGACCTAAGTAGGAGCTATACTCTTGCGATAGTGCTTCAACGAGGTGCAGGAGAGACCGCCGAATTTCCAAGACATCGGTAGAAACTTCGGTTCTCTTGTTCCGTTTACATTTTCGTGTCTTTTAATTCCTAGATCACTAGACTTGTGTAAAAGTTGTTTGGCTACACTAGAAACCTTAGGCAGCTAGGTTAGACTAAAAAAGGGTAGATTTTTTTTAATCTGGTCACTAGCAAAAAAGAATCCAAATTCACTCTCTGCTTGAACATCGGATTCACTTCAACGATAATGACACTGTCAAAGAGGTGGAAGCCCATTGGTATGATAACCTCCGGACGTGTTTATAGCGGAAACTCTATCTGTTCGTGATGGTGTTTTGTTGGCAAAAAGCTGTGGATACCGTAAGGTGGTGCTCGAGTTTGACAATGCTAATCTGTTCAAGACTAGAGATTCTGCATGCTCGTCGATTGCAGGAATCTGACATGAAGTCCAAAAGCTTAGCAGGGGTTTTTCTTCTCTCTCTGTTGTTCATACTCGGCGTGAGCCAAACTCTATTGGCATATTGTTGCGCGAGGCAAGCCTAAGCCGAAATCATGGTCTATGTGTGGTTGTTACTGCATTCCACATTATCTTATGAATGTAGTTGTAAAATATTGTAATTCTGCTTTAAGCTAATAAAGCTCTTGCAACTCTTAAAAAAAGTAATACGTGTATTTCTGTCTTTCTTTTTTTTAAAGGAAACCTTTGTAAATTTGTGTTCAAGATAAACCCGACAATTTGACAATTTATGTTCGAACTTTTGAACCTTCTAGACTTACAAGCGTGTGGATAAGGAATTTTTATTTCGTTAGATCTCTTTACCTCAAGAATTAGGGTGATACTAGCAATCGGACGTTCGAGCATTGTTCATTTCGTCGGACGCGTCGTGTAATATTTTTTTCCACGTCTGCAACATTTTTTTTCAACGCCTGCAACATTTTATTTCGCACGGACATTTCTACTGTTATTGAAGTAAAATATTGCACATGTAGAAAAAATATGTTTCACATGTAAGAAAAAAATATTATAAACGTCCAAAAAACGGACTCCCAACCAGTTATTCCGCAAGAATTATATTCTCCTGGAAAAAAAGGGTAATGTATCTCAAGACTAATAAGCCACGTGTCAACACGTGCAAATCGGCCTCTCGCTCTCGACTCGCAGCCACCACGGGACGGGGATGCTGCCGGAGGATGGACGGCCGCCACGCTTCTCCCACCCAAACGAAATCTATCCATCCATCCCAAAGTCCGAACAAATCAAACGCCCAAACAAACGAATGAACGTTTTTCTAGCTGCTGTTTTTTATCCTTCAAATTTAGCCGCTATACAAACATAATTACTAAAATCGTCCTCTTCTCGATCGCAGAAGCATCGACAGTTAACACGTGTTATATACTGTACTCCTGTATCACGACGACGACAGCTTTGGACTCGGTAGTTCAACTGCCACGTAGCAGTAGCCGGTAGGTAGATAGATTGATTAATTAAGTGATGAAATCATTAATTCAAGTGACTTAATTAGGTAATTAAATAATTAAAGTGATCAATTAAATTAATTAATAAAGGTGTTTTGACCTGTTAAAGAAGAGTAGTTCCGTAGAAATACTTGCCGCAGCAGGGTAGGCTCAAGGAAAGGATTATTTTATAGATTTATTTGGAAGAAGGCTAAATTAATAAAAAAAAGTGTGTGTGAGAGGGTAAGAAATGCATGGCTTTGAAACAAACGAGAAAAAATAATCCCCTCGAGTCGCGTTTCCCCTCCACGGGCCACGGCCACTCGTTTCTCGCCACCACCACCACCACCACCGGCACCGGCGGCGGCGAACGAAATGCTGGCCGCGTTCCTGAAGCCTGCGCCCTCCCTCGCGGCCTTCTTCCCATCATCCACCAGGAATGCCACATCGACCGTCTCGTTCCCTCCCCGTCTCCACCACCGCTTCCACCTCTCCGCCGCCGCGACCGCCGAGGGTGCAGGCACCACCGCCAGCCAGGAAGATGCATCCGTATCTACCGCATCCACCACCTCCCCCACCCCAGTCGACGAGGCGCGCCTAGCCCAGGTACGCAGCGCCTGAGCTATTTCCTACTCCTAGACTGCTAGTGGTTGTGCTTGGTTTCTGTTGGAGTGCGCGGATGCAATGCTAACATAGAGGATCAAATAAGAGTGTCTTCATGTTGTCTGCAGTTCGCGGTGGACTGGCAGGCTGCGCGCGCGGACAAGGACCAGGGGAAGATCCTCACCCTGCCGGTGCTGCGGGCCAACAGCGGCGGATTGATCGTCAGGTACAACTCCCTGCAGGGGTTCGTGCCCAACCCTCTCATCAGCCCCGCACACTGGTGTAAAGGTAGCCTTTTTCTCTAGTTGAGTTCTATGCTGAATTCGTCTAACTTTTTTTTTGAACCAACTGTAATAATTACAACTGAACACGAATTAGGAGCTGATTGTAGCTGTATAAAGTGTAACTTATGGTGGATGGTATGTTTTTGCTTGCAGATACCAAAAGGCCCATTCAAGATGTTACAAAGGACCTAGTAGGTTCTTCCATTTCTATCAAGGTAACTGAGTTTTAGTTCATTTTGCATTGCTACTTCAGTTACACATTTATTTGTAGCTACTGTTACAAGTTAATGAAAGTGGATGATAGACGTAAAATTTGATCATTGTATTCTATATTGTAGTATAAATAACATGTTGGTTTCAGTTCGTAACGAGTATAATATGCTGCCAAAAGTTGATCTAAACAACTTTTTGTGTGACAGGTACGATTGGTATATTTTAGTTTGGTCGTTTGGCAGAAGGTTATAGCACTAACTCACTAGTAATCTGGGGATGTCGCTCCAAGGAACTATTCTTTAATTTTTTATATCCTATAGGACTGCAATTTGAAAATTTTCCTTGTACATGCTGGCAAAACTGTAACATGGCCTTCTCAATTACTGCCTATGTCACATAAGCGAACAAACGCTTAGTTACACCGGCAGTTTGGACTTTGCCTTAAAACATTACTTTGGAATTTCAATGTCGTTCTTAAGAAGTTGAAGCTGATTACTCTAGGTGGTTGAAGTGAATGAGGAAGAACGGAAGCTTGTCTTCTCTGAGAAGGATGCCAGTTGGTCAACGTACTCTTCTCAAGTCAAGATTGGTGGTATCTATGATGGAATTGTGGGTTCAGTGTTCCACTACGGTGCATTTGTTCACCTGCGATTTCCTGATGGTACTTATTGGCAATACCCTTGGTCATTTTTGTTGTAAATATTTCATGTAGAGTTTCTGATAACAATTACGCTAAAACAGGAAGTTTTCATCTTACTGGTCTTGTGCATATCTCTGAGGTCTCTTGGGATCTTGTCCAAGATGTCCAAGATTTTCTAAATGAAGGCGATACAGTCAAAGTTGTAGTGGTGCATGTTGATACGTAAGTATCTACACTACTTAACTGAGCTTGATCCGCAGTTGTTAACATGTGTCTCTTCAAGAAGTAGTTTCTATTGATTTACTGCCTACTTTGTCATCAAAGTATCTAGTAGATCCGATATTGAATTTATAGTGTACAATGTTTAATAGACTGTACCAACCAAAAATAGCATATATTTTCTCATGGAAAATGTTAATAGAATCATATGCATTCTAGTGCACACCTAGTTGGCTTGTAGAAATAACTTAATATACATTAGCATTTAAGGATGCAATACTAAAAAAAAAGCATTTCGTGTATCATGCATACCAAGTTAACGTTTTGGCAATTATACAACACATACAATTCTTAAGGGTTAGATGAATAAAATGAAATGAGTTTGCAATCTATTGTAGCCAAGCATTCCTTTGTTACCAATAGGGAAATCAGGAAACACTGGACAACTTTATCATGACTCAGAAAATCATGTTAAATAATCTGACATACTTACATTGCCTACAAAAACAGAGAGAAGGCAAGGATAGCTTTGTCAATCAGGCAATTGGAGGAAGATCCTCTGTTGGAGACATTGGACAAAATTATTCCTTTGGTTAGTTGTTGAATACACAATATCTTAGTGGTGTGTTATTTAACTTTGTTCTCGCAAAGGTGGACTCATGCAATAATCTTGTTTTATAGGAAGCTGATCAATCACCTAATGCTCAGATCACGTCATCTCCTGCAGAAGTTGAACTTCTTCCAGGACTTGATGGCATATGTAATGAACTGTTACAAGAGGATGGGTATGATTTCTGTTTGCATGCTTGGTATCTAGTTTTTAATGTTGGTGTATTACTTCAGGAGCAATGCCTTTTCTGCTACTATACTAGGGAATATATGTATAGGTTCTACAATCTCCATACTTTAATTAGTTCTATTTTCTTCACAGTATAATGGATGTACAATTCGGGCGCCAAGCATTGGAGAAACGCGTGGTTTCACAAGATTTGGAGCTTTGGCTTTCCAGTGTATAGTCCCAATTGACGTCAATTTTACTAGTTCAAGTTCACACGAGACAAGAATGGACTGATGTGTTGGATCTCGTTGATGCAGGTGCCAGCTAAGGACAACCAGTTCAAGCTTCTTGCTCGAGCTGGGAGACAGGTTAGTATTCACCTTGATATATTATTGTTTTCTTTTTATAAGGAGTTTCATTATGCATGTATTTGGCCTGAACTTGTTTTCAGTCCCAACGCAACAGAATTTGCTACAGCCCATAAACCAATATCAAGCTGTCTTCTGAATGGTATTTTGATCATATTTTAACCATTGATATGTCTTCTGAGATGTTAATTTCTTTTATCTGCTGGTGTACACTGTAAACACCACAATGCCTCTCTTTATACAGTGGAATGTAAAAAAAGGATATTCTCGGTACCATGATTGAACATCTCTTTAACATTGTTCTTTCTAGGTTTGAATATTATACTATATCGTAATAAAGATGTCATAATTTGATACTACGGATTATGTAGCTGGATGGCATGGTTGAGTAAACTACAGTGTACAGGCTGACAAAAAAATTTGCCCATCTGGAGGTTTCTGAAAATTTAGAAACTATTGTCCATAGATCACAAGTCTTATGCATTCCGCCTTGTTTCCTCACTTCATTTCCTTGCATTGGGAACTTAATATCATGAGTTATGCAATAGATTGTAAATAATCTGATGGCTGTGCTGCTCTGTTATCAAATTGTAGGGGGAAAATGTTTTTTTTAAGAATCTTGTAGGAAAAATTGTTGCAGGAGTGTAACAAACTGTAGGATAAACTATAATCGATTTTAACTTGGCAGGTCCAAGAAGTATATGTGACAACCAGCCTGGACCAGGAGGGCATAAAGAAGGCGGTACAAAGAGTACTAGGACGTGTTCCTTGAGTCCAACGCATAGTATGAACAGAGGCGTGCTTATCCTCCCAGTTTTCTAACTAAGCGATTATACTGAAACAACAGTACAAGCAGACAGCCCGGAAAGTTCGCTGTTGCATCCACATTCTGCTGAACTTCATCTCAATTGGAGACTGCATAACCGAAAGTTGTAAATTTTTGCAGTACTACGAATAGGTAGGCATCCTTCGTGCATGCATCTGCTTGGCTGAACCCTCAAGAGTCAAGACAACCTGTATATATGAATATACGTATGTTAATGTCACCAGAAGTTGCTGGTTGAGACTTCTTAGTAATAGCTAAATATGGCTTCCTTGTCAGAGCTGCTTCTTGCAAGATGTAAATCTATTCTAGTAAGTATTTTCATTTTTTGGGCTAGAACTATTCCGTTCGATTCGTGTGTTTGTTTTGGAGAATCAAGTACAGTCAGAATCGATCGAACTGAGCGGGACACATTGATATTATCCAAAGAGCGCACATGTTGACGCCCCAAGAACTAGACCAAGGCATGGATGTCTACGACCGTGAGGGTTCGTGGCATTTCGGCGTGCCTTCGCGGTAATTTAAATACAATCGCCACCACCATCCATGCATGCCCTAGATATATATATATATATATATATATATATATATATATCGCTTGCGTCATGATCGATCTCATCGACGTAGTGATAGTTCCAAAGGCCAGGAAACAAGAACAGTGTTGATGATCGCAGGAAGCATCGACCACCAGGCGAATTAATCCGAGCCGGCAAATTGAGTTCGGAAACAACACAAACAACAAGAAGCCTCTTAAGAAGCTGATAAAACGAGAGCAAGAGAGCCAGCATATGTATGCACACACGCTGCATCGATAGCAAGCTCTCCACGCACTCCTCCATCTCAAGAAATCAATCGCATGGTAGAAGCTATGTCTCATGGATCTTGCAACTCGGTGTCGCTCGGCAAGTACGTCCGGCGCGCGCTCCGCGCGGCCAGCGGCCGGCCTAAGCGCATCAAGGACAAGCCGAAGAAGCGGAAGCCGAGAGACCAGTCAGTGGACGGCGGTGGTGGCGCGTCGTTGGAGCTGATCAGCAGCTTGTCTTCGTCGTCCGCGTTGGCGAGGAGGGACTCGGTGGTGCGGGTGGTGCTGTGGAGCGGAGTGGTGGAGGTGTACACGGGGGTTGTGCTGGCGTGCACGGTGATCCGGAACCACCCGCCGGGGCTGTGCCTCGCGCACCCCGACGTGTTCCGCAACCCGCACGGCGCCAGGGTCCGCCCGCTCGAGCCGCTCTTCCCCGGCCAGAAGTTCGTCCTCATCCCCGAGAGCACCATGATTAGGCTGCTGCGCGACATCCCCGAGGGCTCCGTCGGCGCCTTTGACGAGGAAGAGGAGGACGCCGATGGAAGCGAGGAGGTCACGGCATCCACTGAGACGACGTCGTCGTCGGAGGGCCGTTACCACAGCGGCGTCGAGGCGTCGTCGGAGGAGCGGCAGACGGAGCCAGCGGCGGCGGGTGACGCCGACGGCGGCTCCATGCTGATGAGCGGGTGCTGCGCGAGGGAGTACTTCGTGGCCAAGGAGCGGTGGGCGGAGTGCAAGTTCAAGCAGATGGTGGCGCGCGGGATCGCCGTGGAGCAGAGCGCCGAGTCGGCGGAGCGGAAGGAGAAGGGAACAAAGAAGCGGAAGGGGAAAAAGAAGAAGAAGGGGAAGAAGCGGAACGATCCGGCCGCCGCGCCGTCCGCGGTGTGGAGGACGTTCAGGAGTGTCGCCGCAGCGCCGAGGAGGGCGTGGGAGCCGAGCCTGCCGTCCGTGGAGGAGGAGATCGTCATGTCTACTCTGCAGTCTGCACCCTCCATTATCAGAGACCAGGACTGATCATGAGACGACGTGAGTTCTTCTATTGTCTTGCCTTGTGCATGGGATCCCCTGATCAGCTAGCTCAGCTCCTCTGCTCTCCCTGGAGGTGCAGTTCGTTCGAACTGGCTGATCGGGGAGCTAGAGCGTGTTGTTCCGCGAAGAGGGACCGTCCGATCAGGTAGAAACGGTTGAGATCAAGCTAAATATGATTGATTTCTTTTTTTTTGTGTGTGGGGAAATGGTTGTGCTCAGAATGCCATGCACGGCACTTTTGAACAGCAGCTTGATTTCTGATCCGTGTATGTGTGCATGTACACCAGGGGTTTCTATTTTTTTTTCTCAATTTGTTTAGGTTTATATTTTTTTTGCATTATAATTTAAAGTCAGTTTTTTAGCTTAAATAGTTTAAAAGCGGTTCGTTTTTATACATGGTAGAGGTGAGTAATTTTATCATAGTTTCGGTGGTATTAATCTAAAACTAATCCTTAATAAACAAGAAAAAACATCTCTCGTGGCTTTTATCCTTTAGTTATAGGGAACAACTAGTGTCTTGAATCTTCGTTCGAAGTGAAATCAACAGTTCGATCACACTCTATTGGGGCGTAACAACATTGTGCTCGACATGCTCATGAAGAAGATGTTGCTGGAGGCTATTGCAATTGGTCATGGAGGCAGAGGGCCCTCTTGCAGAACCTTCTCATCGTCGGACAGCTCCCGCAGTGGCGCGTCCCCTCCCTCCTCGAGAGCCAAACCATCAGACGGTTCAACGCAATAATTCCTAGTGATGTTTGCAACAAATTGAACAAATAATTGCAACAAAATAATTTAACCATGCAAATTTTTATAGCAGAAACACAACAATGAGTGGCTACCAGCGTGACAACATCTCACTCTAACTGCAACAAAACTCATCGCAACAATTAAAGGATGAAACAAAATAAAAAAAATATCCAGCAAAACTTCGAGTGAACTCGTGCAACAAATCGTGTGAACGCCTACAACAAATCTGGCTAATGCCTATAACAAATCGTAGTTATAGAAAGCGCAGGCACAGACATGTGGGCATTGGCAATGACCGAGCTTGCTGGCAAAGGAAATAGTCGGCTTAGAGCCCAAAATCTGGCTGGGCCCAGTGGCTCTCTCCTGGCCCTCTGTTTGCCATTCCCTTTGATCCACACGGATTCGAGGCACAGGCCACTGAAGGGTCTGGCCAACGTCCGCCCGCTTGTGTCGGCGTTCTGGCAGGACAGCGCCCATCGTTCGGAGAACCCCTCTAGGGACTCCATCGCTCACCACGCTATCTCCGCGGCAACCTCCTCCATGAGGTGATCATTCAGCCTGCCGAGCTCCTTTAGCTTCGACTTGGTGCCGTTGAGCTTCGCTTCAAGCTCGGACTTCTCGCGGTCGCGGCGGGCATTCACCTGTCCTTTGATTTCATCGTAGCTTCAACGGAAATCCTCTTGCAAGGCCCGAGATAGCATCAAGCTCTAGAAGGCAATCGCCCATGAAAAAAAGGGAACAAAGGAGACATTAACATCACCAACCTTCGCAGCATTCGCATCCAGCAGCACATCAAACATCGTGGGCAGTGTCATGTTGCGGAACAGCTGCCCAACATCCTCCGGCGAAGCAAATCACGCAACCTCGCCAAACACTTGCAGGTCCTCACGCCAAACCTTAAAATCGGCAGGACACAACGGGCCCGCATCCACAACTAGCGTTGGACCAGGACCCTCCCGAGGTGGATGGGCAGACAAGTCCTCGCTCTTGGGGACCGATGGCATCCCGTGCCGAGAGAACCCCCCATCAGCACCAGCCTCAGTCCAACTAGCCCTGGCACCTTCGCTAGCTATCAAAAAAAGAGAAGAAGACAAGTTATAAAATTAAAAATACTATTAAACTAATAATAATTAGTTAACAAAGGAGGATAACAACCTGGCTCATCCACCCCTAGCGTTAGAGGTATCTCCAGATACTTCGGCCCGACGCTCAATCCGGCACTGGCCCAGGAGCGCAAGCTCCGATCCTCTCCGACTCGACTACGATATCTGCGATCACGAAGTCATTCAGCTCTGGGCCATCGCTCGAAGCCCTAGTGCCCTTCAGCTTTGATGTACCCTCGGATAGGGTGGGGTATCAACCCGGTCGATGTCCCCTACACTGGGCGTCCTTGCACCCTCAGGTACGGGCCTATCATGGAACGCCAAATCCTCCATCCGAGGATGCATGGCGGGAGGCTCGTTCAGAGCCATGGCACGGAGGAGAACGACGGATGCGATGGTTGACACGTCCTCACGGGGCCTCTTCTTTCTCGACACCTCGTCTGGTTCCTCCCGCTTTGCCAGGGTCATTTTGAGGCCCACACAGACACGGTTCACGTGTGTCCCATGCACAACGCTCCCTCGCTGGCCATGCTCATCCGAAGTGGATGGCCCGAGGAACATTTCCGCCGACTTCACCGCCTCCTCCACCGATAACACTGTGACGTTCACAACCCCTCCCTCAGGAACAAATCAGATAAGCCACCCTGGCAAATCATCCTGACCTCACCTGCTCGGCCCTCAGGATGGGCCGGAGCCCGTCTGTGTGCTCCCCATCACCGACAGGGGCCACAGGCGAAGCATGCAGAACTCCTTGGTCAAGTCGCGCATGCTCATGCGCGTCGACAGGCCCCGAAGGAGGTTTAGCCATGCCTCCTCACCACCCGTTAGCACAACCTCCGGTGGTGGAATCAGCTCTATCGGACCACCCCTCGAATAAAGGCCCTCTGACACTGGGGACTGGTAATAGAACCAACACCTCACCCAACTAGTCTCCCGCTTATTCTTCGACACAGGTGCAGGCATGAACTACTGCCATGAAGGCTTCACCTAGAAGTTGACACTCCCGAAGTTCAACACGGCATCGCTCCCTTTCTTCTTTCGTTGTCGCCTAGCATCATGAAGGAAGGCGAACATCCTGCCCGTGCCCTTCGTCTCTAGGGAGCACATCGCCCACTCGAAAATGCTCAAGTGGGCAATACAGTTTGGGGTCAACTGCACAAGCTCAACCCCATACACGCCAAGCACCTCCGTTAACAAAGGGGCTAATGGAATCTGAAGCCCAGCCTCGAAGAAGGCCCGACCTCATCCCTCTGAGGCACCGGCGAAGTCTTTGATCGGGCACCCGCACAGCAGACATGTCTTGAAGCCAGCAATCAACGACGAGATCGACGAGGTAGCTCTCTGACACCTTCGACCGACCAAGCTCATTGGTATAAACAACCTCGGCCGCTGCATCTGCAGCGGAATTTCCTTTCTTCGCCATTTCTTATGCTTCGCAGGTTTAACGAAGGGGCGTGAAGTGGTTCAACGCACAAAACTCTAGGTTTTTTGAAGGGCACGAGAAAAGGCAACAAAGTAGTACTGACGCACGCCGCCTACTCGCCAACGCTTTTTATAGACAGCTCACAGCCTTGAAAACTGGAACGACTGGGGCCAGACCAATAAACAGTTGACACGTCACCAAGTTCCATAAAAGCACATTGAACACATAAGCTACAAGCTTGGGAATCCCATGAGTCCAGCAGAAATGCCCGGTTTTGGTCCTATGCTGGGCCGAAGGTGATGGCCACCTACACCCTTAGGCGAAATTACATGCAGTTTCGGCTAGGTGAAGCAAGCCCTCGACCGTGAGGGGCAACTGTTGTGGGCACGGCGATCACACCCTATGACCCAGCGAAGGGTCAAGACCAGTGTACTCCTCATCACGAAACCAACAGAGGGCGCTAGAATGTTCTGACCTTCGAATTGGCCCTGATGTCTTGATCCAGGTGCCAAGGGAGGCTAAACCCCATCGGCTTGACCCCAAAGGCTTGCTCTAGGTGCCAAAGGGAGGCAAAACCCGTTCTTCCTGGCCTTGAAGGCCTGCTTCGGGCATTAAAGAGGGTTAAGTCCCTTCGGCGAAGGTCATCCGACGAGTCAAAGGGGATATACCGACGAGGTGCGAGGCCTACAGCGGAGTCCCTATGTCAATAGTCATCATGAGACCTACAGGCTATCTAGCGTGAAGGGAAAATACCTCAAGACCCCTAGCACTCTAGGGACCTTGTAGGGATATATTTGTAATATCAACTCGGGACTCCAAAGGGCCTATAAATAGCCCTAGCCTCTGTCTTGTAAAAGAGAAGGAAAAAATAGGCAATAAAGATAACACCATTCCTTCTCACTTGTTCTCTCACACATTCTTTGGGTCTCCGAACATACCCCCTTCGCAGGGTACCTCTTCGGGGGCCTCCCCTTCGTACTTTTTGGTATGTAACCACAACAACATTGTGCTACATTTTTTAATATATACTTATATTGTTTTATAAAAACTAAACATAAAAGTCACATTTCTAAGTCTATTGAAAGTCAATAACAATAAAAAAGTTTGAAGTAATTAGCTAATACTAACACTTTGTTTGGTGATAACACAATTAAATTTTTTTTGAAGTAAAACTATTACAACTTCAGGTAACAACACAAAGGCGTATTTTGTTCTTAAGTAGATACTAACTCTAACCCCAATCTCTATTCTTATTTTATATGTTAGCATATTAAATGGTGTTTTTTACACACATAGAAATGAATTAGTACCTATTTTTGTTTTGACATATGTTGTCTTTATTAATGATTTACCTCTTTATGAGAATAACAATTAACATGAATATTTTGTCAAGTATATTGCTTCGAAAAAATTAAATGTAAATATTTGCAAACCAAAATCAACAATCACAAATGATGTAAATTTTTCATTCAAAAGATTATATAAATTCTTATGACCACTAGATTCATGACAATTGGCACCATCAAATTCCTTTAAATAAAATATATAAAGTATCTAGATATTTCTAGGAAACTATAAGTATTTTATAAATATTTTGAATATTTTAATTGGACCCCTTTTAGGAAATCTCTATCAGTTTTGATAAAGTAGTTGAGTGCATATGCTTGATAAAGTAAGCTAGTATTGCATTTTCGCAATGCCAATTTTTTGAATTGAATATTACTACACAAATACTCCCTTCATTCACAAATATATGTCATTC
The DNA here is from genome assembly GCA_036346275.1 of Otatea glauca. NCBI lineage: Eukaryota > Viridiplantae > Streptophyta > Magnoliopsida > Poales > Poaceae > Otatea > Otatea glauca. Next base: position 68,278,226 of record CM070716.1, on the reverse strand, counting down.
TGGGATACCTGTAGTTAAACTTTCGAAACATTGACTATGAACATATTTTTAAATATTTACATTGAATACATGAAAATCATATGTATAGATTTGTCTTGAAATGTACTTTCATAATATTATAATTTTATTAGGCTTTACAAACATATTACAATATAAATTAGTAGCCAAAGTTGCATTTTTGGTATTTTGTGGATATCCAAAACGTCATATATTTGTGACTAGATGAAGTATGTTTTGAGAGATAGATCTTAAAACATTTCGATCTTTTTCACAAATAGCGGCCATATGTATTTATTCACATCCAGCCATCCACCAAATCCATTAGAACTTAAAAGATTGGTTTTAATGGATTTTCAAATTTTAGGTGGTTTTCACTGAATACTCACTAATTCAATCAAACTCCTATCAAATGTGGCATTTAGCACAGAAGTCCAAACCCTAATGGATAAATTGTAAAAGACCAAAACAACCTCTCTCCCATCTAGCTAGAGTTCTAGATCCCTACCTTGCCCTGCACCAACCCGAGGCGCTCCGCCTCGACCTGGCTATGATCCGCCTCGCCCTGTACTAGGGTGGGTGTATGGTTAACGGCCGTTACACATCACATAAATGTTTTATATTTTTGAATGGATAACTATATTCTACAAGTTATGATAATGTAATATTAACTGGTATTTGCTATTTTAAAGACATTTGTCATCGTTGCTACAATTTGGTCTTTAAATATTAATGCTTTATGATAAAATGTCAATCAAGTTTTGTAAATTATATGTTTATTATTTTTTTAAATGCATAAAACTCAGAATCCGTCCCCGACCCAATGGAGCACCGTTGACAAGTTAACCCTGCCCCGTCTTGATTAGATCTCTACTCCCAGATAGGGATGGCAATGGAGCCTTATTACTTGTTGGAGTACTCCATTACGGGATAGGAATGGAGGCAAGTTGCCCTAACAGGGAAGGTTTTGGGGAAGAAACCATTTCTCATCGAGTGAAATAAGGACATTTCACTGTTTTGTTCCCTACTAGGGCCCGAGAAACAAGACATGTGGGCTAATCTACTAGGACAACAAGCGGGACTTGATTCTTTTTCTTCCATATGAAACCTAGATCCCCAATCCCAAAGCTCTCTAGACTCTACCCAATCCTTAATCCTCATCTACCAACCAGTCGCCGCTTACAGCAAGTCAACCGTTGTGGCTACACTTCCTCATTGCCACATCTCCACTAGTAGCCCACAATCCTGATGGTGCAAACCGTCGTTGGAAGCTCCTACAAGCCGCCGCCAACCCAACGGAAGCCAAGCACACTGCTCGCGATCATGTAAGGCTCGAACAAGCATGAGCTTGCTTTGTGAGTTTCATGCTTCTATATGTGCATTCATGCCTAAGGATAGGATTGGGCGATTTGTGTGCATGAATAAAGATAGAATTGTATTGCCTTATTTAATGGATCACAAAATCATATACTCATATATATTTAATGGATCACAAAATCATATACTCATATATTTAGTTACTATATTGCCTTCAGTGCACCTCAATTTTTTTTTTCAAATTTGTTGATTACTACCTATTCTTGTTCTTCACTCGTGTTGTTACTTCTTATTGGGTGTCTAACGGAGACCTGAGGCCCGACAGGGATAAGGAATAGGGGTAAATAAATAGTATGCCTGGGATGGGGACACTTCGCCACTCCTCGTTAGAGGATGTCCTCGCTACCATCCCTACTTCCAGCTAGACTTGTTCATGAGCAACCTAGCCTGGAAAACTTGGTTTAGACCTAGATTTTAAGCCTGCAATATTCTTGGCTGGGCTGGGCTTTGATTTAAGTAGCGCAGCTGGTCGAACCGGCCCAAGGCAAGCACTCGTGCTCAGCTGCAAGCCTCCAACCCTAACTACAGCCGCCATATATAAACGTTTTACTTCATCCTAGCCTCGATCCCCATCTACTCTAGACGGTCCTCAATATCCTTGACCTCATCTCTGGCGACGACTCCCCCATCGCTTCTCTTCGTGCCCTCCCCATCACCTCCTCCCTCCCTGTCCCCACCTTTCGCGGCAGCTCCCCCAGGTCATCCTCCTCCTCACACTCCCATAGTGGTGGGTTGCTGGGCCGTCTGTATGTTTACTACTTAGATATACTATTTGTAAAGAAGATGAACAACGGGGATAATTGAGTGCTTGTTGCCCTGCTTGCCTTGATTTTTTATTCTAGTAGGTGATTCGTGCTTGCATTATTGCCCAGCATGTGTCAGACCCAACAACCACCACATATGCTAGTCTTTTGAAGAAGGAATTTGCAAGCAACAAATTAGATCCAACAAGCCTAGCATATGTGTCTGAGAGTAGCGAGGAAGCCTACCATATGCTTTGATTTTGAATAATTGTCGTGGTTTTGGTTGTTATTCCTGTAACCAACTATTATTGGATAAATGATTTTTATAAATTAAAAAACTCTCTGACTCCATGTTACGTTGCTAGGGATGGACATTTTTTAACCAAAACCGAAAAATTGAACTGAACCGTATTAACTGAGAAAATCGGTTGTTTTGTTTTCGGTTTATGCTTTGGTTTTTATTTCGACATTATTCGAGTTTCGGTTTTCAATTCAATTGTTTAATTTCGAAAACCAAATTAATCGAAAACCGATGTGCCGAATCACCTGTTACACAAAAAATCTCCATTTCCCACCCTGGCCCTAGATCAAATTGGCAGATTCATTAAGCCATCCCCAATTCCCCATTCGGCCAACCCTACCCATGCACGCGCTCAACCACAACGCACACTCCTCCACGCACCTCGCTGCCAACCAGTGGCTCCTCGGCCTGCAGCGCTTGTCGCAGGCGTAGGAGCTGGGGACCTCGTGTCCCCAGGCCCTGTTTCGCTCGCCGGCCTCCTCTTCTTTGCAGCCCAGATGCTCTGCGCGGAAGATCCAGTCCTCCGACGCGTCGCATCTCAACGTGCCCCTCCTCGTCGCTTGTCGATTCTACCTTGGACCCCGTGACTGCTCACACAGATCTGTCACGTGCTTTGCACTACACGTGGAGGGAGGCGTGGATGGGCTCTCCGGCCTCAGCTGTTTACTACGAGAAGCTCTACATGACTAAGGGCCTATTTGGGGTTTTAAGCCAGCTTCAGCTTCTGAAAAGCCAATAAGCCCCCTAAATAGCTCATCTTTTAAATAGTTTATGGCATAAGCTAGAAGCCATATATAACTATTAAAAGCCAAAAGCTCAAAGTTAGGCCTACTTTTACAGCTTATCGTTGAGGGAAATTAGCTATTTGTCAAATGGTCTCTTATAAAAAGCTACAACCGCTTTTCAGCACAGAAAGCAAAAAAAATAACTTTTCAGAAAAACTACAGCTCCCCAAACAAACACTAAGCAGTAAGCTTAAGCTCTATGGTTTGCAATCTTTCCCATTGGAAAAATTTTGCTGGTGTCACTGAAAAAGTGTACAATTTCACTTCTGCCACTACTCTTTTTCTCGTTTTAGTTTTGCCACTACTATTTTCACTTCATCTTCCTTTTGCCATTTTCGTCAGTTGACCGTTAGTCAAAATTGTTCCTTCTATTTTTTATTTTTAAAGATAACAAATGAAGTTCAATTCTTTTGGGAAATTTTCTGTATGATCCTAGACTTCTAAAGATAGTGCCATAATTTTTTTCGAGCATGACCAATCTTGTACATTTTTGATTAATTTGGTTTGGTTTTTTAATTTGAACCGAGAATTTCCATAGTCAGTTTTCAAAAAGCAAAAAAATTTAAATCGAAAAAACCGAATACACACCCTATATGTTGCTTCATGTGCTAATTTCTTATGAAAAACTCCTATTTCGATTTTTATTTTCGTTTTCTCCACTCCAAATCTACACCACGGCCTGATCGGGCTGGGTTTTGGGCTTACCAAGTTTGCATTTATCGGTCTTCGGGCCGGGCTCGGGCTCGGGCCTGACGTTTTAAGTTCGTGCTTTTTGAGCCCGGCCCGGCCCGACGTTTGATCAGGGCTACTTCTAGCCCATCCTCCTCCAGATCTCGTCATGGCTATTGCTCCCCGTTTGTCTCAACCTCGGAGCGAAGAACCTCTCATCTCGTAGGCATCCTCCTCCGCTTTACCGACTGGCGTGGAGTGGAGATCCATCCGGACTTGGATTGATCTCTTCTTTCGCTGGTAAGGAAGCTCTAGCTTCGATTGTTTTTCTAAGAGTGAGCGTTGCCCTGGGGATCTTTTATTTGCTGTGAGCAATCTCATCCAAATCTTTCTTTCTGGGATGGATAGTTCAGTCCATGGAGTTTGTTGCGGATTTGTTTGCTCCGTGGTGGAGTACTATTAGCAGTTTATTTTCCTAAATTTTTGGGGGGTTCAACCGAAACCCCATGCCCCACGTTAGGTCCGCCCCTGTTTCTAGGTGCTTAAATTTGGTGCGCGGACGGACTAGTTTACAGGATTCCACTTGTTTGATTCATCTGCTGTAGAATCGATCTGAGAGTGAATTTTTTGCTCTTGCTCCCTTGCTCCCCCCATATTTGTCAGGGAAAATGGCCGAACATCTCTTCGAGGACATCTTTATCGTGACCAGGCTCGATCCTGATGGTAAAAAGTTTGACAAAGGTAATTCCTGAAGGCCCTCTCACCACTTGAGGGAATGATTCCTGAACCATGCGCTGCAGCTTGCTATGTGAGAATTGCTCTAGTATGTTCAGTATGTATTCACGAGCAGCAATAGTGTAATGATAGTTGTGTTTCCGAGCTCAGTTTGCGTTGCTTGTATCAGTGAGTGCTCATGTTCTTCCGTAGTTCTATGTTCATGGTTGTGTTAGAGGCAAAAAGGATGTTCTAGGCAAAATTTGTAACGTGATGTGAGCAAATAAGCAATGACACTGTAGTCACAATCAGGGTGCATTTGAATTTTTTTTACTTGCCCTGGCAGGATCCTTGTCTTTGACACTTCAGTCCTTTGAGTGATTTTGAAGCACTGTGTTCTCTTGATGTGGTTGGTGCTTGCATTGAGCACCTTCCTAATCGTATCCTGCAATGATGTAAACCTTCACATTCTAAGCATTTTTTTTCCTAACGACTACTGATTGTCGGATTTTTTTATACACAGCTGACTATAAAAAATTCCTTTATGTTTTCCTTCTGTGTCTTTCTTCTTTCTTTTTTACTAAATCAAGGACTTCTTGCAGAATTTTGTAATTCAAAAAATAAGCTGTGCTGTACTTCCAATGATATGTTTGTGATATTGAACGATTATATGAATGTTCTTTTCTGTCAAATGTTGCCCCATATAATTTACCAATGCAGAATTTCTATTTCGATAGACAATGTAAATAATATGATAACTTCCCCCCTTAGGCCTTAGTGTGATTTTGATATTCATCTCACAAGTACCACTTGAAGTACTGTTCTCAGTGTTCAAATATGACCTGATGTTATATTGTCCTTGTATTGTTCGTGTGCAGTTTCTCGTATCGAAGCTCGCAGCGAGCAGTTTGATATGTATATGCAGTTAGATGTTGCCACAGAGGTCTATCCTATGCACACTGGGGACAAATTTACCATGGTTTTAGCTCCTACTCTGAATTTGGATGGTGCCCCAGATACTGGCTACTATACACAGGTGATTGGCCTTGCCATTCTGTGAAATGTGCATCTTACAGGTTGACCTTGAAATAATCTAATGATATTGAATGGTGCAAATGCAGGTTGGATTGTTGGAATGTGTTTTCAGTTCATAAGATTTCTTCAATGTTCTTATTGGAGTTGCATCTGATGAGGCATATAGATAGAACTCCTAGTATTGGGAAGTTAACACTGAAATACTGAATTGTCTCCTTTTCAGGCTGGCAGAAAAACTCTGGCTGACAAGTTCGATTATGTCATGCATGGAAAGCTTTACAAGATCTCGGAAGACACCTCCTCTGGTCAAAATGCTAAAGTGTATGGTTTTCCTTAAACTACAAGTTGTGAACTAACGTATAGGTTTTCTACCTTCTAATACAGAGATGTGTGTACCATATATGGTTAGCTGACGCTTGGGTGTATTTTGTTCACTTGTTGCTTCCTACCACATATGCTTTATCAAGGTTTTGGTCCTATAATATGCTCTTGCAGTATACATGTCAGCTAGCAAATCCTCAACCGCTATTGATTCTTCAATTAATAACAAGTAGATTTCCCCATCATTTGAGCTTATCAAAGTGGACGCATCACCAATCAGCTTGATGTTTTTCGTGGTGTTAGAGAAAATGTTAACTATATAGGATGTAGCCTATTATCTCTAAGCACGATGAAACATGATTGCGACACAGTTTGAGCCTAGAAAGGCAATTCTGTGAAGTGTATCGAACACCAAATGAACTTGATTTTAATATTTCATCAACCATAATGAATTTACACATTCTTTTCATCTGATGATGACAGTCATTAATTTGACATGCAAGTTCCTTCAATGTTAATCTGTTTTTATGAAGAAAAGAGGGGAGCAAAATTGCTTACATGAGTATGTTTAGATTAACTTAAACTCTCCTGTGTCCAGGGATTTTTTTTGGCTATGTTTTTTATGCAGTACTTTTCTTTTCCTTGCAGGGAGATTTATGCATCATTTGGTGGTCTCTTAATGATGCTCAAGGGTGATCCTTCCAATGCTGCCAACTTTGAGCTGGATCAGAGGCTTTTTCTACTAATGCGCAAAGTGTAGAACTTCTAATATCCTAGTGTGCTAAGTACCTAATATCCTATTGTTGGTGTTTCGCTTCAAGCCTATGGGTTTAACCTTCCTCCTCAGTTTTTATCCTTGGTGCCTGTCCTTAACACCTTTCTTATCCGTGGATGATGATATTCATGATCTGGTAATGGATATTTGTGTACTCATCATGATGTTATCACTAATCTCTGTTTCCTATTTCTTGTTCGAAAGCTTATTATACAATAAATCAGATCCATGGTTTCGCTAATATGTGGCTACATGATGGTATTGCTGTTTGCCTTTTAAATCGTTTCTAGTTTTTTTGCACAGAAGTTCTCCAGAATTATCTGGTGACTGCGATGTGATTTTGTGAATTCGAATGGATAACAGTTGGATCTTGGATTGTCAAGTGCCGTAATTCCTGTTGATTTGACATGGTACTTAGTACAAAGTGAATTTGCTATTTTCTTTTTCACTATGAAACTTTTCTGTGCTCTTTCACATTACTAGCTTACAGTGGGAATAGATCCTTGTATGTTACACGCTTTTTGAAGCTGGTGAAGTAGAAATTTTCTAGACTCAAGAGTGTTCCCATGCATGGAATATTTAAGAAAACTCTGCCAACAAAATTTCGCCGGTCTTTGATCAAGGACGAGAGACCAATCCACAAAATTCACCGGTAGGAGGGGATAGAGATTAGAGAGAGTACAGCCGAAGGAGACCGAGAGAGTCGCCTTCACTTCTCTTCTCCCCCTTCCGTTTCTCACGCGCGTACCAAGGAAAACGAAAAATAATTCAAGACGGTGCTCTAGTTAAGGCTCACCCTAAGGTTTCAAATTTCGTTTTCGAACATATCTCGAAAGCGGTCAGAAATTTTGGCAAGATTTCGGAATTTCAATAGAAATCCAGACGAAATTCAAAAAGTAAATTTGAAATCCGATACATTTGAAATCGAAAAACCAAAATTTTGGCTGACACTAAAATTTCGGTTATTTCAGCCAAAATTTTGGTTTAGGGTTTAGGGTTTATCATGCTCTTCGGTTTTTGATTTTCTAGGGGAAATAAATGAAGTCTAATATTTCTGAAAATGTTTGTGTGAGGTTACGAGGCAATGCTAATGGTTATGTAAAATTTTCAGATGATGATCATACCTATGTTTTTTTTAAAAAAATTCTAAAAGTGATACTGTTTTTGTATATGCTTTTCTGTTTTTGATTTTATAGGGGCAGTAACTGACATCTAATATTTCTAAAACTTTTACTATGTGATCCTTGGGCACTAGTTATGATTCCATTAAAATATTAGAGCATGATAAGTTTGTAAATTTGTATAAAATCTTATTGTGTCTCTGTTTCTTTTCATTAATTGCTATTTTTATTTTTCAGAAGCAATAAATGAATTCAAACAATGTTAAATTTCTCTGAGATGTTTTATAGATTAATTGGGATATATTCATATTTTCTGCAATTTTTTATTTTTTCTTGATTTTTAAATTTTTCTTGAGTGTTTTTTGAAAATTGAATATAATCACTTAAAAATGGAATAAAACCGATTTTTGATTTTTTTTTAACGTTGTTTGACCGTTGAATTCAATTTTTTTTTATTTCGAGCTTCTTCAATTTCTACCGATATTGGATCCGTTGTGGACTGGTTTTTATTGATAATTGAACATCATAAATCGTTCGAAAATAAAAAATTCGATACAGTGAACCTGGCGGTGCCCCGCTTGGTACGGGTTGAAGTCGGACTCGGGGCCTTGCTGCCGGCCTTCACTCCAATCTCCGACCACCACCTCCTCCACCTCTCCAATGGCGGCTCCCTCCCAATCCCACTTGCACCTCCTCCTCGCCCACTCCCACTCCCAAACCCTAGCCCTAACTCTGTCTCTGTCGCGGGCCCCCTGCTCCTTCTCGCGCCTCCGCCGCCTCTCCCCTCGCCGCGCCGCGCCGCGCCTCCGCCTTGCCCGCCCGGTCGCGGCCCTCGGAGGAGGCGGCTTCGCCGACGTCGGCGAGCTATTCGGCCGCGTCGAGGCGTTCCTCTACACCGTCGCAGATGCCGCTGTCTCGGCGTCCCCGGTGGTGGTGGAGGACGGGGCCAAGGAGACAACCGGGGACTGGCTCTCCGGCATCACCAACTCCATGGAGACGGTGCTCAAGGTGCGCGCCTACCTGCCGCGTTCGCGTGCGCTTTTGTGCTTGCCTGTTTCTGCTCAATTGGTTCAGGGGCGTTTGCATAATTGCGTGCCGTGTGTGTACGCGCCTTCTTTCTCCTGTTTTGGGAAGTTTTTTTTGCACTTGTATGGTGTGATACTGCGACCTATGAGCTTTTGGTGCTGAAAACGCTATGCCACGGAACTACAAATGTTACTTGAAATCTTTAGATTGTTCTGTTGGCTGTGAGCGATTCACCGGAGAATTTCATTCAGGGATCCTTATGTTGTTGTTGCAAGGGGACATTATTCTTTCTCAACATGCTCGAAAATAGTTTGTGCTGCTGGTGTATTCTTGCCATACGAGGAATGGATTTTATTAGCTTTCTGATCACCCTCTCGAGGCTAGGCAATTATTAGTGTCCTCGTAGAATGCCATAGCACTGGCCTTGAGTGTAGATGAGACGGATGCTCATGGGATTAAATCCAAAGACCACCACCAACTATTGTGAGAGTCTGCATACTAGTGAACAATCTGGAAACTTTGACAGGATATAGTTTGAGTTCATTTGATTTTGGTATGACACTGATTGCATGACCCGGTAGCTATATATTTAGTTATGGCGGCACATCACCATCATTATTTGAATAACTTTGATCTGGACCTGCAGACCTAGAGTGTTGATGCTGATATGTGTAATTGCTGCCGTACTTGAGGCCTTGTAGGATTTTGCAAGAACTGATTTGTTTCTTGCAACTGCCGCAACAGTCTCATTGACCATTCAAAAAAAGAAAAACCCTTCCTTGACATCTCTGCCCAAAACAGATTAGATAAGATTGAATTGTTACATGAAACAGCTAAGGAGAAGGCGTGCAGAGGAAGAGGGAAATGTCCACATCCAGCAATTAGTGTTTTATTAATGAGGAACAGTTGCTAATTAAATTTTTTTAGTCTGTGCTATAGTCTGTTCCTCAGGGAAATGGATCACCTGCAATTGAGAAGGATGGGCAAATTTCTATGTTTTGAATTTAGCATGCTTGTTTTCACTATTTTCAGCAAACGAAAATGCCATGAATTTTCTGTTGTAATTTTCAATACGGAAAAAATGATACTAGAATTGGAAGATTATGCGAGTTATCTTTTCAGTAAAGTCGAGAAAGGGGATGGGTAGAGAACCAATGTTTACTTCCCGTTTTTCTGCATTTTTGTGCATGTGATCATATGAGTGGCCTCTATAGTTATAAACTTAAGCGTATGCTTTCACATTTTTGTACATTATCTTGTGTCCTCTCAGTTCGCATGTTTTTTTTGGTTATATGTTCATATCATGCTTGAACACATTTTCCGGTGATATAAATTTGTTTCCCCATTGGCAGGTTCTGAAAGATGGTCTATCAGCTCTCCACATTCCTTATCCATATGGTTTTGCAATCATCCTCCTAACAGTTCTTGTTAAGGTGGCTACTTTTCCTCTTACAAAGAAGCAGGTAAGTTTCTCTGCCATGTTGCTACAGTCAGAAATATTGTGATATTGTAGAGGTTATTCAAACTAAGGTGGTGAAGGTTGGTCACTATTTTGTTGGGGGCATAATTAAAATTACTCTTATCAGCGTATTACTACTTACTGCATTTGCATTTTTTTTACATGAAACCGCAGGGGAGGCCCCTACCGTATATAAAATATATTAATAGATAAAGCGAAGTTTATGTACAAGCAGAAAGAAATGAGAAAAGGAAGAATATACAATCCTCACATGAGGCCAATTTTAAGTTAAACTATATAGCCAATTGAAGATTAAAGATTTGTGTTGTTCCTTTACTCTATGCACATGTAGATAGAAGTACTTGCTTAAACAGCTGCTTCCAGTTTTGAATTTCTGGCTGTTTTCTATCAAAAACTTTTCCATTCCTTTGGTTTCAGTTTTATTGCATTTGCATTGTGGGTCTTTCTATAAGACGTAATATAATATGCCCGCACTTTCACTCAGCTGTCTTTGGGAAATAACAGGGCTTACCATCTCCTTACTTCTGAAATGTCGTGATCCACAGATCAAGAAAATAATCGAGACGTTTATCAATACATGATTACATGATGCATATCTGGCATTGTGGCAGTTTTTTCTTTCTAATATGTACTGGTTGTAGCTTCAAGCATATCCTATAAAATGGTGATTCCTTGCAGGACCTTCTCAGCTAAACCAGTAATTAATGCACGACTTGATCCTTTGTACCGGCACTTTGTGACAGAAACTTTAATGTGGGACCTGTTTGACTAGAAAGGGTGAAGATTTTACTGCCTTCTGGCCCAAAACAATTGATGACATTAGGTCTTCTGAGTTAAATTTGGCATTCAAGCTTTACCTACTAGTGATAAATGATGATGTAAAAGCACACCCTCCCATTGATGCATCAAACTTTGATGTTGCAATTTGCATGCTTGTTACTTTTGGTAAATTATGCGCTCATATACTAATGCACCTGATATTTGGGGGGGGGGGGGGGAATGCATCATGTATGTGGGTAATAATGCTTAAAGTTTTACTGGTTGCTCTCCTGCCTAAGCGTTACTTGTCTTCTATACTTTATGCAAATATTTTGGTGGCCAACAATTCCTGGTGGTTTCCTTGAATGATGCAAAAATAGGATATGAGTTCGACAAGTTTCCATTTTTATTACTGTGACTTATGATAGTCTGGTATTGCATTTCTTGTTGCTTGATGTTGAAAAGAGTGCATATAATGTTTATGATATTCTTGTATCCAATGTTGAAACTATCACATTTTGTTGTTTCCATATAGGTTGAGTCTGCACTTGCAATGAGGTCACTGCAACCTCAAGTGAAGGCTATTCAAGAACGATATGCTGGTGATCAGGTAGTTATATTTTACTTATTGATCTGATGTATAATAATATAGGTTAGACTGTCACATATGTTCTTGTATTGGATCACCGCGTATGTTCTTACATTGGATTCTTCAATGTGCACACCGTGAGACTAATGGCAGGGTAAACCTTTCAATTCTTATTGTTATCAATTCATTAAGGGTAAAAATTTTATGTAACAACAAATTGAGGTCCACATCAAGTGAAAGACCTATTTTCTTGTCTAGTTCAGCTTATTGTTTTCCTCACGAAACTGTTAAGATGTTTTGTGGGAAAGCCTCGTGATTGAATTTTGATGTAAGATCCATATATCTTAATTGGACAAAACAAACTAGAAGCAATTTTATCTTATCGTCGTTTGTTCCTTCCTTTAGACAAATACTCAAAAATCACTTACACTAACCAATCCAATTTCTAAGGGACATCATCTCACTATGTTGAGAAAACTTTTCATCTTCCAATTCTTCTTCATTCAAGTCATTTAAAAAAAGGAATAAGTCCATTTTACACCCTTGAACTTTATGAGAAGTCCATTTTACACCCTCAACTACAAAACCTCTTCTTCATTCAAGTCATTTAAAAAAAGGAATAAGTCCATTTTTACACCCTTGAACTTTACGAAAAGTCCATTTAACACCCTCAACTACAAAACCGGGTATTTAACACCCCCAAACTTAAAAAACCAAATCAACTTACACCCTGAAGTGGTTTTGCTAATAGTGATCCAACCTATGTTTTCATGGCGTCGCACGCTAGACGTCCTGGCGGCTAGAGGGGGATGCCAGGACCGGCCGCCTCGACTGGAGGGCATACCTGAGGCGGCCGCAGAGGCAGACCTAACCGGGAGAGTAGCTGCGCCGCCGCTCCTCTGCTCTTCTGCGCTGCCACTCTGCTCCGTCGTCGGTCCTCTACGCCAGGTATGGAGGTTGGATGGGGGACGCGATGGGGTCGGGGCTCGATTGGGGAGGCGATGGGGGAGCTTGATCGAGCTGGGAGGAGGCGATGGGGAGGAGCTTGGGCGGAGGCATTGGGGTCGAGTAAGGAGTGTGTGATGGGGTCAGAGCTCGATTGGGCGGAGGCGTCGTCGGGTTGCCGACGTACTTAGTAGTACTAGTATTATAGTAGTAGTACTGTAGTAGTAGTTAATTCCAGGTCATATGAGAACTACTTATTTGCTTGCTTGTCATCTCTAATTTCCTTTCATATGATGTATATTTAGTTAATTCCATGTCATATGAGATATTATTTATTATTTTCATCGTCTAATCATCGTCTAGGCGGTCATCTAGGCGTCCAAGCGCTCCGGGCTTGCCGTGCCTAACCGGACCGCCGTGACAACTATGGATCCAACTTAGGATGTTTTTTGCTATGTTGGTGGCCATGTCATTGGTTTTTGCCGATGGCAATCCAAATAAGAGGGAGAATAATGAGAAGAAGAAAGATAATAGAGATAGAGAGAGGAGTAAGAAAAAGGTCGATGATGTGGATGTCAACTTCCCTTGAGTTGGATCCTCATAAGCAAAATCCAATGATATGGTCATCAATATTGCAAAAACCACTTTGAGTGGGTTCTGTGTCATCAAAACTACCCTCCAAAACCGCCTTAAGAGTGTAATTTGGGGTGTTAAATATCCGGTTTTGTAATTGAGGGCGTTAAACGGACTTTTTGCAAAGTTTGGAGGTGTAAAATGTACTTATTCCTTAAAAAATAAATCAATTGCTATTGCTACTCAAAATATTTCAAGACATGCATCTAATGGGGGTACTTGTCTTCTATCCAAAATATCTTGTAAAACATATGGTACTTATTGTTTAAGTGAATATTTCAGATAAACCCCACTTAAACAAACTTGTTTTGCTTAAAAAAAGCTCACTTGGGACTTAGGAGATGTAATGGAATGAACTTACAAAGCACAATATAGAATATAGATCATACCAATGTATTTAGAATACTACTGGAATCACTTTTATCTGTAAGTTATTTATTTATTTTTCCAGGAAAGGATACAACTCGAAACTGCTCGTTTATATAAGTTGTCTGGTGTTGACCCACTTGCAGGTAGTTATAAATACTATGCTTGGTATTTCTCCTATCAATATTTAATGTGAGCCCCTCTATGCTCAATTCATAGCAAGGCTTAGTAAAAATATCTTGTCATTAGGTTTCACACTTTCTCAGTCTACTGTTACTTCTTTTATTTAGTTATTTTCTTGTATTAGTTATTCACATGCAGTTTTCTTTGGCGTTTTTCTATAATAGGATGCTTGCCTACTCTTGTGACAATACCAGTTTGGATTGGTCTATACAGAGCTCTTTCCAATGTAGCTAATGAGGTTGATATGCTTAAATGTTTGTTCTTTTCTATCATTCTTCTTTGTGTTAAATAGGAAGCATCTATATTACCTGATATGTCTGTATCTTCATGAAAAAGGGACTTCTTACTGAAGGCTTTTTTTGGATACCTTCTTTGGCTGGTCCTACAACAATTGTTGCTCGACAAAGTGGCCAGGGAATATCTTGGCTTTTTCCTTTTACGGTAAGCACATAGAACTTGGTAAGTCAATGGTATATCCAGGTTTTGTTCCTTCATTGTAAGATCATTGAACATGCTACCTTTTTTTGTGTGCATTATAACTGTAGCACTTACCAATCAACAGCAATGCAGCTTACCCATCACCCATCACTGCTGACTTAAATGCTCAATTTATATAGTCGAGGATCGTGTTGATTCTTCGCAATGTTATGCTCAATTATTTTATTTTCACCACGACTGCTCTGTGCTGTATAAGGGATTCTCTTTTTACATATTAACATTTTTCTTGTCATTGAAAATGGCAATCTCACTTAATATAATTTCTTGGTATCTAGCTCTTCGAAAATAGAAATTTATGATACAAGGATGGTTTCCTGTATGCACCTGTTGGGCATGAAAGGCATCACAGCAGCCGTGTATTCAACATAACCCCATCCCATTGTCCATGAACATTGGAGGAAGGTCCTCTGCAATGATGAGTTGTATTGCCTTTGGTAGACATTTCTAGGATGGGCAAAAATTTTATCCGCATGTAAAACTTGACTGCAGAATTCAGCTGTGGTTGATAAGATTATTCATAAGTTGGTGTAATTTGCTTGTAGACATTAAAAAACCATGATTGCACGTAAATTTTATTCTTCATAAGTTGGTGTAATTTGCTTGTGGACGTTAGAAAGGTGTGTTTGTACGCAATTTTGACGCCTATGAACAATCTGTAGGCACGTTAAAATCATGTATTTGCAAAGGCAGGCACATCTAGTTCTATTTTACTCCTGGAAATTTCAATGGTTGATAATTAATGCTGCTTTGCATTGATCTAAAAATAGTTCTTTGGATAAGACCATTTTAATGCTAGTAGACATTATTTTGTAGAATGTGGATGCTAGATATTGCATTAGTTGTGTGATTAGTCTCTTGTATGTGGTCTTCTTTGCTTGTTTCCCTACACATATACATGTGCATATTTTGGCCTTTGGCCCATTGCAATCGACTGAGGTCCATTTGTAACATGGCATCAGAGCCATCGTTAGGGTTTTCCTACCACCTGAAACCCTAGACCCTCCACTACCTCCCACTGGTGCAGGCTGCCGGCGCTGTTGCTTCACAACTGCTGCCACCTCCTGGTTGCCACCTTGGACCATACCCGCATCTGCTCCTTTTTCGAGCCATCGCCACTCAGGAACACCGAGCTAGACGCCGCTCCTCCTCCTCCCACCACTACCTCAGATCCGGGCCTCTCTGGCCTCGAATTCCGTCGCCATCGGGTCGTCCTCTACTTTGGCCCCTATCGCCGCCGCCGTTCCTTCCCTCGCTACTACCTTCGATCCGGCCCTTGAGACCTCAGATTAAGTCACCGGAGCCAAGAACTTCGTTGTTGCTTCATCCTCGCCAAGGGTGACTGTCCATGCCACGAGCTCAGCCTCCTCGCTAGACTTCATCTCAGCTTCGTCCTTGACTCTGGATGCTGCCACCGCCGTCACCACGAGCCCAACTCCTTCCTCGTCGGATCTCGCCGTCGTCACTTCGTCCATGCCACCTGTCATCATCAATGGGTTGAATTACCGCGAGTGGGCTCAACACATGCGGATTCACATGAGGAGCATGTGCCTCTAAGCTACCTCGCCAGGGAGCGGCCTTGCGCCACCCTGCCAGTCGAGCTCGCTTTCCCTGCGGATGCTGACAAGGCTACTAAGGGAACTTCAGTTACCGCCTTTGAGGAGGCGATGGAGGTTTACCAGATGCTGCTCCACACCTATGAGGTGTGGCAAGATGCGAGGCTTGTGCTTGGTATCATGGCTTTGACCTCTCTATGGACATGCTTGAGCTACCGACCTCTCAACTGATGCGGGAGCGCCTCCGTGACCACTATGAGCCGATGAGTGAAGCTATGTATCTCTCGGTCGTGCACTAGGCACAGCCCCTTTAGCAGATGTATTCCATTGTGGACGAGTTCTACCAGTAGATGTTGCGGTGTGACGTCAGCTTAACTCTTTGGGACCACCAACAGTCTCACCTAGACAATCGTCTCTACAACTTCTTGACATGTCTTCAGTCCAAGTTCATGCTCACCCGTGCTCTGCTAGTAACGCGCTAGCCTCGTCTGTCCCTGGTGGAGGCCCTCACTTCTGTCCATGTTGAGGAGACTCACCTTCATGTGCTGGGTTGGGGGGTCAACTGTAGTCCTTCTGTCTTGGTTGCTCGCGACCTGCTCCACCAGCTGCTGCTCGTGCTTCTGCTTCACCTGTTTCGTCTCATTCACCGATGCCTTAGCTTGCCCCGGTAGCGGCTAGCACCACTATGAGTCTCCACTGCAACTACTATGACTGTGCTGGGCACACGTCCCAGAAGTGCTACAAGAAGAGGAAGGACCGCAAGAGTGGTCGTACTTCGAAGGGTCTTAGTGGCTCTTCCCAGTCAGGCCCTCGCTAGAGCTCCTACATCGATGTTCACTAGGAGATGCTCACTTTGCTCCCTTTCATTGCCTCTGCCAGCCAGTTAAGCAGTACCACTGCCTCTGTTTCAGCTACTTCTTCCACAGCTACTTTTGTCCAATAGCACCATCGATTACGTCACATTGGTGGTTCTCGTCTTTCTTCACTAGTAGGGAGTGGTGTCTTAGGTTCTATTTTTGGCGACATTGCTTCGCATTGTACGGGTTGCAATTTTGGCAAGCAACTGCAACTCCCATATCCCTCTAGTGATTCTGTGTCTCAGCATTCTTTCGATCTTGTTCACTCTGATATATGGGGACCAGCTCCCTTCATATCGAAAGGGGGTCACAGTTACTATGTGATCTTTATTGATTATTCGAGATACACTTAGCTCTATCCGATGTGTTCTCGTGGTCAGACGTTTATTCTTCTCTATGTGGATGATATGATCATTACTGGTGATGACTCTCAGTACATTGATTTTGTAAAACACTGTCTCAGTGAGCAGATCTTGATGTCTGATTTGGGCCCTCTTTGTTACTTGCATGGGATTGAGGTCTCTTATACGCCTGAAGGCTACTACCACTCCCAAGAGAACTGCATTCGGGATCTTCTTGCTCGTGCTTGCCTCACTGATCAACGAACGATGGACACTCCTATAGAGCTTGGAGTTCACTTTCGGTCCACTGACGGTGAGCCTCTTGAGGATCCTGCTCACCACCGCCACCTTGTTGGAAGCCTCGTTTACATTGGTATCACTCAACCTGACATTTCTCAATTCACATTGAGTTAGTTTGTCTGCTCCACTCAGCTCCGCTTCAGTCACCTTTGTGTTCTATGATACCTTCGTGGGACCATCACTCGACTCCTTTTCTTTCCTCGTTCCAGCTCTCTGCAGCTTCAGGCGTACTCTAATGTGACCTGGGCTAGTAATCATTTTGATCGTTTATCTCTTTCTGCCTATTGTGTTTTCCTTGGTTCATCTATGCTTGCCTAGAAGACCAAGAAGCAGACGGCTATTTCTCGTTCGAGTGTTGAGGCAGAGTAGAGGGCTATGGCATCGTTGACGGCTAAGGTCACTTGGCTACTGGAGGATTTTGGTGTTTTTGTCTCTGTCTCTGTCTCTGCACCGACTCCATGTCTGACAGCACCGGTGCGATCGGTATTGCTCGAGATCCAGTTAAGCATGAGCTCACAAAGCATATGGCCATTGATGCTTCCTGCACAAGATCGTAGGTTGTCACTCTTCTGTATGTGCCTTCGGAACTTCAGATAGCAGATTTTTTTCTCCAAGGCACAAACTCGAGCTCAACACGACTTCTACATCTCTAAGCTCAGTGTTGTCGATCCATCATGAGATTGCGAGGGTGGGGGGGGGTTGTTAGATATTGCATTAGCTGTACGATTAGTCTCTTGTTTGGCCTATTGCAATTGACTAAGGTCCATTTGCAACAGTGAAGCCATTTTGGTATTTCTTTGACTAGTATAATTGATGATTTTGTAGGATGGTCATCCACCTCTTGGCTGGTCGGACACTCTGGCATACCTTGTTCTGCCAGTTCTTCTCGTTCTTTCACAATACATATCTGCTCAAATAATGCAACCACCACAGGTTCGTTTTACCAAGTTTTGAACATACTAATCCACTATATTCTGCTCTTCCTAAGAGGACATTCTTTTTGGTCTTCAGCATTTGTTATGGAATTTGTCTTATCAGCTGAATTGTATCTCTATTCTATATGGAGTTCCTACTAAATACCTACATTACTGCTAATTGACTTTATTATTCTTGGTGGGCCCCTCATGATTCTGCAAAGACGTGTAGAAGATCACATGGCTTTTTTCTCTCTCTGCTTCCCTCTACTAACTTGTAAAGATCTGTGTAGTAATAATTCTCTCAAACTCTTTAAATTGCTACCTCTTCAAGTGGAAAAAAAATGGGCATCGAAAAAGCACAAAGCTGAAGGGCGGCATGTAATTTCTTTGTTGTATGATGCCAATATTCACCAGTAGCTCATAAAGTTTGGCTGTATTTCAACTTACTGTTTGCTGTATCCTTGTGTTCCAGAGCAATGATCCTAGCCAGCAAGGTGCTCAAGCTTTAGTGAAGTTCCTGCCTTTGCTAATTGGTTATTTTTCGCTCTCCGTTCCTTCCGGACTAAGTCTGTATTGGTGAGCACATTTACAAATTTCAACGTTTACTTAGATAAACATGTTTTTAAAAAGAAGAGCTCAATAATAACTTCCAATAAGCAGAGCGTGCTCCATTAGAACGCAGACAGTAGCTAAATTTTCTACACAACCTGTTATTAAGTTTAAAAGTTTAAATGGTCTAGAATCCTTGTGATGCACTCCAAAACATTGTCACTTTGGCTGTTGAGGCCTAAAAGAAGCTTGGTTTGACTTGACCTGATGATACCAATGCGATAAGTATGATTAATGAAGAAACCGTTAACATTTTGTCATTGCTATTGATTTTTGTGAATTCGATTAAAGCTTTTCCTTTCTGTATTATTGTAAATTGATTACCTGAAAGTTTGAGCTGGATTAGAAAAATGAATGTTGTTCTACCTTTAGACTGATATGAGCAGACTCTTAGGCCTTGCTTGTTTTGATTGGTTGATTTGGTTCCATTCCAGGATTCACCAGTGCAGTTTTTTCATTTAATCAGAAGCTTTCTCAATATTGCCTTGGAAGTTGTTTGACAGTGTAGTAGTACATTTAAGATTTGTTCTGGAAAACAGATAGATTTCAGTCAAATAATAATAATAATTATGGTTTTTACTACTAGTGATGTGGTTTCTATGAGTATAATCACACTATCTATTGAGACACCGAAAGAAAATAAATGCTCAAGTCGAATAAGTTGGTACATAACTACATATACTTTGTATACAGCCATGTTAGTATTGGCAGGAATATAGCATGCTACACAATAGAGTTCAACATTTCACTCTTTTCATTTTGTTTTAAACATTGACTGATTGCACCTTTGTTTTCTCTTGTAAGACATCTGTCACATTCTTCTTAGTTTTAGGTTGACGTATGTGTGATTCCCATCAAACCTAGCCAGTTTTCTGTTCAATTTTCTGGTTAAATTTTTATTTATTTGTGGTTGTCATTAGCCATAGCTTTCTTGCAGGCTTACAAATAATATCCTTAGCACTGCACAACAAGTTTGGCTTCAAAAGCTTGGAGGTGCGAAAAACCCTGTTAAAGAATATATCGACAAGCTTGCTAGACACGAATCAACTAATTTTGGCAAGTCTGATCCTGCCATTAAGAGTGAGTCTCTCCCTAAAGTTGCTAAACCCCAGCCCACTCAAGAGCCAAAACCAAGTGGACCTCAACGTGGTGAAAGGTAATGTTTAGATATTGTTGAAGATTACTGTTGAACCTGTACTATCTCAGCGCTAATGTCATGGTCACTAAACCATTGGATCCAAGATCCTTACAACAATGAACAGTTAGGCATTTTGATTGGCGTCTTGCTAAATTAAATTTTAGTAACCATAGCTAGCTAACTTCTAGTGGAACCTAGTCTAGTTGGTGATGAACACTAACACATGACATGCCCAATGTTTGAAATAGAGGTCAAATGCCTAAAAATAAGGGGAAAACAGAAGTAATTAAACTCTGGACTTCATGAAGCCTTTTTGTGCAATTAAAAATTTAGGATCAGCACAAGGGGGATATTTGAAGAAGTTCTGTTGTAACATTTGAAATTTAGCAACCTCTACTAGCATATTAGCAGTATGAATCCACTAAACCTTCTGTATGAATGCTGCATGATATCCTCTTGTTGTTTGCACCTTGTACATATGTGTCAATACCAATATTGTGCTATCTGTGGTACCCGATCCAATGGTTTGATGTATCAACATCATGTACCCATTTGCATATGGGCTGCTACCTGCTAGGACAGCTGGCACAACTACATCATGGGTACAGTGATGGTTTCATTTTTCAATAAAATGGAACGAGGGTTTTCACCCTGTTCCTCTAAAGAAAACATCATGGATATATCAACCTAATTGTGCTTTAAGTGTTAATAGCTTTGGGTATGCCATTTTATTGATTTTGTGCCATATTTAGCTTGGGTCGTTGGCCATTTACAAGGGAAACCATATATACTCCTAACCTATAAATAAAGTAAATGCATCTGGCAGGGAGAAGAACATAGAAAAGCGAGAGTTAATAAACCGTTGAATTTCTAACTCTCCAGAGGACCACCTTGCGGAAATAGCGAGAAAAAAAATGGAGGGTGCAAGTGGGCTATAAGTCTAATCTGGTCCTGTATCGTTTGAAGGATTAATGGAAAAATTGTGTTTTCTTAAACGAGTAACCATGAAAGGGTGCAAATGTTGGTATATTGTGATCCTCTTGTACATTTTGAATTTCAGATTTAGGATACTAAAGGAAGAAGAATCAATGAGGAAAAGGCTTCTGGAACAAGCAAAACAAACAGAACAGGCAGGCACAGAATCTGGTGCCCTTGATGGAAAACAGAATTCTGACATCTCTGCTGGAGACAGCAAACAAGAACAGGTCAGGTTAATTTGTTGATTGGTATATCACTTAATTCGGATACTGAAGTCTGTTTGGTGGTTGCGAAATATTGAACAGGAATCTCATGAAAATGAACCGATTATAGCTAATGGCAATGGTGTGCTTAGCCATAGTACAAATGAAAGGACTCCGAACGAAAACACGGAAGAGGTACTTTGTTCTTACCTTTCAGCATGTTTAAGTATGAAAATCTGAAGAATCGAGAAACAACAAATTAGCTCTCAAATATCAATCAATGAAAGTCTGAAAGATTCTAATATAGTTGTGTTGTGCTGTATCGGAAACAATTCAGGAAGCAGCTGACAGTCATTCTTCAGTAAACAACCCTGCCTCACCGGATGACCATAAATCGAGGGACCAAGAGGATGGAAAAGATGCAGTGTAGTGAATGCTGTGGTACTGTGTTCATCGAAGATCGTCGGCTCGATCTAGCCTCTCTGCTGCTTAAAATCATCATACGGGTTAGTTGCGAGCATGATTCTTACAGGAGGGGGCTACCAGGCGTCATAATTATTTCAAACCATGCCCTAGCGTTATGCTTTTTTGTTCTTAGAATTGAGGCTGTAGAGTACGTGTAGCTTGTAGATTGCTCTCGAGGAAAGGGTTATGTTCATCTCTTCGATGTTGCTCAGTTGGGATGGATGTAAGGTGGCTGTAAATGTATATCTCCCTCGCCTGATTTTGACCACCTTTCCGACTGGATATGATTTTTGACCACCTTTCGACTGGATATTTAGTTAGCACTTAGCACTTTACTACTCCCTCAAATAGTTGTTGTTTTAGATATAGATGCAGTTAAATTTTCAAAACTTTGCCTGTTAATATCTTTTAAAATATTTAAATTGGATACATGAAAATCTTATGGGTAGATTTATCTCAAAAGTGCTTTTATAATATTATAATTTTATTTGGTTTATAAATATATTATAATAAAAATTAGCGGTCAAAGCTATGTTTTATAGATTTTGTTGATATCCAAAACGATAACTATTTGTGATCGAAAGCAATAATTATGAATAGCATGGTGACATGTTACATGAAAGAATTTGAGACAATTAAAGTTGTTTCGTCGTATAGGAAAAAAGTCAAAGTTATACATCAGATTAGCACTGGTGTGTGTATATACCTCGTATTTACTAGTGCGATGGTGCACGTATATGTGATCAAACAAGTCAGTGTACGCTTTCTGTAGATGGTGGGGAGGAGATACAGAAAGGTGGAGGTTTCGCTCTTTCCCAGCAACACGTTACACGTCATGGAAGCGACTACGCGCCTGTCGTATCAGAAGGCGAACACACCGGCGGCGAGTGCGGCGACGGCGCCGAAGTGAGCCGCCACCCCAAGGGAAGAGGCTCCGCCGGCGGGCGTCCCCTCCCCGGCGGCGCCGGCCTCTGTGGCAAGCTCGGGCTTGGGCTCGGTCATGGTGGTGCCGATGGGGGCCCCGACGGGCGCGGCGTCGTCGTCCTCCATGGCGTCGGCGGCGGCCGGCGAGTCGCCCTCGAAGGAGCCGAGCGGGGAATCCGCCACGGGGGTGAGGATGGTGGGCTTGGCCTCCTCGGCCGAGGCGACGGCGACGGCCGCGAGGAGGGCGGCGGCGAGGAGCAGCAGCGCCCGGTGTCCAGCGGCCATGGCGTAAGTGGAGATTATTGTATATAATCTGGGAGGAACGGGCAATTAATCTAGATCTTTTTATTCGTCGTGATCTGTGGATGGAGAGGGCAAGGTGTTATATCTTGTGGGAGAAGGAGAGCAACGGAATGGTAGAGAGAGAGAGATTGGCGGGAGGGAGGTTTGAACAGCGCGCGCTTGGTGGTTTGAGTTGACCGGGTGACGCGAGCGGTGCGCCAAGGTACGAGATGGGACACTGGCTGCGCGGGTCCCACGGACATGGCCGTCGCCTACTTTAGGGAGTAGTAGTAAAAATGCATTTGGAAATGGAGCTGCCATTAACGTCTGCCCAAGTTCGTCATGGATCGTACGTAACGAGAGGAGCACACGCCGACGCAGGTACAACAGCACTTAATTGCCAGATGCTCCCTCCCTCCATAAATACAACACGATGATTTAGTGCGTGCCGTACAACTCTTTCAGCTTTTAACAGAGATCGACCACGTAAAAATGATACTCCATTATTAGATTAGTTATGAAAAATATCTTTATAATATAATAATTTTATAATATTTATACGAAAAATAATAGTCAAAGTTATGCGTCCAAGACTATGCTAATTTCCAAAACATCGTATAATCTTAAACAGAGAGAGTACTTAGATATTTGATTGAACCCCGCTGCTACTACTACTTACTAGCCTAAAATCAACTTGTGATTAGGGGTGACGATTTTACCTGTGGGTACCTGTCTCGATAAGGGCGGGTACGGGTAGCACTTTAGACCCGTAGGTTTTCAGGTTCGGGTACCTGATAAGATAATATGATGGGTGTAGGTATCAATTTGTACCCGTGGATACCTAATGGATATCCTATGATATATAAAGCCCACTTGTCATACATTAAACTGACACGGTGACAGGCACACAACGCACATGGCACAAGAGACCAAAGACCAACCCGCGCCTCCCACGAGTACCGGCACCGCGACTAGAGTCTCCCACTGCACAAACCCTAATCCCTGCCTCCCCGGTTGGCCACCGCCCCCCGGGCTCCTCTGCTCCTGTTGAGCCCGCCACCCTCGGGCTCCTCTGCTCTTGTTGCACCGTGCACTCGCCGGCCGCCCCCCCCCCCGGGCTCCTCCACTCCTGCTGCACCCATCGGTCACTGCCCCCCGGGCTCGTCATCAGCTCAGATCCGGCCATCCGGGAGAGGGGAAGGGCAGCGCAGATTAAAAGAAGAATATGGTCAAGTTTTTTTGTAATGTTTGCTTAGCATATTAAAAGAAGAATAAGGTCAAGTTTGTGTCTATTTTCTTCTACTTCATGTTTTATGGTTGAATAGCAGCATGGCGCACCATATTTGGTGGGGGGATTGGCCAAATCTATCTATTAATTGTGTTTGGATGCTAATGTTATAGGTGTTTCTCTTTGCAAGATCAATGCTTTAGACTAAAATTCTTCCATATGTATTTATTGGAGTGATAACGCATAGTAGCATGCTTCCTTATATCATAATAGACTAATAGTGATGAGAAGATCAGTAGAGCACATGAACACTGACATGGCCTGCAGGCAGGCTTTAGCATATTAAGCATACTTTTGTTTTCTGGTGAATAGTGATGCTTCTTCTGATGAACTAATCCATGGTCCTTTCTTACTACCTCTGTGATTTCATCTCCATTTTGCAAGTGTTGCAGATTGCCTCATTTGTTCTGAGAGAAAATCAGGCTGGCTTAGCAAAACTCTAGTGCACATATCCGTTGTCATTGGGAATAGCAGTGAATTACATTTCTTACTGTGCCTTTCAACAATATATGAAACTCAACTTGCATGGATAACCTGTACTACAACCATACACCAGCGAACTGAAGGAAACAAATTGAAACAAATCGGATCAGTTGTCACTTAGTCTGTAGTTTAAGCGTAGATTTCTCCGTTTAAACATAGATTCCTCAAAAGAAACCATGATTCATGTATGTTTATTTGGTGCGGTGGTAGCAGATATGGACAAGATTGTATATCTTCAGTTAGAACATTCTATCGATTAAACTGAGTTATCTATGCTTGTACTAGATTGTGATTCCTCTTGGTACTACATTGTGATATGCTTGTTCATGGGTTGGTTGTGATGACAATGTAATGCTGCATTGTGGTATGTATGTAGTGCAATTGCACATGAGTTGAATCTTCATGCATGTTCAAAACACACAGGGTTTGGGTTCAGGTACCCATCGGGTCAATGATGCACCAAGTTCTGGGGATCAGGGTACCTATTGGGTTCGGGCGTGGGCACACATCTGTGCCCGAGAAATCTTGTGGGTTCGGGTGAGCGGCACGGTTTCGGATTTAGGTAGGCGGCTGTCGTACCCGGAGGTACCCACCCGATTGCCATCCCTATTTGTGATTGAGGAACATAAGGCTAGCTAGCTTACTCCAATCATTTCGAACTTCGTTTCAGCAGCTAGCTCATTGTTGCTGCATTGTGCAGTACAGACCGGTCACCCCAACCATATTTATCAAGAAGATACTTTATGTTACAGGCAGAGACAAAGGTGCAAGTGCGCCTTAGTGCACCTGCTCTTCTGGCTATTAGCTCTCTCTGTCTAAGCTTATAAGTCAAAGTGTTCTAAATAGCTAGATATAGCACAATTTTTATCCTAAACACGAAGCTAAGAGTCATTGTTCCGTTATATTAGCTACAAACGCTATAGCTACTGATAGCTCTTCTATTTGACATAGCTTGTAGCTAGCGTACCCATAGATCAAAACATTTGGCCTATTTTGAAATCCAACATTACTAAAAGGTCTAAATGCACTCTTATAAGCCTGAACTATGAGAAAACCTAGTAAAAGACCTCATCTCGCCATTTTTCAATAATCCAATATCTATACTTCTCAGGGATTAAGTACTTATTCACTACTAGAATCCTAACCAAATCTGAGGGTGAATGCAAATCGCCTACGGCCCATAGGTAAAAATTATAATTGCCGATGGTTTTACAATGGCCGACGGTTCAAATTCAAACTCACGGCTATTATGCATAATGCCCGACGGTGCAAAGTGATCTCCGACGGTGTTTAGGAACCACACGGCTATAGTCTCCAATGATCGACAGCTAAACACAATTTCCGACAGTCTGGCAGTAACACTTAGCTATTGATTACAATGGCCGACGGTTTAGACAATCATTGATGGGATGCATGGAAGCTGTGGCGTTTAGTTAGATGTTCGACGGTAGTATTTATCTATTTTTTCAGCAAGGTAAAAAGTAACCTGTGGCTTTAAACATACGAGATTTTCGATCAAAAAAACTATTGGGGATTTATTTTAAGTAGTGTTGCCCACCATACACCATTTAGTTATTTTTCATCTACAATATTCATCAACCTATACATGTTCATCAACCCATGAGGTCGATGAGCCGTCGTGCCTCCCTGTGGTGCGGTTCACGTCGAGGGGCATCGTCGCCGTTGTTGAGTCGTATTGGACACCATCAAAGGCCGACGTTGTAGCGCCGTGGGTGTGAGCTGGCACCCCCACACCATGTGCGTAGGTTGGCACCACCATATGACGTCATCGCCTCGAGGATGTGGGGCCGCAAACATTGTCTCTGAGTTGTTGGCTTGGGATGAGGCTGCATGCTATACGCCATGACATCATTGCCGAGCTGTGCGTTCGGGACGGTGTTGCACGGCACATGCCGATACTATCTTGAGTCACCAAGTTGTTGCATTGCGGTCAGGGTCAGGATATGCAAGTTGCCGTCAACGACAGACTCGTCGTGCCCTATACATGCTGCAACGGGACCGAACCACTGCAACGTGTCATGTATGGTCGCTGACGTCACCACTGGCAGTGCCACGGTGAGCATGGGTGACAAATGCCACCGCATCGTCCTGTCATTGCCACCGGCCGTGTTAGGATAGAAACATAAACAGCTCTAGTGCGGGCAGGTGAGCAGATAAAATCCGAACCAAGTACGGGGTCGAATTGGGTTGAATCTTATTCAAACTCGAATAAAACTGGTTCGTCGATGCGTAGTGGAGCGGGCAACGGCCTCCGGAGAAATTTGAAAATTTGTATTTTTTTAAATAGAAATTTTGTTTTTTTAAATAGGAACGTGCCTATCA
Organism: Otatea glauca; assembly: GCA_036346275.1. Lineage (NCBI taxonomy): Eukaryota > Viridiplantae > Streptophyta > Magnoliopsida > Poales > Poaceae > Otatea > Otatea glauca. The sequence continues at coordinate 68,251,228 of CM070716.1, read as the reverse complement.
ATGAGAAATTTGAAATTTTGTATTTTTAAATAGAAAATTTGTATTTTTTAATAGGGACATTCCTATCAATATTTAAATTTAAAATAAATAAAGAATACAATTTCTAAAGTGATACTATATTAATATGAGAACTAATATAGTGGAGTTTTTTTAAATTTTGTCTATCAATTTCGGCCAAAAAAATACAAGTCTTGGTGTCTCGAACCCACGACCACCTGGATACTTGGTTGAAACAAACACCAACTGGACTACTTATGTTATGCAATGCTCAGAGTTTCTCTTCCTCGGCGACTAAACCACACGCACCTACATAGGCGACTGCAGTGGAGGGTTAAGTATCTCTCTCTCTTCCTCCCCTGTGCTAGTTTTATATCAATTGTATCTTGATTGCATACGCATCTCTAGTTTCTAGAATCAATCTAGACATGTAACTAGGCCATGTGATCATTAGTTCTTTTGGATCTTGTGTGACCTCTTTGTTATGCTACTGTGTGCCTCCTGACAAATATTTTTTCTCATCGATGTGCAGGAGAAGAGGGGCAACATGTAGTGCCTTTCATAATTGTGATTTTTTCCTGGTTTTTGTTATTATTATTTACATAAAGTATCACTGAGAGAAGTTTGAAGACTCACGAAGTAGAGCATGCCTGTGATATTTCCTCACCATGCTTTTCTACTTCAAACTAGATTTCTACATGCATTTGTTTCTGTCTGATTTCTAGTTTTGCATGCACTTGTTTCAGTTTGATTTCTAGTTCTACATGCACTTGTTTTAGCCTGATTTCTAGTTCGGCATGCACTTGTTTCAGTTTATTTTGTATTTCTGCATACACTTATGTGATAATGATTTACTACATTTATATTAGCTATACTTATCCTTCACTGTATTTGTGTAAGATTTATTTGTTTAAATTTTATTTGATATGCTAACACTAATTATCACCCATGCACTTATCAGTCTTCCAAGCAAGATGACTGGACACTTGAATCATAGATCTATGTCATCATCCTAGCCAAGATCATCTTCAAGAGCCTCGGCAGAAAATAATAGATCTTCTCTATCAAATGAGAAGACCAAGAATGAGAAAAAGACTCAATCCAAGACTGGAAGCAGTGAAAGAATGAAGGAGATTGATCGACCGACGTTTCTAAGGGCGTGTTAGTATTAAACAATTTACTTACTTTACTTATTATAATATTCTAATTTACCTTTCAATTAAGATAAACAAATCATCCTCATAAACTATCATGGTGTACTATGTTGTTTACTATAAAGATAATTACTTGGTAGTTTCCCTTAGTTTGCTAACCTTTGTTGTGTACTGTTTTGTTTTTTATTTTTGCTATAGCACTTTCCCTAAAAAAGTCTGGTAGTATTTAATTATTACTGCAGTATAATATTCTACAGAAAAAGGCTCATATTTATATTTCTTTAAATGTAGACGCTCAAAACTAGTGTCGACCCAGGATATGCTAGTACTTGGCAGTACACACACAAATTGCAAAGAGAGACATATATAATGAGCGGGTATATAGCCAGAAAGCTTCTAATGTTTGGCTTAGTACTAGCTAATTTTACCCGTAAAAATCTCAATTTTCATTTTACTAATTCTAGCTTTTTCTTTTCTTTTTTTTTCAAAAGGAACAAGTTGATACTGCAATGGAAAGGGAGCATGGTCCGAATTGGCAAGCCGAGCATCCTGATTTGGATGGAGCTGTCATTTATCATAATGCAGGTAGAATGCCACATGTTAGGCTGGGAATGGCTAATAAGGCATATAATGCTAGAGAGAAGGGTGTGTATAAGTCTAGCTAGTAGGGTGTCACAGCCGCAAAATACTGCTAAGGAGGATCGTCTACAAAGGGATAATGAGTGTTTGCAAAGAGAGAACAATGTTTTGTGTTCCATGCAGTATGTTGTGTGGGTAATGTTTGTTCTTATTGTCAATTTAAGTGTACAAAAAATGGCAGTATGCTGATCCATGAATGTTTATAGGCATTCGCTACGCAAGGAGGATTGGACTTTGATGCATTAATTCAGCAAGCTACATCTGAGTTGGTAAGTTTAGCGCAACTAATTGATGACTACATGCAAAATATAAGCATAATAATAGTAGTATTTTTGCAATTTGTTAAATAGTGATGAGTTCAAGTGCAAACTAACAGCAATTACCAGAACTAGGAAGTATATATTCTCTAAAGATGTAGATGTGCTTTTTAATGTGTTTCCTTTATGTTCCATGTATGCCACTTCAGAATTTGATGTTGGGTTCTCAGGGTTCCAAGTACGCCAACTGGGACGGCGTCCACATGACGGAGGCGATGTACAAGGTCGTCGCCGGCATGTTCTTCCAGGACGGCCGATACTGCCGGCCGGCGTTCAGCTCCTTGCTGGCCAGGAAAGGCCATGGCAAGTGAGCGCCAAATCATCATCATCATCAGTTAGCACCAGGCAATGCTTCGAGCTTATAGAGTAATTCAGTAGTTATTGCTGTTTACTGGCTAGGTTGAGCAGCATTGCAATTGTAGTGACCAATGCATCCATCGGTCACCTTGTTCTTGAATCATCGTGATTTGTCAGACGTATCTGACGATATGTTGATGAACAGAGGATTAAATAAGGAGTATCCCAGAGTTTGCATCAGGTGAAGTTTTCCATTTACCAGCTCTTGATTCTTTGAGCCTTGAGCATCACATTCAGTTTTCTTGGAGTAACATTCACCAAACGCTCCATATAAAAGCAAAATGCATGAACACTGACCACGCCATAATAAAATTAATGCAACTCACAGATTCTGTGAGAAATATTTGCTCATATTGTACTCAAGAGAAACTTTTGCTTCCATTTACAACCATGAAGACCCATGCCAACTCAAGAAGAACCATGACTCGTTTTGAAGCTCTTAACTAGAGTTCTATCCACTGACCACCACCAACCATTTGCTTCCGAAACAATCATCCATGGGAAGATTGCACTACCAGGTAAAAACAAATCATAACCAACTTTGAACAAGGCTAAAGGATACAGCAATTAACTGCAGATCTCAGCATGCCAAAACAAGCCAAGACTCAGGCTTGAGAAATGATGCTACTTCGCTGCGTGCAACCCAACATGCTTCTCAGATCTTTCGTCAATTTGCCCGCCTTAACATACCTTGTATATACAATTCAATCCTGTACAATGTTTCATGGATCTCTGAAGACCTAACAATTAAAGAAATTCATACATTAGAAAACACTTGCCCAAACTTAAACTACCCAGCAGAAAATAATAAAAATCTTTACCACTTGAATAATTCGCTACACAGCTGAAGATTGACGAGGTAAGGTTCGAGAGACAAGCACAGGCTCTCCACTTGTTGCTTTTGCTGATGCAATCTCTTCTAGGCGTTTCCATTTGGCTTCTTGCTTCAATTTGGTCTCCTTCTCTTTGGCTTCGTCTTCCTCATATTTCCGCAGACACTCGTTGTATAATCCAGGATCATGATCAGAGAACAATTTCCTTATATTAAGAGTGAGGCTTTGCACAGCTTGGTTCCAGTGCCCATTGGAATTTCTCTCCAGTGCAGGAAAGATGATAGGTAAAATCACCTTACTGTTTTGTTTGATCAAATTTTCGATATGGTCATTGTTCCACAAAAACAATGATCTCTCGGCAACCTAGAAGCAGCAAAAGCGCCATTAGTTACCATTCATCTATTAATGCTATACTCTGGTTGTGCAACTTCAATAGGACTTGCATTTACAATTATGAGTATCTTGCAAAAATACAACAAAGCTTGATGTCTTAAGCCCATAATAGGGGAGAATGAAGATAAAGAACCAGAAGAATAATGAAACAGATTTGAGATAATTGAGTCCTATGGCTACGCATAATGAACCAGAAGCATAGTAGACACTACACATAAGCTTGCAATTCGAACAGATTTGAGATGTGACACAAGGGCTCAAATGAAATAAAATGCAACTGAAGTCGGTGCATTGGGTCAAAGCCCTCACACTTAACAAACATTTATCTCTGCCTATTTGAATGGCACAGTAATATAAAGAGAAATCCTTATCACTTATCAGGGATCCACTCGACAACCCATGGTGGAGACAAATCATACAGCTGATAGAATTTGCTTTTGTGATATTGTCAGTAGCCAGAGAACTGTTCAACCATTATTCGAACTAACTGTACAGAATTGACTTTAGCATGTATTCTGCTATACAATTAATGTGGTGTTGGTACAAAATACCAAGTCGCTTGAAAAAAGGATGCCCCCAAAGTAAACGAAAAAATATAGGATAAATAAAACTATCATGAGAAGTGAATAGAACACTATAGATGATAGAAATATTACATTCTGTGGACAAATTTCATGTGCCACTTAGAATACTGAGCAGTCTAATTCTAGGCCGGCCACAGGATCAATTAACATAATCCACACACTAAATTTAGACTACTATGCCTTGAATAGAAACACAATAAGCATCTGTTTCAAGTTTAACAAGAAAGGATGGAAGAAATTACACAACAGAAATGGGAATTAAATAATAACAAATGGATTTTTTTTATGACAAAGGCAATGCATACAGTTAATATTACCTGAAAGTGAGAACTGTTCAGACAACGCGCAATCTGGCAGAAAAGAGGAACCATGCATTTCTGAAACTCTGCAGGTTGTGTAGCTTCTAATATCTCTTCTAACTCACCCAAAAACATCACCTCCTTGGAGCTGTTTGTGATAGGCCAATATTTCAGTAGGCCCCTCATGACTGTGTCTGCAAGTTTGCAATCTTTTTCAACAAACTGGGTAATGCAGTAAGACAACTGTTGATGATACATTGAAACGCACTTTGGCTTGTGAAGTGGAATCAAGGACCGGATAAGGAACAATTTATGCTCTTCTTTAAGTGGCAATGCAAACCCATTGATGATGCTTCCTAAAATCTCCAATAGCTCTGCAATTCCATTGTGTTTTTCAGTTTCATAGATGAACTGATAGAAGATGTTGTTGATGGCTTTCCTAATAAATGGTCGATGAACCATGAACTTTCCGTAGACACGGTGAAGTATCATCTTGAGGTACTCTCTCTCCCTAGGGTCTTCGGAGTCAAAGAGATCAAGTAGCCTCAGAACAAACGAATGATCAATGTATCTTTTAGCCAACTTGGCATCAGTCTCTGGAGACTGAATGAACCTCAAGAACAACTCATAAACAATCTGCAAGTGTGACCATGCAGGGTCCATCACAGGCTCCTCCTCACCCAAATCAAAGGCTTCAATCTTGTTCTCTCTGGGAGGGGTAGTCAGTGTCCTGAACAAGTTTACAGAAACCATTCTTGTGATCTCTTGCATAATTACCTCTGGAAATTTCCCAGTGGCCGAGGCAATATAGTCAACGAGTTCCAACAAAGTTTGCCTCTTTATTTCCTTCTCCTTTATGCTCTTTGTCGGATCAGTGAAGTCAAATGTGGTGCAGCACAAGTTCAACTTCTTGACGAACAAGTTATGCTTCTCTGTGCTGAGCACATCCTTAAAGCTTGGCAACAACTCAATGGTTGGTGATACTGAATTACCATTTACACTCGAGTTTGCATTTCCGACATGCATGCCACTCCCATAACTGAGCCCAGAACTCGAGATAACTGGTGGCTGGCTACTCAAGTTGGAGACCCTTTCTGTACCTCTGGGAGCCAATGGCGGGTTCAACACTGAGGGGCTTGATCTGCCAATAGGGTCCTTATCCCCGGATTTGGACGGCTTCTTGGGGAACCGTCCAAGAATTTGCTTGATCATGCTATCACCCAGCTTAGTTGAAACCACCCAACACCAACTCACGAGCTTCGGAAACAACTTCTATTGTCTTCTGACTTCCGAGTGGCAAGAGTTACCACCCTATTACTGAACAGTAAACCCTAAGACTATTGCCATATCACCGGGACCTCCCATCCCAGCGCTGACTTTTTCGGCGAGCTAGCGCACCAAATCGAGCCGCTCCAACCTGGTAGAATCAAATTGACAAGGACAAATAACAAATCACACTAAGATCGCATGAAGAAGGAAAAGAAACACCTATCTGTAGGATCACATGGTAACAGATCAGAGGACGGAACCAAGTAACGCGCTCTACCTCAGCATCGCAAAATGGAAAATAATCCGACAACAACAAAAGTAAAACCTACCCATGCACCCAAAAAATGCTGTTAAAACTTCAGCTTTTTCCCCAAATCCGCGGCGCCTGTGCCAAATCGGCGCAACCGATCGAGCAGCAAGTCCACAGACGCACACTACGGGGCAGGCATCGAGGAGAGACTCGAGGCAGGAGCAGGCGCACAAGTCAAATCGGAGAGCGCGTATCCTCCGGGAATCCTAGGCGGTAGCTGAAGCAGCATCCAAGGCACAAGTGCCCGAACAGTAAACTGGGTTTCAAGCCGGTACGCACCTGTCGTCGCCGGTGCTGGTGTCGCCTCCGGCGGAGGGAGTCGTCGGCGCGGTGGTTGGGGGCGGCGCGTCCGGTGGAAGCAGTCGCTTGAGCAAGAAGAGCCCAGGAGAGAGAAAGACTTGGACCTTCTCCTCGTTACTTTTCTCTCTCTCTTTTTCTGCTTTTTCTCTCGATCGAACGGGCTTTTTTTTTCGAGACTAAAAAACCGTGGAGTTTGTTGGTGGCGATGCGGCAGTATGCGACTATGCGTTGTTTCCTTTTCGCTTTTTTTAAATTCCGTGGGCAGTTGCCTTGGCTTTTGCTCGTTGCAATGCTAGGCTGTTACGATTCTGATTAAGCGCGCAATCAGGAGGATGACTTTTTTTTTAAGAGGTACAAACATATAATTTATACACACCACACTCACGCAACACACTTACATACGCACGTGTACGTCTCTCCACACGCTAAAAAACCTATTTTTGTTACGCGTGAACCGAGTGAGGACCAGCGTTCCACCAAGTCAAATACGGACGGACTAGCTGCTCTACAAAATCCCACCAAGTCAAATGCGGACGGACCAGCTGCTCTATAAAAGACTCGCCAACGCCAATCAAGCTGAGAATAACCTTACCACCACCTAATGAATGATGAGCCCACCCCGCATGTTTAATACATCTACTAATACTAACCCCATGATTACACTTACAGCTAGGAATCATGTATACTTGCATATTACAATCTACAACTAACAAGGTCAGATCTGCAAAGTCCTCGTCGGATATAGCAAAAATTGTACGGTATTAATTAGCTTTGCCCAAATCAGAAAGAGGAAGAGATATACATACATAGCTGTGTGTCATCACTTATCGGCCGAAATCGAATTACTCCATCCCCTGGAAGGAATTTTTTTTTTGTCCTCGCAGAAAAAGAAGAAGAAGAGAATTTGAATTAAACAACATGAACTTAAATATCAATTGATACAATAAATCGAATTAACCAGAGTTGGCCAAATGTTTGATTGGGCCAAACTTAAGATGGGCTTAAAAGCAATGAAGGCCAAACTTTTTTCTCCAAGTGGGTTGGGATGGACAAAGCAAAGTGGTATCTTCAGCCAAATTTTTTTTTCTTTATTATTTATTTTTAATCTTTTTTTTTTCAAAACTAATCGTTAGGGTAGCGAATTAATAGAAGTAGATGCCCGTCGTCCGTATTTGGGGCGATCACCCCATATACGGGCGATATCTACCTGGCCTAACGGCTATTAACGACGGCCACCAACAGCCTCGAACATATCGCCCCTGTAGAGGGCGATCGCCCCTGTCTGCGGCGACAGGGGACTTTTTAAGCGCCCAGCGCCGCTGCCTTTGCTCATTCGGTCGAAGAGCAAAAGAAACCGAGCGAGCAGAAGAAGAGAAGAGAGGAGAGGAGAAGAAGATGAGAAAAAGAGAAGAAGAGGAGAAAAGGAGAAGAAGAAGAGGGGAAGAAAAATATCGATTCGTCATTTTCGACGTTGAGGTAAATTTAGAAAATTTGTAGGATTGTGTGGTATTTAGAAATGTAATATAGCATTTAATATTTAGAAATTTGTTGTAGTATTTAGTGTTTAGAAAAAAAATTTAGGATTGTGTAGTATTTAGAAATTTAATGTAGCATTTAATATTTAGAAATTTTAGGATTGTGTAGCGTTTAGAAATTTTTGGATTGTGTAGCGTTTAGAAATTTAATGTAGTAGTTAATATTTAGAAATTTAATGTAGTATTTAGTTTTTAGAAATTTCAGGATTGTGTAGTATTTAGTATGTACAAATTTAATGTAGTATTCAGTATCTAGAAATTGAATACAATAGAAATATTAGGCAATATTTAGAAATTTAATTTGGTAGGGTTAATGTAATGTGGTAGAAATTTAATATTAGGCCGTATGGTAGGCAAGTCGAATTACTTATTTATAGTCGAATTACTTATTTATAGTCGAATTTTTTAGTACGATTAATATACGTTTTGTATATTGTATTTTAGAGTAATATATTTCCGTCAGACGTTGCAGCATGTTGGAGAAATTGTATTTCCAAATACTTTATGGAGATGGGGAGATAGCACAGGAGGCGGATGGGGTGGATTTATTATCATTTTTAAGAGTCGTACGGGGCATATGTAGACCGAGAAATAGGACATACAGGGTTTTGTTGGAGTGGATGTATCGGATGTTCAATTTGATGCCTGCATCGCTTTGCCATGGTCGAGCAAGAGTAAGCCGTGCACAAGACTGTTTTTATGAAGAGTTGATTCCTATTAACGCGACATCAACATGGAGGAGCTATATTGGTTTTACTATAGAGGGGGGTTGGCCGCTGATGTTGTTGGTACAGTGCTACCAGGTACTCCATCGGTGTCGCAAGTTCGTGATGTCGGGGTAGATATTACGGGGGAGGGGACGTCAAATATAGAAGGATGCGAAGATAAAGGTGGCGAGGAGCACGAGACTGGGGGTGGCGAGGGGATTGGGGGGGCCCGAGGAGACAGTGGTCGAGGCGCGAGGGGTGGCCGACGAGGTGGAGGAGGTGGAGGATATAGTTCACCTGATGGAGGAGGACCGTGCGGATGAGGAAGTCCCTGATGGCGAACACTCCGACGAGGAGGACAATGCTCCTGAGGTGCCTATCCCTGGTGCGTGAACTAATTACAATTTCAAAGACCTAACAATGAATGAAGGGAACATTGATGCATGGGAGTATCATGAGAACGAGGTCACGCATGGGCCGTATATAAAGACAAGGAGGCTGTGATGGATGCGGTGAAGTACTAGGCAATGTCTCTTCGGCGGCAATTCAGGGTAGTGAAGTCCAGCAAAAAGGAGTACGACGTGAAGTGCGTACTTGATTCGTGCCCATGGCGGGTTCATGCATACAAGGGAAAGTGGAAGGACTATTGAAAATGTTCCATAGTGATGGAGTATAACTGCGAACTGGAAGAAACGGAATAGGGACACCGCAATCTGTCGTCCACTTGGGTGGCAAATGTGTTTTATGGTCAGATCGTAGACAATCCGCACCTCCAGCCTCGATCTATTATCACAGCCGTGGAGGAGAGGTTTCAGTATAAGATTAGCTACGGAAAGGCATGAAGAGAGAAAAGGACACTCTGCAAATACGGTTCGGGACGTACGAGGCTTCCTACGAGAATATTCCCCACTTGCTCAGGGCAATAGCACGTAGGAATCCCGGTACATCCATCGACCTTGCAGAGTTTCCTGCGGGTGGTGTGTGCGCGGGTAAGTGAGTCTTGCAGCGTGACTTCTTCGCCCTCGGTGCTTGCATAAATGTGTTCCGGCACTGTCGTCCGATCATTTGCATGGACGGCACATTCCTCACGGAAGTACAAGGGTCAGATTCTAACTGCGATCGCGGTGGACGCCAACAACCAGGTTCTACCGATTGCATTGGCCTTTGTGGAGGGGGAAAACACGGAGAGCTGGTACTGGTTTCTTGAAAGAGTGAAGCTGGCAGTTGTTCTGGACAGGCCTGATGTTTGTGTCATCTATGATCGACATGCAAGGCTGCTAAGGGCGATCGTGGATATGCAACAAGGATCCGACGTCATGAGAGCAGCGAAGTGGCCAGACCTGAAGAGCAGGTGGTGCATGAGGCACATGGGTGCCAAATTTTTCGTCAGTTCAGGAACAAGGAGCTTATGAACATGTTCAAGCGGTTGTGCAAACAGAACCAACGGAGGAAGTTCAACGCGCTTTGGAGGACGTTGGATGAGCTAACGAAGAAGCAATCAATGAATCCAAGAGATATCGCTAGTTCATCAAGGAACCCGATGGTAATAAGCTAACATAATGTAAATCCTTATATATTACTAAATATTTTAAAATTTATCTTGTTCTAATTGGACCTTCCTAGTAATGCGACTGCCCCTAATCGCCTGTTGGTCGGTATCGACGACATTTAACGGTAGTTCCCGATATTTTAATGGCCCTAATATACCATGCGCGTGGGATCAGTGCGAGATAAATTCTCGCTTTTGACTTCCTGCGAAAGATACGACTTCGAGTCACTTACATATGAAATATGTAAGTAAATCAACACTAAGAGTATCAAAAATTTAAAGATTAGTGCTTTTAACTTATGGTATATTTTGGCCAATACATATAAAATATTACAGTAAATCAATACTAAGAGGTATCACATACTTAAAGATCAGTGTTTTTAACTTATGGTCATTTTCGTTAATATTTATTTCTAATCAATACTAAGAAGTATCAAGTATTTAAAGATATAAAATATTAAAGTAAATCAGTACTATGGTCATTTTCGTTATTTTTTCCTATAGATTATTCTCGGAAAACAAATTAGGAATTAACATTACAAAAAAAACGATCGCCCCAGTATGGGGAGATTTCTTCCCCACCGTTAACCGGCCGTTAGATCAGGCACCGATCGCCCGTACATGGGGCAAACCCATTTTTGCTATTTTCGTACCTTAACAACTAGTTTCAAAAAATATTAAAAATAAATATTAAAGAAAAAATTCATCTTCAGCCAATACTGCTTGGATATATGTGCAAAGAAACTGCCAAAAAGCTTGAAGATAGGCATATCTTATCATAGCTGGAAAGTGTATCTTTTGATTTGTTGGGTTGTGTGCTTGTACTTTATATAATTGGTAAGCACATATATTTATATTTGTTTCTTTAGCAAACTAGTAACGTATGGTCAAAGTGGGTGCAGGGTGTGGTCCATATTGTCTTAACAATTAAGCAACCAACTATTTTTCTATATTTCACAGAAATACCTTTAAGAAAACCAAATTCTCTATAGCTAAAAAAGCAAGCTATTATTTTGTACTTTGCAGAACTACCTTAAAAAAAACTAAATTCTCTATAGCCGAAGAGCACAAACACCATCCATGCCTTCTATTTTGAACTTAGCACACAATCCATACTATCTCTACATATTTGTTCTTTTATGCAAAACTAGCTAGTACCATATGGGTAATACATGGATTGCTTCATACTTCAAAATTAAGTACCAACCATTTGTATCTACTTTGCAAAAACTGCCTTCATAAAAATCCAATCCCTCTCTCTATAGCTGGAAAGTACGCACACTGTAACCATAAGTTACTACTTTTGTAAAAAAAGAACAACAACAAATCTGGAGAAATCAAGCCTGGATTGTGCTAAGTTCAAAAGAAGAGGACATTATATTTCTGAAGTGTGATTTTTCTAAAAAATGCATGGAATGGTTCCTTGTTTAATTTGTTCGGTCAAAAATATTCCACGCTAAAGTGCCGCTTTGTCGTCGTAAGTTACCAATGTTGGAAAAATATAAATAGAAAGATACGTATGATGGTAGTGTACTTTGCAAACCACCTCAACAAATTCAATGTTTTTTGTTGTATAGCGGGAAAGTACACCTACCATTGTGCACATCTCTCTATATCTATTTATTGCTTTAACAATTGTAACTTATGGTAACAAGTAGATGTGACGTGTGCTAATGGACCACTTTTGACGAGCAAACCAAAGAAGGAATTGTTGCACTTTGCAAAAGCAACTCTTAAAAAAATCCAACATCCATGCTAATGTAGTTCTCAAAAGACATTTGAGCGAACACATAGCAAACATTCCATATAATTATTGGCTTAAATGGTAACATTTTGTAATAATGACCAAATAAAAAGTACCAAATCTGGTTAAATGAACTAAAGATTTTACGATACTCAAAGCTATCCATTAATGCTAAAAGGAAAACAAGAATGGACCATATGACATGAAAGAGCAACGCCAAAATTGAGATACTAAACACTACCATGTCTACGTGATTTGCCACCTGTAAGTATTGCATATATTCCTTTTCTATTTGTTAACCAACTTTTTTACCACCACATTGCATCATGTGATGTTCAAGATAAGATAAGAACAACAAAAATAGCTAGTTGGAGCTTAGTTCATCACTATTCACAAATAAAACAATCCATTAACTAACCACCCAACAAGAACTTAATTTGTATAGACAAGTTACATATAAAACTAATGGCTTGTGAGTGTAATCTAAACTTGTTGATGAAGCTGCAATAGATGTTATATGTTTCAAAATGAACATTGTAGGAGTATGGTTGGACCATAAGTATAATAATGTAACAATGGGAACAATAGTGATTAAGTTGTTTTCACATAATTTAAAATTTTGAGAATACCTACAAAGTTGGCATATTTTTTTGATGACGGCATATTAGATTCAATTGATATTAATAATACATGGGTTTCTTCCTCCTCCTTTTTTTTGTTTTTTTTTTTGCAAATTGTTGTATCACAATTACCACATTTATATGTAAGCCCTCAAAACATGTACATACAAAAATAAGTATACAAGATAGGCTCATATTTATTTTATACAAAGGCCCTTAAGATCCCATTCACACAAATCATGATTTTGGATAGATGCTAGAAAGCTACAAGTGTAATTATGAAATTTCATTTGACTATGCACGAAAGAAAAGGCTTGATAATTATGTATCAGGTATGCTTAAAATGTGAATATAGTTATTGAGTAATAAAGGTTCTATATTATTTGTTCTTTTTGTCATTACCCCTACCCGACCTTCCACTTTTTAACCGTTGTATTTTGGATGGAGCTCGTGAGCAATCCTATTGAAATATCTATGCTTCTAATATATTGCTAAGTATAAACAACAACGGTGTTGCCTTCCCCATTTCCTTCTTCCAATCTTAGCAACTATTATCTCCTTTCTTCATTTCCCTACTTTCCCTTTTTCCTATGGCTACTTTCATTCTACCCAATGCTATCAATTCTTGCGTTACGGAAGGGCGCTTTCTTTTCTCTCGCTTAGTATTTTCCTTTATGATGGAGCCTTCTATTTCTATGGAGATCATATCTTATTGGTTGTTGCTTGAAGGGAATGGTTTTGTTGATCTCCTCCAGCGCATAAATTCCTTTGATGATAATCAAGTCCTTGCTATTGCTATTGCTGGGAAAAAATTTATTGAGACTCTTCATGGAAACCCTGATGATTTGACCTTTAGATCTAAGACAACTAGCCAGTTTCGTGAATATATGGTTGTAGGAATTGCATACTGCCTCAAAAATGTTTGCTACAAAGCTTTAGATGATATCCGGAGAAAGGCAGATCAAGGGATGACAAGCCATAAGATGGAAGAATTAGTCCATTCGATTAGTCAAGCTTATCAACATTACAAGGATCAACCTCACAGAAGCACTGTAAGGGTAAAAATATTGAAATCGTCAATATATTTATAGTATTTTCTTAAAGGATGGTATTGAAGTCTTTTAATAGTTAAACAGTAATTTGTATTGATGATGATAATGGTTTTCCCCACTTACCATTCCAGAATGAACTTTTATTTTACTTGATACAAGGCTTCTTTCATGTAGACTTATGAGCATCGAGGAGAAGGCACCCATTTTTGGAGGAGAATGTCTGGTTCTAGTCGGCATATGCAAGATATGGTAAAACTAGAGGGTGGAGTTCATTCAGTCAATCGCTTTGAAACATGTTTTGATATTAGAAATCCTTCGCACCAACAAAGCATTGGAGTAAGCCCAGCATTAGTATCAAATATACATGATTTGGAGTCAGCACTTAGTCAATGCACGCTTTCTTCCCATTATCCATCAGCAACAACCGATAGCTTTCCTCAGAGTGACTTGGCAAGTTCTATGATGAATGTGGATCCTTATTTCCACCCAAATCTACAACATCAACGTCCCCTTGTTCTACAAGATGAGAGAACCTTATTTGTTACTTTCTCCAATGGCTATCCATTAACTAAAAAGGAAGTATATGACTTCTTTATGAGGTACTATTCCCTTTATAGGTTCATGTTATTGGTGTATCTTTATTTTTATACATTCATTGTTATTGTTTACATATTTCCGCACAAGTATAGTGTTTCTACAAATTGTTTCTTCTTATAAACTTCGTCAATTAAGAAATCAAAATGAGAGCATATTTATAGTGAGATTTGTAACCCTTTTCTCCTATTTTTGTTTCAAATTTATTTTCTGTCTTACTTCTTTTATCCTATATACTAATCTTATTTGCCAAAATCATAACCCTATTACGTAATGCAAAACTAGTAACAAATGAAATATGACGATGAAGTGAATTAGTACATGCTTTTAGAATCAAACATAAATAAATTAAACCAACACAATGCTTCTTAAGAGCAAAAAAAGATGCATATCGGAAAATAAAAATGGAAGAGTCAGTTAGCCATTTTAGATGTATGGGTTATTTCATAGCATGATAAATTATACATGATGCTACTCTTGTAAAGAAAGAAAATAGAAGAAGAGACATAGCAGGCAGACATAATAAAAGATTCTTGATGTGTAAATACATCATTCACATTTAATCAGTTTCATTGGACAAAAGATATGGCATTAATTTTTTGGATGCAACAATATTTATATATTGATATTTCACATTAAGTTTATAAATAATTTCCAAAGTATTACTACTCCGTATATTTGATCATCTTTTCAACAATTTTAAGCATTGATTGACATGCTACAGAAGGAACAAGAGTAACCACTAAAATATATTAATAACCATTTTGTTAGTGACTTCATGCTTACTATTATACACCTTTTATCTTGGACTTCCTTTTCAAAATATCAGCATGCACATCAATTCTCACAAACAAACTTGATTTGCGTAAAATACTATTTATGGATTGTGTACAAAAGTAGCTCAAATATTGTACTTCTCCCCCTCCCTTCCTCCCCTCCTTTTCACACGCAAATTAATTTTGATTGAATCTATAGTAAGAGAAATAAAAAAAATTAAAAGTAACTACATCATAGTGAATAATAGAAAACTATAGAGCATAAACAGGTAAGGGAAAATAAGTTTGTTTAACATGTTCTGATAAAGGCAAGTGAATACATAATAGAATACGATTAAAGTCTACTAGCAAAATATATTGAAAAAAATAAAGATGAAAGTTCGTATTGAGATGGGTGAAGATATGTACCTAGAATCTTAAGATATTGAAATAGGGAGAAATCAACAAATAGTAGATCTAATTTCCAAAATTTCACAATCAACTCCAAGTATGCAAATCTACGAATCTTGGTGTGTAGAAATATTAGAAGGTCATGGATCAGTAGTAGTTTGGCAATCGTGCTTCTTCTTGAAGGCGAGTATTTTGCGAGATAGCGTTTTGGATTTGTTGGACACGATAGAAAGGAGGTAAAGAGATGCATATGGATCCTTAATACCACGAAAGAAAAGGCATGGGCTAGAAAAGCTCAAGGAGGAACTGATCTATATCTTAGATGAGATCTCAAGGAGAGAAAAGGGTTCTACTCAACTTATATAAGGGTGAAGGACGCAACAATGTTGTGACGCCCTAGAAACTGGTGAGCAAGCCGACAAACATGACACGTGAATTGATAACTGATGGTACTATACAATTTCGTGAATAATTCAACTATTGACGTAATGGAAATTGCTTTCCACGTAGTTTTATTAGGAAGAATAAACTAAATTTTAAATCGCTAATGTAAATAATAAAAATGTGACAAAATATAAACACTTGAAAAATACATGAGCATCTGCAATGGGTTTCCCAACCTGATGCTAGGTGGGCTAATGATGCTACATAACGCAAAGAAAGTGGGAGAGACGAGAGGGGATATGTTTTGCATCATCAATCAAGCACCCCTCACAAATTTTCTCGCCGATCGATGATCCTCCTCTATTATCACCATCCGAGTGGTCTTAGTGCGTAGTGAGCATTGAATGGAGATGCTCTAATGGAGACGAGTCATGTGTTGAACTTGGATTTTACAACCAATAGCATATGGAGCCTGAAATGTATTTGTGTTTTACAGAAAAGCTTTTTAAAGTTACTTCCTTAAAAGAAGTTTGCAAGTATTTATCATGTAGTACTATTAACATGTATCTATAAAGATGTAATTTTATCTCAACTTTATTATTCATGTATGGTATTGTTCTGATTATTTATTCCTTTTATATTGTAGACATTTTGGGGATGTTGAACGAGTGGTTACAGGGGAGGCTAATGAACCTAGGACACCTCAATATGCAGCAGTCATATTTGGGTCATCTGAGACTTTGATACGTGTCCTTGATGGGAAAGAAAAGGCCAAGTTTATGACAGGAGGGAAACACATATGGGCTCGAAAATTTGAGCCGAAGGAAAATAAATTCGGGCTGCTCTTAGCCCAAATGACCTTATAATCTGCATATCATGCAATGCTCCTTGTTTATTGTAATAATAATGCTACCTTGGGATCTAAAGCCTAGAACCATTTGCTTCCTTGTAATGTTGTTTTGCCTGAACGTGTGGTTTATTGAAGGATCGTATTGTAATAATGCTACCTTGTGGGATCTAAAGCTTAGAACTATTTGCTTCTACATAAGTTTATTTCGCCTGGATGTGTGATTTAAATCGGCATATGTCCGAATATTTAGCATGCGTTTCTTTGGTAGTACTTTTATTTTCCTTGTCATGTAACAATCCGATAGTGTTGGTAGGAAGTTAATTATACGTGTTTATCTACGACGGAGCAAAATTGGTAGGTACTCTATTCCATTTCCAGCGTCCATACCATAGTGTATCGTGTCGTCGTGTGAACGGACTTGACTGCATCCGCGACGCGACCCTCGTCCCTGTTGGGCTGGGCCCCACCGGGTCAGCGACAAACAGCTCATCGGCGTCATCCGCCCCGATGCGCTTTCGGTGCTTCGAACTGTAGACCCGGTCCACGCAGACGCAGCACGGACGCTCCTCACCTACCCACGAACAGATGGACCCCAGCTGTTTCTGTCCCCACATGTCACGCAGGCCACCGATGGTGACGCGTGGGCCGCCGGTAACGGCCAAAACCAGCCACCCCGCGCACCCACCTCCAGCTCACCCACACCCACCTCACTGACGAGCGGATCCCACGCGATCGGTCCCCATATGTCATGCATACTATCACGGCATCCAGCTCATTTTCCGTCCCTAGTCAACATCGGCGTGTTGCGCTGTTAAGCGGCCTGCGCTTAAGTTTAATCGTGAAATTAGCGAGCTAATCCTCCCCTCCCATTAAGACGGCCTTAAGCCAGGAGCAGGCGGAGGCGAAGCTGCGCGTTTGCGGTGCTGTGCTGCTGGCCACCGCCCTCTGCTTCCCTTAGCTTCCAAGCTACGCTGCGCTCCACTTCGGCTTGCACCGCCTTGCTTCCTCCGAACCCTACCGCAGCGCGCCCTGCTGGTGGTAAAGACCTCAGCTCTTCCTGGTTGGTCGGTCGGTTGGCTCCTCGAGATCGCCGGAGCTCTAGTTTTTTAGTGACTTGAGGCTTGGCCTGCGGAGTTGACGAGTAACTTGTATCCGCTCAGGTGGGGGGACTCGTCCGATTTTTTAATTATTTTGTCGGGGGATTTGGGATTGGTTTAGCCGCCTATCTTCCTCTTGTTCATCGCCGGCCGTTTGGTTCAATCCGTGTTATTTAGGGGGGAAAAAATTGGGCGAATTTTGCAGGAGCTTAATTTGCGTAGAGGAACATTACATTTCGATCGCTTGGTTGATCCCTTCCTTTAATTTCTGTAACATAATTACTTTTACGTATGTAATTACTGGATTTGAACTGTTTGGCTGGTGCCGCGCATTCATTACACTTCGGTTTTTTCGGCGAATTAAGGTGCGCGATTCCGTAAGATTTTGCGCTATTTCTATCTCCTGTTTTTTTTAATGCGAAAGAATAGTTTCCATGACGGTGTGGGATTGGGGCGATTCAATCGGTGCATCTCGCTTACTGGTGGTAAGCAATGGAGGAATTAGGTTTGTGTGATTCTAGAGGCTTGGTTGGTTGTGCACTTTCCACGCGCTTCTGGAAATAAGCTGAAAGCGACTGAATTGCTACGCCCATTTAATACCTGAGGATATCTCGTTCTAAAGGTTCCCCCATTGTTTTTAGAAAAAGATAGCTTTAGTGCTTCTAAGAATGATTACGTTAGTCTATGGCTCTATGCTGTCTCTGTGAATGCTGTATTTGGAAATTTAAGGGTTTTTTTTTTTGGCAAAGTATATAGTTGAACTTTAGCTAACTTGAGTAGCGGCAGTTGGAGGATAGTGTACTTGTTGAGTGACTGTATAGAAATGTACTTTTTTGCGTACTGAAATGACTTGGTCACTGTGGACTCTGAACTTTTGAGATATCCTAACTTTTTTTGTGCATTTGGTGCATGGATTGAAGTGGTGAGGAGGCAATATGAGGCGGTGGTTCTGTTGTAATTGCCAGTTTGACGATGAGGAGGACGCCCACGAAAAGGAACATTCCAAAGCTCAGATCAATAAGTTAGACGGTGCGTGTGCTCGTATTTTTGCCATGTGAATTTCAGTGCAGGTTGTTCCTTTTTAAGGTTGCAAGAAATGAACATCTACTCCTCTTTTGATGTGTAATGGGAGCTAGGATCGAAGTCCGCCAGGTTCAGTTTGAATAGTAGCTAAAAACAATTTTCTATCCATTTTTACGTATGCTTCCAGGTTTTAATACGAGTCTGGTTATTGTTTGGTTCAAAATATAAATTTGTTCACTCTGGGTTATGAATACAAATTGAATATCGATTGCATCCTTAGTGGGTTTTGATATTGATTTGATCACTAATTAGCAGCTTAGAACATACAAGGATACCATCATAGCGTCTCTCATAGCAATTGTATGCACCATTATTTACCATCCTCTATGTAAATTAGGTAGAAAATGCTTCAAACTGTGTTCATGGAATGCCAGTTCTAGATTTTATGTAACATGCTTGATGCTACTTTTGGGTCATGCAAACTATTCTTAGATTCTTTTTTTAAAGGGGCCCAATTTACAAAATGTTCTTCATACATGTATAATGACTGCCTTGAGCAGTGAGTAGCAAGATTGGGTGTTATATTTGACTCAGCTGTTGTGTATTTTTCACTCCAACGTCCTAAAGTATTCTGTTATCATCTATTTGGTTAACTATGTTACTGCTCCGGGTATCTTGTCTTTTAGCTGACATTTTTTCATTTTTGGGTCCTTGCTGATTCCATTTTTATGTTTTCATTCATCAGCCAAGCATAAGTCTTCAAAACCTCCTGCTAGTCAACCTGAGCCAGAGATTTCCCCTCCTACAATTGATGTCCCTGAATTGTCATTGGAGGACTTAAAACAAAAGACCGACAATTTTGGATCGAATGCTCTGATTGGTGAAGGTTCATACGGCCGAGTATATCATACCACTCTGGATGATGGGAGGCAAGCGGCGGTTAAGAAACTTGATGCAGCTGAAAATGAGCCTAATGATGAATTCTTGAAACAGGTGAGCACTCATACGTCTTTTAGCTTCTTAAATATTTCATTTTCTGTTGGTTATTTCTCATGACTTAATGATAGTACTAGAGGACTTAAGCCCTATAAATTTCTATGTTTATGGACTCCAGGTCTCATTGGTATCAAGGCTAAAACACGAAAATCTTGTTGAGATGTTGGGTTACTATGTGGAGGGCAACTATCGTATACTGGCATATGAATTTGCAACGATGGGTTCTCTTCATGATGTTCTGCATGGTAAGACATTAAGTACCTAGTATTCTTAGTAGCATGTGACATGCGCATAATGCTATTCTTTAGGATATTAAGTTCAGTTATGATGGACCTGCATCGTATGTCTTAACAAAACAGGAAGAAAAGGAGTTCAAGGTGCGCAGCCTGGGCCTGTGCTTGACTGGATGCAGAGGGTCAAAATTGCCATCGAAGCAGCAAAAGGTCTAGAGTACCTGCATGAGAAGGTTCAGCCTTCAATCATCCATCGGGACATCAGATCAAGCAATTTACTACTGTTTGAGGACTTCAAGGCCAAAATTGCAGACTTCAATCTCTTAAATCAAGCTCCAGATATGGCAGCACGCCTCCATTCAACTCGTGTATTAGGAACATTCGGATATCATGCGCCAGAGTAATTGTCTAATTCATACTAATGCATTTCTGCATGCATTCACTACCTTGCATCGCTTTTACTCAACTACAATTTTTTCACGTCTTGAACCAACTAAAATATGATAACATTGTATTGCAAAAGTGAGTGTGTTGCTATGTTTTTTGTTCATGTCAATGTGGTAGGGCCCATCTTTAAATGACAGCTGGCCTGAAAGGTTTGATATACTTTTTGGATGAACTACTTATAGATTATCCTTGTATAGCATGCTACTGTATATGTCCTATGGTAATCTGCTTGATTCCTATGGACTTCAAACCACTCTTCTGTGTGAAATATCAGCCTGCCAGTTTGCACTGAACTACTTAATTATCTACATGAACCAAATTTGTTGTTCACTCGATGGGGAAAGGGTAGACATAGACTCCAGCTTCACATCCAATAGACATCACCAGAACTAGCTTAGGTGCCCCCAACTGCATATTATCATCGCCTCCAAAGTGATCCTGCAGACTGTGGTGGTGCAGCCAGGCAGAGGGACACATGCATGGCTGCATCCAGCCCAACAAATCAACACTGCAACACAATACTGCAAGACTTACTGACCAAATAAGAATGGACCAGACTTAGTGGCTTAAAAAAAACTTCCTGATTCAAACCCACGATGTGCACCTGTATCAAAAGATAAATTGCTGCCCCAACCACTACTCCTGACCATTCTTTGTGGCAGTTGGCAGAAGTAGGAATCAAAAGTTGTGCGTGTCATAGTCACCATGAATATGGTACACGGCACATCACTTCTTCTCCTAAATTCCACATCGAACCCTTCCCCATGCCGCAAAATCAACTCTGGGTCGGCAAATCTGCTAACTATGGTATGTGCTAATATATCTAGGTTCACTTATTTTTGGTTCACTGGTCACTTGCGTAATACATTACATATCAAACACACACATTACTTCTATTTTCACGAGGATACATAAAACTACTTCTAAGACTTGTAAATATGCAAATCCATAGTGTCACTTATTTTTGGAACCAACAGTCCTACTAGTGAACGACCAGTCTAGTTTTTAATAATTATGATATTGACTTCAATATTTTACAACTTCATTCAGTAAATCACTGGCAACTACATATCCAAACGAACTCTAGTAATTCTGACTTTAATGTGTTAAGAAAGGGGTGGCTATGTTCTCCGCTTTGTCTTAGCCATTACATTTCGTATGATATTGATATCATGTTGTACATTGACATCAATTTGTCTCACTTAGAAATTCCATCCACCATTATATGTTGATGTGGGTATCAACTTATTCGAATTGTCAACTATATGATGGTTGGTTATATGGTGCCCCCATAGGTTTTTCTAACCCTGGGTCCTCCCCTGTGCAATGTATTAGAATGAGCAATCTGAATTAGTTTTTCCAATTTGACCAGAACATAAATACTATGTAGAATCAAGTACCGAATTCGTTTTGCTTCTAGTGATATTTGGGCATGTAGCCTTTCTTTAATAACCAATGTCTCAATAAACAACCACCAGGTTGGTGTTGGCCTAAAAACGAGATTATACTTATTTTGGGTGAATATGTCATTTTTTTAGAAAGTCAGCCAATGCGGCCAATATGTTTTGGAGAGTGTATTCCTATGTTTGGGACACGTCACCTGACATGTTACCGGCATTTGCTATCCTAATTCCCACATAAGACAACCTAACAGACATTTTGGAATATTGAGGCAGAACATCCTAATTTGCAAAATAGGTTTGTGCCAACCAAGCGATCAACAACCTTATGATGGACTACTTAAGCCAAATTAAGCGGTAATTTTCGTGTTATTTTCCCTATCTGCAAAGTTCAAATATCTGGGAAGTTAGATTTTTGTTTGCCCTTGATTAATTTTGGTTTGTTGCCTTTCATTAATTGCAATCTTTGTGTTTTGTCTCGACTATGTTGGTTTTTTTCTCTTCTTAACGTTTGTCTTCTTGATATCATGCTGTGTAAGTTAATTGTAAAGTTACCAAGGACTGGCTTAAAGTATTGTATCTAGCCAAATCACGAATTTATGTGGCAAACCGTGTGTATGTTTATCTAGCCTGATCAACATTGCAGCAAAAAGAATATTTGTATTCTTGGCATGAGTTGTGGAAATATTTGAAGTCCTGCTTTTCATTCATTTCCTCTTTAACTTTGATGCTCCTTCTCGATGCAGATATGCTATGACTGGCCAGCTGACACAGAAGAGCGATGTCTACAGCTTTGGTGTGGTTCTTCTGGAACTTCTGACTGGAAGGAAACCAGTAGATCACACAATGCCTCGGGGGCAACAAAGTTTAGTCACTTGGGTAAGTTATTTTGCTAGCTTTCTGATGCTGTCGGTGCTTATTTATCGGCCATTACAATGATTTCCTCATGTCTGCTGTGAGATGTGTCAAGTGGTAAAATTGAAACTGTTAAGAATTATGAGGAAAAATAGTGGCAAGAGAGACTCCACCATTTATTTAGGGAATATGGATCAGATGAATCTGGCCAACAACAGTACATCGAAAATATTGATATGAACATTTAGCAGAATCCAGCAACTTGTTGCTTGTTCAGCATTGGATCATGACAGTGACTAGCTGACTAGATACTTCCATTTGCAGACTAAAATGGTTTCTAAAAAATAGCCAGTTTAATTTCATGTCACTTACTCACTTTGGACTTGAATTTATTCCCATGTAACTAAGAATGAACTAGAACAACAACAAATCAATCCAGCCTGCAGTACTAGCAATCAACTAGTTAGTATCTGAACACCAAACCTAACAGGAAACTGGGTGATAACCAACCACACACATTTTCTATCAAGAATTTGGATTTCTCTAATGGCTTAGATTTTGGCTCGTTCCAGCTGGTAATTGGTGAGGAATTGGTACTGATCCATTGCCAGGACCACTCTGGTAGCAATATCAGAAGCAAGGTAAAATTCCATAGCTAACCTGTTAGTGTGCATTTTTTCTTCAGGCTACTCCAAGATTGAGTGAAGACAAGGTCAAACAATGCGTGGATCCTAGGTTGAAGGGAGAATATCCTCCGAAGGGAGTTGCTAAGGTTCCTCCCTCCCTCCCTCGCATTCTGTGTGTTTCCTATTTTACATTATTTTGGAGTGATCATCTTGATGAACAATGACGTTATTGATGTTATTCCTCGCACTCTTGTCTGCAGCTTGCTGCTGTGGCAGCTCTATGTGTGCAATACGAAGCAGAGTTCAGGCCCAACATGAGCATTGTTGTCAAGGCGCTCTCTCCTCTGCTTCAACAAAAACCAGTAGCGCCAGCTGCCTCAGAGCCAGCCCCAGCAACTGAGAGTTGAGACGTTAGATCATAGGACCTCTCGGCACATACCAGTTCGCAATCAGCACATTTGGTGTAATTGAGAGTGGTTTGGACGTTTATTTTGTGGGATTCTCGATTGGATACAGAATACAGGAATTTCCTCTGCCATTTGTTGCCACCTAGGCTTGCTGCTTGAGATTTGTGCTGTACATCTGTCTGCTTGTAGGTTCAAGGTTGTTGTGTTCGTTTTTTTCTTTCACAACTGCGCATCAGAGGTGCCAAAAAACTTGGACATCGTTTGGAGTAGATGCAAGATGTTCTGAATTTTCATCTGGTGCTCGATGTGGTTGCAACCATTTTTCCGGCATACTTATCAGAATCAGTATTTGACACTCGGATGCTGTGATTTCGCTTGTGTAAATTAAACTCCTGATTGCAGCATGGAACCTGAATTGCTCACCAAATCGGGTTGATATCACTGATGAGATTGTACATCATGACCTGAATTGGAAATTTTGAACTCTCTGAAGTCGGGTGTTGAGATTGCGATGCCTAATTTAGAACCCTGAAGGAACATGTCTGAAGTTCCTATTTGTGAATTGGAATCGATAACACAAATTTTGCTTTAAAATTTGATAGGGGGCATGAAAGTAACTATTACACCCACTACCAGTTGAGGAGATGTTGGACCAACGCAACCGACACAAACTATGACATTCGTTCTCTCTCCCCACTTAAGAGTATATATAGTGGTTTAGACGGTGATTGTTTGTAATATATCTCTATATCATCTACACACAAGACTAAGGACAATTTATATGATGTAAAGAACTTATTGATTGTGTATACAATGTTACACGCAGTATACAACAGTCTATTAAATAGTAATCTAAAATCATGTGCTAGAGATGACATATACTATACCAACACAACTAGTACAAACTAGAACATCAATTCTCCTACTTGAGGAGATGGTAAACCAACACAAGCACGAAATACAATGTGGGCCATGATCTAGGCCATGGGTCTTCTTAATTACCCATCAACCCCGTCCATGTAAGTATGGAACACAGGTCCTATTTGATATCTCCTCCCGCTCAACCTTGAGCTTAGTTCCACGATATGGTACAAAGTGCAGAGTTAACACAGGGACGACTTTGTTTCAGGATTCGGAGACAATCGCGGGCCAATAGAACTGTGGCTCCAATTCCTTTTCCTTATCTAGCTACGATCCGGAAACACCGGGCAAATTGTACAGAGGTGCCAATACAACAACAACAACAAAAATATTATGCATCTTCGACATCTAAACCTGCGGGCATATCATATGTGCATCAAACAATTCACGGCCGTCAACATCTTCGTAGGCCGTATTTTGCATCAACAAGCTCCCTGAGCATCTGATAGATGGACGCAGAGTTGGGATGATGAGATGAGACACGTCTGTTGCAGCAAAGGCATGCACCTCCTCATTCTTGACCTCTCCTTCCTCCGCACCCTCCCAGCATCCTGCCATTCTCCGTCCGTGCATCGCGTAGATAGATGTTCGACTGACATCAGAACGTAGCTTGCAGTCTCCCCTTCTGGAAGCTTCCCTGACAAAGGCGCCGTACGTGGATGCTTGTGTACTGAATGATCGATCGACCGATGTGGTACTAGATGCGGTAATGGTATATGGTCTTGCTTAGTTAACTAGTAGTACTCTTATTACTCGTATGATTGGTCTGCGTTATAGAGGATGAGAGCGACGTTACGAGGGAGCCGTGTGTCCTGGCTCCTGTCCAGCCTCCAGCGTGCGGAGGCTCCAGCTGGTCCATATCCCTCAGGCAGGCCAACCCATTAACTAGTTCAGACTCTTAATTTCACCATAGCAAGCAAACCTCAATGCTCGTCACATGGATGGATATTTACCAAAGAAAATGAAACACTCACATAATAATAAGATAAATTCCATGGCCGGGGAAGAGCACCAAACAAGCCTGTACATCAGCCAGCCCTACTGATTTGCTCTTCAAGGTTCAAGCTAAGGAGAAAGTAATCGAGTTCATTTCAAGATAAGACACACAGGTTGGCTGCTTCAAGATCTGCCATGCTACATGACTACATTCCTATGAACGAAACCACATGGCCCAGCTTGTACTGCATGTATTCCCATGCCTAGATGAAGCTACTACATCCTGAGAACAACGCCATTTGACGCCTCCCTTGGGTGTACGTACGCCTCATGTATTGGGCGCTCTGGACAAAGGGTTCCCGACTTCTGTACATCTGATCCGAAACCTGCAGCATGAGACGAAATCATTACAAAATATACTCGGTATTGAAATGGACCAAAAGAATGTTGCTTACATGTGCCAAGAAGAATATTTCCTGTTTAAACACACAAAAGGTCCCTTCTAATATTCCTCAATCTAAAGACAACACGATTTGAGATCGGCCAATGGGTCGGGTCTAACATGTGAAAAGCTGAAATTTCCAAATACTCAAACAAGTTTCAAGACATTCCTTGTAGGATACATATCTTCTGTAAAGAGGCAACGGATAATATACTAACTCGCAGAACAAACATAATTACCATTTTATAACATATGACATGTACTATGTGCTAATATGAACAAGTAAAGTTCACAAGTGCATTGCTTTCACTTATTACAAAATAGGTATACAAATTAAGTCGGTTCAGCAGATAACCGCATATGTCATGTCCATGGGATAAGGAACGCAACGGGTAACTATGTGACAGGACCTTGGCTACCAGGAGATAGAAAATATGAGAAAGATTAGAGATACTTCTGGCTTGCCCTTCGCTTGCACTTTATTGATAATTCCACCCCCTTATATAGAGGGGTAACTCAATATCTTGTTTCCCAACTTATCTCTGATGCCTAAAGTCCTAACTTAAAAGGCAAGGAATAGGATGCTACCAACCCATAGGCTGTGCCATCCCTGGTTTGTGCGCTGGCTGTGGAGGGGTTCCCACATCGCCGCTGGTAGAGAATTCCCAACATGACAGCATAACACGGCAGGTCTGTTGATACTCAACGATATATGTTATGGAATTTGACGAACCTACTGTTAATAAAGAACATGATAATCCTATGCTTAAAGGCTAATTAAATAGAGAATGACCAAAATTTATGACAAAGACTAATCTATTTTGAATAAAAACAACTCAACAAATTTGCATAAAACTATAAATATAACAGCATAAATAAAGTATTTCTACCCCTAGAATATACATCACATCGTTTTAGATCAACGCTTGCTGTCCAAAACTGTGATAGTAATATCATCTTTCAGTTTGGGTGTATCAAAGTTCAAATATCAGGGTTCCTCAATTTAACAGTACAAAAAGCCACACTACATATTATACAATCCAACAGTATCAATTTTGTCATGTTTTGCTCATCAAAATTTACAGTATTCCATTGCGATCATGGGATTGTTTCTGAGTTAGAGCTCAGTAACACAAAATGATAAAATAACTAAATGTAACAAGAAAGTAACCTGAAATGGTAACCTCCGATCCCAGAACTCAATTTCTATGATGTCCGCCTGCCATATGGCACTTGATCGTCCTACATTTATTATGATGTGTCAGTGCATATGCCACTACAATTTAATGACATGACACTAGCAAACTCTCTAAAAATACTAGACAGATGCAAAGTACATATTCACCTGAAATATATTTGGATACATCCACTGGACTCCCCTAGAGAGCTCCGCTGCTGGTGTATGTTGGCCAAACTGTCCAATATGAAGAGATCAATTAATTCTTTCCTCTGTTGAACATATTCAAGCAAAAGCAAATGGAAATACAAACATGTCGTTGCAAAGAAAAACCTGCAAAGTGTTGCCTGGATGCAGCTGGTTACCATAATGGTGTGGGTGGCTAGATTGCACCCCATAACGGCTCTCAAATGATAGCTCATTTGGATTAACTTCTTCCTGGAAGGTATTCAGTTAAAACGTGACAGTCCTGTCAATACCTCGTATCTAATCATGGATTTAATAACCAAATATTGATAATAGAGACTACCATAAGATCAACAACACCATGTGTCCTGACATGAGTACCAAGGTTTGAGGCAGTCGAAGAAGAATGAAAAGCATCCTTCTGACTTAGATCCGATGATACCAGTAAAGAATCCTGCCGTACAACAAATAAAACTTAATTAGCACCAACAACAAACTAGTGCAAGGAGTGCATCAACTAGAAGTAAGGAGACAACACCTTATTGCCATATTGATTTGACATGGAGTCCACGCTTATCTCTTTACTCTTTTTAGGAGGACGGCCACGACGTTTTTTGGGTGGACCCCCCTCAGACGAACCAGGCTGTGCATGGTTATCACCATTTGCAATCACATGTTCAGATGGTGTAAGTTTCTGCTCCAATTCACGGCACAAATTATCATCAAGAAGGGTCCTTTTTATGTCACTTATTAGTTTTAATGCATGCTGATACTTCTCATCTGAAGCTGTTCCAATCTCAACAAGACGGAGGCACTGCAAAGAAATATAATCATACCTCTCAACATGGTTACTTGTTACTAAATCCTTCAATGGGTTATCCAGTGCGTGCAACTGCTTAAAGTCGCCTCGCCACCTGTTAAGTACATAACAAGGGGGGATATCATATACTTGCTGCCATTTAAGCACCGCTAATGCATGCCGACAAACAATGCCACTAAACTGAAATAGACCACAGTTACATTCCATCCTGTTGGTCCCCATACAGTGAACAACCTCATACTTTTTATTCACCATTTCTCTGCCTGATTCAGCTAAATCAATAACAGTAAAAGAAGATGTCGAACCATCCAGCTGAACTTGACAGTGCATGCGTGCTTTTAGCTCATCCTGAAATTTGACAAACATGTTCAAGGTGTACAATTTGGATAGCTCCTCTTCCATAGGATACTTGGATACAAGGACCCTGCTGCTACTTAACGACTCAAAATCATCCTCTTGCTCCATTTTGTATTTGTTCTGTAAAAGAATCATGTAGCTGCTAAGGAACGACACCAATGTGGTCTCTGGGCTGATTGAATCATCAAAAAATGCACTTGAACTTTCCCGGTGGTTAACACTAGACAACCCAGCCCAGAAGGCATCTTTCAGGAAGGCAGGGACCCACAAGTGTCGATTTTCGTACAGAAAAATCATCCATTCGTTATCCTGAAGGCCAAATCTATCGATCAAGATCTTCCACCTTGCCTCAAACTCATCATCCTTCAAGGAATCATATATTATGGTTTCCAATTCGGTTTTTAGTGATTCATACTCTGCTAATCCTCCTAATTTCTCTGAAATACTTCTTACTACATGCCAATCACTTATTCTATGGCGTGTTTTAGGAAATACTTCTCGAACTGCAGCTTTTATCGCCACACATTCATCGGTAATTATGGCGTTTGGAGGCCATCCCTTCATACAAGTTAACCATGACTTCAGCAGCCATAAGAAGCTCTCTGTACTCTCATCTGAAAGCAAGCCACAGCCTAACAACACAAGCTGACCATGATGATTCACCCCAAGAAATGAAACAAGGGGTACAGCAAACTTATTTCTTAAGCAGGTTGTATCGATGCAAATAGCATCATTAAAATATTGGTATGCTGCCCTGGATCTTGAATCAGCCCAAAGAACACTCCTTAGATGACCCTCTACATAAAAATCCATGACATAGAAGAAGTTTGGCTGCTTTGCCTGCATCTCTGCGAAAAAACCACTGATGGCCTCAACATCACCCTCCCCAATCTTAAGCCGCCCCCAGTCATCAAATATCGGGCCTTCATTGTCACCAGAAGTTGAGCATTCACCTCTGGCAGCCCTCACCACTAGATCTTTACTCATTCCACTAGGCAAGGTTTTGTAACACCTCAGAAAGCGAGCCGCCGAAGGATTCAGCACGTGGTTGTGGTCAAGATTGACATCCGTCAGATGCAACAAGCCATCCCCCCACAGCCTCGCAACAACAGTGGCCTGGCAATTGGTCTTGGCCGTTGGCCTGGCTTGGTAGCACGCATCCTCCTTCCCATTCCCCCACTTGTTACACACGAGCACCAGCCGCCGGCAGAGCCCAGCCTTGGTGAAGGACGACTTCTTGACGCAAACACCGAACCCCGTGCGCAAGGCGTAGCGCTTATAGAAGTTGAGGACCTCCTCATATGATTTGAACACCATCCCATCCCTCGGCGTCCGGTCATCCCCGTACGGCACCCTGTCGGCCCCATCCAGCTCGACGTTCTCCGCCGCCGCTTCCACCATGGCAGCGAGCTCCTTGCTGCCGGGCGAGATGTCCTCCGCGTCATCGTCGTCTTGGTTGCCAGAGAAAGCCAATTCCTCCACCGGATTCGAGTCCACCTCCATCATGCTTCGTTCCCACCAATCTACAAACGCAATGGAAAATTGCAATTCCTCCTTAAACAATTGAACAAGTATTTGTAATACCGATGCAGCCAACCTCGAACACAACTAGTGCGACTCATAGAGTGGAATTGGAAATGATGCGAACTAGCAACTGTTTTTGGATCAGATTAAGAACAAAGGAGGAGGAAGCTTACACTTCTGCACGCTGCGGATGCTGCCTTCTCGAGCTGCTACGGATGCTGCTTCCGCGTGAGGAGGCCGATTCGGCTCGTGCCGCCGTCAGGCTCGTCGGCCGTCGCCGCCGCCCCTTCAGACGCAGATGTTGCGGTGAGGGCGGCTTGAGAAACTGTTTTTGGGGCCAACGAAACAGACAGCCCTAGATATATTTTTTTCTTATTCTTCGAGGGAAGATCTTTATTTTTACTCTTGGGCTGACTAGTCAAATGTCCGTTTAAACTAAATAATTAAAGAGAGGTGCTTCAATGCTTTTCTTTTTTACAGTTGTACAAATATTAAAGCATAAATGAAGGGTAGATGGAGATTACTTACCCCTTCGCTTGCTTCAAGATTTGTGCAACTTGTATTAGAAGGGAAAGCATTGAAGCACTGCTCATAATTAAATCATATCACCTATTTTAAAAATAAAATTATACTTTTGATTTATAACAGAGAGGAGTGAAAAATAGACCAACCGGAGAGAGTTGGTGTGGGTGGAAAGAGAGAGATGCAGATACGGTTGGTTTCTTTTTTATTCTCAAGAGATGGGAAGCGTGTCGCGGTCCGCAGCCTATGCACCAGTACACTGCTTTTCTTATAGAGGGGAATATAAAGATAAAGATAAGATTTTGTTAAAAAAATCCATAAACATCCCAGTCACCCACTTTTTCAATTTGCTCCCATACCTAATTATCATTTTTATTTTGTCCCGCACAAGTTAAGCTAGCGTGCAAATAAACCCCCAGTCACATTTTAACACTATTTCTCGTGGTTTTCATTATCTTTGTCACTTTTTTTAGTGGTGTCAACACTTGTTTCAATGATATTAATACTTATTTCAATTTTTTGTGTGATTGTGGTACTTGTAATGCACTTTTTTTATTACTAATGTTTCAATGCTAAAATCTTGTATTACAAATACTAAAATCATTAAAACAACTATTGATATCACTTAAATAAGTACTAAATAATTGAAACAAGTGCTAAAGATAATTAAAACTACAAGAAAATAGTGAGAAACATGCGACCTAGTGGGGGTATTTACAAACCAACTTAACTTATATAGAGCAAAGTAAACGAAAAAAAGATATAAGGGTAAATTGAAAAGAAAGAGACTTATGAGGGTGTTTACAGATTTTCAAAAGAAAAAAAAAGCTGATAGATTTCCAATAGCCCACCATCACCACCACCACCACAAAATTATGTTATTTTGCTTCCGGTAACCCTTTTAACCTTGGTAAACCTCCTGATCAAACTTTGCATTCTTCTTTTTTTAGTGGATTACTTCGATTATTTTGGAAGGACATTACTTTGATTTCCCCCAGGAGATTACTTTGAATTCTTTTGGAACTGCTTGTAAGAACTGTGGTGTTGTGCAAATAACAATAATGATAATAAATACACTACATGTGGTCGAAAAAAGATAAATAATTTTTATCTAGTACGTGAAGGAGTTACCTAGTCAGTATTTTTCCTTTACACTGCTCATGTATGAAATATTATACGGAAGCTGCGACCAAAGGCCAAATGGCTTCTTCCTCATATTTATACTGTAATGTACACTCTTAAGCACCGCAATTGCTCCGTTTAACAAACATTGTAGTCTATAGCCAGGGTGAAACAGATAGAACAGCAGTCTAAACTCTTAACTCCACGGGAAAAGTGATTTCTGCGCAGCATTCTAATGCTGAGGCCTCCACAGACACTGCCAAACTGATGCATCAGTGTGTCCGAAAGTTTTTCTGACAGAATATACAATAAAGTGGATCTATGCAATCTTGCTTGGTAAATTCTATTCTCATCCTTTGTGCACCACGACGCATCGTTCTTATGTGTTTATGTACATGTCAATTGGCAAGTGAAGGGAATATCTGTCTAGACTCTAGATTGATCCCTGTATCTGCTTTATGCTTTGCTACCTCGCGTTTCCTTGGACTTCTTCCAGATAGAGCGGCTGCTCTTGTTGATTTCTTACGGCACTGCTGTCAGTTTTGCCTTAGTTGTGGGGAGATGTCAGTGTCAGTGTCAAGTTATCTAGATATGATGTAACTCATTCTTTCTCAGCTATGACAACAAAAACATCCTTGGCCGACCACCTTCACCTTGTGACTGTCTGGTGGATTGATTATGGCACGCTCAGCATTCCCAACACGGTACCAGATGAAAACCTCTTTCCTATGTTAGATTTAGGTTTTTAACTAAAAACATGAACATCATTAGCTAGCTTAAATCATGATCACCGAAAGTATTGCGGAAATTAATGGAGATTAACTCACCCGGTGATGAGGATACCATTAGTGTTCCTTTGGTTGAGGTTCTTGTGCGTCGGTAGATGAGTGAAGATGAAGGCCTATGAAGAAGAGAGCACCGTGATCTTCATGGTGCTAGTCGCAGTCTTCGGCAACCTGGCGCTAGCTTAGTTGATCGGTAATGTGGGGATTGAGCCAAAAACTCGAGAGCCGAGAGTAACTCACGAGCGTCGGCCTCTCCCATTATATCTAGCGCTGGCTAACGGGACCACAACCACATTCTTGTTGGGCGCTCCCGATCAACGTGCGAAATGGCTGGCTTAGCCCCACAAAATTTTCGGCTGCCAGTTAGCCGAAGATCATAACCAACATTCTTCCGCTTGATCGTAAGGCTAACATCATAAGTCCACACTTAACAGAATAATACACCAAGATAAAGTATTACAACGGTTAATTTAAGCACCGCTGCAACCCCGGTATCTATAGTGCATCATTCTATCTCGATAGGATAATTATTTATCTATATCCCTTTATAATGCACCTAAGCAATTTTTCCTATGTCCACCCTAAATAATGCACCTCATTAGAGATGGTCTAATGTTCGTGCACCCAGCAAAACGTCCCCAGAAACTTGCATTCATCAAAATGAACGTCTCAGATCTTTCCTCAGTTTTACTTACCCACATCCGATAGCCGTTGTTTAATGTACCTAATCTTTCTCGAATTAAGGAAATTAAGTCAATAATTAAGTCCATATATTGTACAAATGAGAAGAAGTAAGTCATATTCACCTTCGACCGAAACGCCTCCTATCCCCTTCGGCCAGATGGAAACCAATTGGTTTCCTTCCATCGATTCCATCTTCACGCGTAAGCCTTCGTCATGTTTCCATCGATTCGGTCTCCACCCGAACAGAGGTCTCAGCGCCCCCATGCGCGCTGCCGGCCGTCCCCCCCCCTCGCTCTCGGCTCTCCAGCTCGCTCTCGTCCCCTCCGCTCTCTCCAGCTCACCATCCCTCCCCATCCCCTCCCGCTCGGTCTCTGCGCCCCTGCGTGGCGCTGGCCACCCCATCCCCCCGATCGGTCTCCAGCGCCCCAGCAGCCCGCTCAATTTCCCTCGCTCAGCCCGCCTCCTCCCAATCCGGTATCTAGCGCCCCACCCCGCCTGGATTTCCTCGCTCCCCCCCTCGATCCGGTCTCCAGCGCCCCCTTCACCCCATCGCTTGATTTCGCTCGGCCGCCCCTCCCGATCCGGATTCCCTTCCCTCCGATCCGGTTTGGATTGATTGATGCCCTTCGGAAGGAAAGAAATCTTCGATTCGGCAAGATGATTGATGCCCTTCCGAAGGAAGCAAATCTCCTGTCGACAAGATGAGTTTCTTCTCGGCTCTTTCCCTTGTATTGCTTTATTCCGGTTTCTACATAACCCATCTATTTCGTGTTGCTCCCTTTTATTGCTGTTTCTTGCGGGGCTGGGAATTTGGGCGGCGGCGGCGGAGTGCCCCAGAGTGAGTTTCTTCAGTCAATGCGTGGAGAAGCGGAAGACAAAAGCTCAGCCACATTTGCATCCCCTTTACCAGAGGTATCCATCCATTTCCACCTTACCAGTAGTTAGGTTTTTTGTTCTTATGTTCTTACGTTTTTTTGCTTGCCAGCATTTGAAAAATTCATACGCTGAATGTGTATAGTTGTATACTGAATGTGAGAAATGTTTGGGTGAGAAAGAAGGTAAGAAGCATACGCCCGATGTCCCGCTTTTCATGTGGCCCATAGTTTTAATGAAATGCAATTGTCATTTATGAAAAATTCGATAATTATATTTGTCACTACCGATTGTGTCTGTTTCTTTAACTAACTAGTTTCGGGTAAGCTCCCCCTGCACATGGCTCGTGTTTTTGCAAGCGGACAGGAAATCTTGTTGTTGATACGGTAGTTAATTAACCTATAAGTTTAATCATACAATTGTCTTGATAGTTACATTCGGATGAATCAAACTTGCATTTCATTCTTTTTTCCCTAACCAGTTGAGTATTCTAGGACCTTGTTAATACTCTTAAACCAAATTAGGTGACCTCACCTAGGTAACACAGGCTTTTGTACTTCGTTTTAGCTTTTGTGTGTTTCACAAGTGGACACTGGGGCAAATCTGTTTACACATAGCTACAGCTTGACCTTGATTAAGAGTTGATAGTGTTAAGGAACCTCGCTATCGAATAGTCCGGGGTTCCCGAGCAGATCTGAAGTGGAGAACAGAAAGAGAGAGAGACACGTGTTTAGGGAGAGCAACTGCTGGAATTCTTTATTGCTAATGATTTCTTGTACATAGGGGGGACCCCTCCTCCTTTTATAGCGCTCATCCAGGGTTTTGGCTAAGGGATCACATGGGCCTTCCAATGGGCTATTAGAGTTTCTTAACACTCCCCCTTGGGCCCTTTGCCGCGAGATGCATATGCCTCATTAAAACTCCAGAAAAACCCAGTGGGAAAAATACTTGGAGAAAGAGTACATAGCATACGCTTTACAATGTTGCACGAATTGCCTCGTTAAAAACCTTATGCAAGAAAACTTCATGAAAAACTTGCTAAGGAAAAAGAGTACAATTCTCCCAACTTCAATTGCTATTCTTTAAGATTCATGTTGGGTATTCATAATTCATGCTCAGGATTCATGTGGGAGTATGTGACATATCTCCCCCTGAAATCTGCACTTCTCTAAGTCTCATCATCCCAATTCCTTCCACGCACCTTTCACAGGTAGATGCTGGGAGTGATTTAGTGAATAAATCTGCAAGATTTTCACATGACTTAGTATGCAATATCTTGATCTCGTTCATCTTATGCAATTCGTGAGCATAGAAGAACTTGGGGTTGATATGCTTCGTGAGATTGCTCTTCACATAACCCATCTGTGCTTGGGCAACACAAGCTGCATTATCTTCATAGATTATCGTGGGAGTTTGCTCAATGTTCAAACCACATGACTTCTGGATGTGGTGAACCATTCTTCTGAGCCATGCACATTCACGAGATGCTTCATACAAAGCGATGATTTCCGAGTGGTTTGTCGACGTTGAGACAAGAGTCCGCTAGACGACTTCCAGAAATTACCGCTCCTCCACATAGGAAAACATAGCGGCTTGGGACTTGCCAAGATGCGGTCCGATAAATACCCAAAGATCGGCATAGCCAACCAAATTCAATTCATTATTTCTTCTAAAGAATGCATCGAGGTCTTTGCTTCCTTGGAAGTAGCGAAGATATCCTTGATCCCTTTCCAATGCCTTTTGGTGGGTTCTGCACTGTACCGAGCTAGCAAATTCACGGCGAATGCAATGTCCGGCCTAGTGCTATTCGCAAGGTACATGAGCGCTCAATTGCACTCGATCGGAATTTCGCTCCCGTGACTTCCTCCCCTCTTCTCTAGGTCTCAGATGGGTCTAGATCTGCTTGGAATGACCTTCCGACCATTGGAGTCTTTGCAGGATATGACTTTTCAAAACCAAACCTTTCCAACACTTTCTGTGTGTAGGTTGATTGATGTACCAAGATTCCTCCTTGGACATGTTCAAGCTGCAAGCCTAAACAAAACTTGGTTTTACCCAAATCTTTCATTTCAAACTCAGACTTCAAGTATGAGCATGCCTCTTCAATTTCTTCATCCGTCCCAATGATGTTCAAGTCATCTACATAGACGGAGATTATCTGAAATCCATTCGGGATCATTGTATAAACACACATAGACAATCTTCATTGTTTGTGTAGCCTTTCTTGCGAGAAAGTCACTCAAGCGATTGTACCACATTCTTCCCGATCGCTTGACCCATACAAAGGATTTCTCCAATTTCACACTGCATGTGTTTCTATTTGCTCCATCTTGGTTCGGGATAGGAATTCCTTCCTACTTTCATGTATATCTCCAATCCAAGTTTCCATACAAATATGCTGTGACAACATCCATTAGCTTCATTCTCAACTTCAAGTTGACTGCCATTGAGATCAAATATCTAAAGGTAATTCCTCCCATGACCGGAGAATAGGTTTCTTCATAATCAACTCCAGGACGTTGAGTGAAACCTTGAGCTACAAGCCTTGCTTTGTACCTTACAAATTCGTTGTTTTCATTTCTCTTCCGAACAAAGACCCATTTGTGACCTACGGGGTTTATATGGGGAGGTGTGCGGCATACGGCCCAAACACCTCTCTCTTGTTCAGAGAGACTAACTCTGCAGTGATTGCCTTTTTCCATTCTTCCCAATCTAGCCTTTTCTTGCACTCTGCGAGAGATGCAGGCTCGGGATCATGATCAATGATCGAGGCAATCTTCTTTGCAAAGTATGCATCAATGTTGGCTGTTGCTCTATTCAGGGATTCTCCTGTTATTACAAAGTTTATGGCCATTTCTTCATGGGGTGCTTCATGCACTTCTACTTGCTCTTCGCCGCTTTTCCCTATCGCAGAGCAAGTTCCTTTAGCTTTCATCGCCTATGTGTGCGCACACATTATTTCCGTGCTTCCTTCATGGAAGATTCAAGTCCGAATTGCCTTTTCCGTTGGCTTCTTTCGATGCAGTCTCAACTGCTCCTCTTCTTTCCTTGGGGCATTTTCGTGATTGGTTGTGGTAAGTCCTCTCGCCAGATTTTCTCGGGCGTCTCCGGTACTTTGGGTTTGAGGAGCCGGTTTCTGTTCTTTTCTTTGAGGCCTCGAACAGCCGAGGATACCTTCTATTTTCTTTGGTATTTCCACCCTCTCGGTGCATTTCTTGCTTGGTACATGCGACTTAACCACGCCTTCGGATCACAAAATGATCAGCGGTTCATTTGCTAAATTCGCAAATCAATTATCTTCTCGACTTCGATTTGCTTCATTAGTGCGGGGTCATGTGCGGGGATCCTGGAATGCCATATGATTTCCGGCATTTTTCATCCAAAGGTTGATT
This sequence comes from Otatea glauca, assembly GCA_036346275.1. Taxonomy (NCBI): domain Eukaryota; kingdom Viridiplantae; phylum Streptophyta; class Magnoliopsida; order Poales; family Poaceae; genus Otatea; species Otatea glauca. Next base: position 68,213,750 of record CM070716.1, on the reverse strand, counting down.
TCTCCCTAATGACGGAAACGATCCTCGTCAAAGATGCAATCGAAAATCGGTCAGATGCAAGTCTCCAATCATGGGTTCCAAATACCGATTATGGATGCACTCACATAACCAACGTATATCCCGGACTTGCGGAGAGGGCCCATTGCGATCCGTTGAGGGGTGGTATAGGTACATATACCATACACCCAAATTTTCTAAGATGGGAGATCTTGGGATGATCCGTGCACAAGCCGCATAGGAGAATGGATGTTGTCGGCCGATGGTCCGAAATTGATAAGTCTTCTTTGCGTGCGGATCTGCGTGTCCCCAACAAGTGTTTGGCAAGTTACAACTCGCAAAAGCGGTCCGGCAATGAACTTAATTCCTTTATTAGTGCTTCGCTAGTCCATTCTGCGTATGGACGTGCGATGCGGAGTGCTCAATCGCTATCGCCATTGTAAAGGTGCAATAATCATCAAATGCCTTTGAAGTAAATTCTCGGCATTGTCCATTCTAATAGACTTCACGCGATGATCGGGAAAGCATTCTTAATTCTTATGATCTGCGAGATCGACTTTGCAAAAGCATGGTTTCTTGTTGATAACAAGCATACATGCGACTATTTCGAGGAAGCATCGATGAGCACCATAAAGTATCGAAATGGCCTGACAGGGCTGAATCGGACCGCAAATATCCCCTGGATGCGTTCGGGAATGCGAGGATTTCACTTTGCACTTTCATGACAGAGGGTCTAGTTATTAATTTCCGATGGCACATGCAGGCACACAAAATCTTCATGATTCGGAAATTTTTAACATTAATGCCATGACCACGTGAGTTGTTCACTATATTTCTCATCATTCTAAGACCAGGATGACCTAATCTACCATGCCATAAAGAAAATAATACAGAGCTTCTAAAAACAGTCTTCAAGGAAGTATACACTTGGTGCATGGATATTCGTGTAGTGCAACCTGATTCATATGAGGACATTTTTCTAATACCATTTTTCCACATACCGCGTGCTTCATAATGCACAAGTATTCTTTGCCATTTTCTTCATTGGTTTCTACGTGAAAACCATTGGCGCGGATGTCTTTAAAGCTTAAGAGAGTGCGCGTTGATTCAGGGTACAAAAGGGCTTCTTCAATTACCAAAGTTGTACCCATAGGCAATATAATTGTGGCTCTTCCTGAGCCGATTACATATGAGTCGCTTCCTGCGATCGTAGTAATCTTTCCAGCGTTCTTCGTGATCGACTGGAAATACTTAGACTCTCTTAAGATGGTATTTGTTGTGCCACTATCAACAATGCATATCTCTTCCATTTGGGCGCTACACGATTTTTAGATAAAAGAAATATAATTCTGATCAAACAGAGGTATTATAATTCAAATATTGCTTGTAAATGAAAGAATACTGGGATAAAGAATAAATTGCATATATATTCATGAGAGAAGTATGCTCTTCTAGAGCTTACTATTCATTATTCAAAGAAAATGCTAACAACCATAATCTAAAAAAAATAATGCGATTCATGCATTAGCGGGCTTTGGACTTTCCTTGGCACAAAACTTCTTTTTTCACCCTACTACTCCTTCTTTCTATGAATGGGCTTTCTCACCTTATAGCTATTGGCATTAACTTCTGTGCGAGTGCCCCTTCCAGGTGGCTGTGAGACATAGTTCTTGCGTAGAACATCGTCTCGCGATTCCGCAACTTGCATTACATCAATCGGTCGCTATACTCCTTGTATGCGTCCTGACGATAGCTGCGTGCACTCTGGATAGCATTTAGGTGGAAGGTAGAGAGAGTTTTCTCAATCTTCTCCTCATCAGTGATCTTCTTGCCACATAGGGAGAGATTAGTACAAATTCTGTGCAAGGCTTTGATCGTTCTGCTCGACGGTAGGTTTCGCGTCCTGCAAGGACCCTAGACCAATCGCAACACGGAGCTTCTTGCCCCAAGAACGATCTTCACGTCCGATGCCCAAGTGAGGTAGTTACGATCGTGCGGGCGGTTCTTCAAACTCACGATTCACGATGCCGACATCTTCATGATTTCAAAATTCGACATTAGATTATCTGCGTGTAATCTAATAGAAAATGGTTGCAATAAGCATAAAGTACGTAAAATAAATTCATATGCATTGCAATATATTAAATAAAGCAACTGATTGAAATTCATAAAGAAAATTCATAAAACAGAGAAATAGAGCAAGAAAAATTAAAACAGAGGCAAATAAATCTTCTTGATTTTCTGGCAATTTTTCAAAATTTTCTGCAATTTTTCTGCATTTTTTTCTCTTTTCTTCTTCTTTTTATTTCTTTCTTGGCCGAATTGGCCTTTGGGCCCTCACCGTACTCGCAGCCCATAAGGACCGGCGGCTAGGGTTCCTAAGCCCTAGCCGCCAGCCTCTCTCCTTTTTCTTTTTTTCTTGCTTGCGCCGCCGCTTCCTTGCGCCTCCTCCCCTTTTCTTCTTCCTTCTCCTGGGTGTGAGGATCGGCCGAGGCGGCGAGGCGCATCTTCTTGGCGGCGCGGCGGGGAGCGAGGCTCGGGCTCAGTCGACGGCGGCGGAGCGAGGCTCGCCCGGGCGACCATCGGCGCGAGCGAGCTTCGGCCGGCGATCGGCGCCTTGGCCGACGCCGGATTCGAGACGCGCGGCGTGGCGAGGCGACTTCATGCGGCCCGGCGCTGAAGTGGTCTCGGCCATTCGCGAGCAAGACGGACGGGCGAGGAGCGCCTCGGGGCAGGCCGCGAAGCCGCGAGGCGATGAGGCGAGGAGGCGCTGGCCGGCCGCGAGCGGCGAGGAGGCGAGGAGGCCGAGGAGGCGCCGGCCGCCGCGAGCGCGCGAGGTCATCTTTCCGGAGGTCGAAGCCGGGCGGCGCAAGACGCGAGAAGCGGCGGAGGCGAACGCACGGCGGCAATGGTCCATGCGGCTGCGCGCGAGGGTCGATCGCGTCGGTCTTGCCGAGGCGGCGCCGGCGGCCGATGCGCGCCGCGCCGGTGGCGCGGCTTCATCTTGGGCGGCGGCGCGCGGCGGGCGGAGGCGGCGGCGGGTCGTCGCGCGCGCGGCCAGTGCGCGCTACGTGCCGTCGGTGACGACACGCGAAGCGACGCCGAGCGCGGGCGGCGGGCACGGAGGCCTGCGGCCATGGCGGCGGCGTGGCGGCCGTCTTGCGGCAAGACCGGCCGCGTGCGCGGCGCACGGGCCAAACAACTATTTGCCGAGGCGACGTCTTTGCGGCGCGAGGCCGGGACGTCGAGGTCGGCGGGATGTGGCTCGGCCGAACGCGCGAGGCGGCGCGAGCCGTGGCGAGGCGGCGGCGCGCGGCGATGCCGTGCACACGGCGCCGCGGCGCGCGGCGCTTGGTACGCCACCAAAGCGACGACGCAGACATCTGCGGCGTGCAAACCGGCAACGCGCCCTTTTTTTTCTTGCATGAACGAAGAAAAACTTGTATCAGTAGCCGAGCCATCGCAGCCGTGCCACGAGATGAAAATAAAATAGATGCGGATCGTAGGTTAGATGCATGCATAGAAAACAACAGCGATTAGATTCAATCGCCGAAACCCACCTCTTCTCACCTTTTCAATTCTGATCTCCGTAGAGCAATTCGTGCTGATAACGTGTTAAGGAACCTCGCTATCGAATAGTCCGGGGTTCCCGAGCAGATCTGAAGTGGAGAACAGAAAGAGAGAGAGACACGTGTTTAGGGAGAGCAACTGCTGGAATTCTTTATTGCTAATGATTTTTTGTACATAGGGGGGACCCCTCCTCCTTTTATAGCGCTCATCTAGGGTTTTGGCTAAGGGACCACATGGGCCTTCCAATGGGCTATTAGAGTTTCTTAACAGATAGCACCACGTTTGTTTGGTTATGTCAGGTTATTGACCGGCCAGAACAGTAACATGTGGTTACCCTCGTACAAGCCTTTCTAACGGAAAGGGTTCCTGTGCTTCCACGGGACAGTAATTTAAGCAGTCTTGCCGGGGCCACTGCATTGAGATAACAAACAGTCCAGATTGCGCAACAGCTCTCAGCTACATACTTGTTACAATGTTAGCTTTGCTGTAGAGTTTTAGAACAGTACTTGGAAGATCTAGACCCTCGCTTTTTGATCTAACGATCCACAAACATCTGCCAAGCAAGATCGTATTGGATCTCTTTCCCTTTCTAACATAGACAACAAAAGCAGGAGACCGATCTCCATTTTTATTTTGATACGCGTGCCGTGGGGAATCTTGTTGATTATCGGAGCATTGTGGCCTTCTGTTTCTGAGCCTGCTGCCTCTTAGACCATCGACTTAGCCAGCCTTTTTTTTTTGTATCCTATTAGGGCAAATTAAGCCCACTTGCACACTAATCTTTTGCTGAACCTTTCCTCCCCGAGGGAACAGAAAGGTAGAGACCGGCCATTGATAGAATAGTAAAAGATCATGACATGAAAATCCCCAGAATGGTCAACAGTTTAATGCATGGATCTGCATGATCGATACTCTCTATTTTATTAATCACTGTTTATAAGGTTGTAAAGTAGGTCTATACTGATGATGCTCTACTTACTTACAGGGATCACCTATCCTCTGGAAGTGTTTCTTAATTGAAATACTAAAATACAAGTGGAATGAGTGCGCAGAAAACATCCCTCAAGACATAAGAACAAGTCTTACGAACATACAGAAAACGTTTAGCGAAAAATATTATTGAGTGTTATATCTTCATTTTTATACTCACATACGGGCACTGTGATTATTTATTATTAAGTGTTATATTCGTAGCGTTAGCACGGGTACTATACTAGTTCTTAATAGGAGTTGGTTTCATATTTATAGTCCTCATTTTCAGAATCAGAGACTTTCCACCTTCACCTTGTGACTGTCTGGTGAATTGATTATGGCACGCTCAGCATTCCCAACACGGTACCAGATGAAAACCTCTTTCCTCTGCCTAGTACATAGCATGACCTCGAAGAAATTTAACTCCTCTTCTTCTCGAAGGTACAGATCAGATGGCCGTATCTGCATTTCATTCCACTGCAGAAAAAGTTCAGTTGCAGAGTCAGACGTTAGTCATGCTAGTCAAGCTATTCATATAAAGTTATTCTTTTCTGGAAGTGACTCTCCATAAGTAAACTTAACCTAATGCCATGTAGTAATGTATGATTCAAAACTCATACTTCATAAAAAAATCGGATACGGGAGAGGAAGAGCGACGTACCATCACCTACTCCTAATTAGAAGTGAGAGAGGTACTTGAAGACAGAGACACTAAGCAAAACGGAGAAGTTAAACTAGATGGGCCCAATCGGCGAAAACACAGAGCCCAACCAAAAGAAGCCCGTGGGCTACAGTACATGGATTTGGGTTGGGCTCCGACCGATACGGAAGCCCGTGCAAATAAAATGGTGGCCCATCCAACCCTGGCTCACCCGACTGCATCGCTTCGCTCCTTTTGTCTTCTCCCCCTCCTCGTTTTAGGCTTGGGGTTGGTGTGTGTCTCGCTCGCTTGGTGGAAACCCTAGTTTACAAAACCCTCTCCTCGCCTCGCCGCAGAGGCAGGGCAGGGGGGGCCGTCGGCCGCCATGGACGCGATGCGGAAGCAGCTCGACGTGCTTATGGGGGCCAACCGCAACGGCGACGTGCGGGAGGTCAATCGCAAGTACTTCGACCGCGACGTCTGCCGCCTCTTCCTCGCTGGCCTCTGCCCTCACGACCTCTTCCAGCTCACGGTATCCCATCGTCCCTCCCTCTATGTATATATTCCCCCACCCCCGTGCTCCTTCTCCGTGGTAATTTAGGTGGAGGAGCGATTGTGGTTAGGTCGGATTAGGTTTGGAGCGGAAAGTTATCTTTGGTTGTTGCGTTAGTGAGAAGTCATGGCAAAACCACGAACGACAAATGAGCTCTACTTTGATATACCCCAAGGCCGAAGTAATTCCGCTCTATGCTACTGTGATCTAATCGATTAATCCACTCATGGCAGAAAATGGATCTTGGACCCTGCCCCAAGGTTCACTCGCTTCAACTACGGAAAGAGTATCCTTCATTTTACCACTTTGTGCACGGCATGTTTCACTCCACTTTTTATTTTTCAAATTTCTTCCCCGAACTACTGTATAGTGTTGATTGCCTTCCTGAGCTCTTGGTAGTTATGAAGAAGTAAAAGCAAAGGGAGCAGATAATTTCGATAGGGAACTCGAGGAAACGATAGATAAGCTCATTGTGGAGTGTGAGAGGAAAATTCAGAGGGCGCTGAAACGTCTCGCGGACGAGGATGCCAATGCAGCTATTGCAATCTCTGTCTCTGAGGTTACCCAGGTATTTAGCCACCTGTGTGTATTAAAGCTTATTACTATTTTTCAGTGAGAGCTTCAATTAAATTGCTCATGTTGTTGTTAACATTTGCAGAACGACGAGGTGTTGCAGCTGTCAAAGGAAATCAAGGAGAAAATGAAAGAAGTTGATACCTTTGGTAATGCCACACCATCAAACATATTTTGTCTAATTTGTTTAGTACTACTATTCACAGGGGTCCAGTGGTCCTGGTAACTACGGGTTGACTGCTAATATTCACCCTCTCAGTTGAGGGGGATAGATGCAAAAGCATGTTTTTAATCTCATTAAGCCTAAAACAACAGCTGCGTCAACTTGTACAACACCTTGTAGTTTTCTTTATTTTCAAAAGATCCTCATCAATACCTGTCGGAATCCAGATATGTTTAGCAGTCCAAAACCACAATTTATTGCAACGGATTGCAGATATGTTTAGCTGTCCAAAACCACAATTTATTGCAATTATATATGTGTGTGCTGTTGGTGTTTGTGGCTGGATAATGACTGCTAACTGTCTTAACTGCAGTTTTGAACACTCTTTTCATCAAATGTAACTGCACCAACAGAATAAACTCTCTCTGCTCTAATATTCTTGAGCAGCGCTTTGGATGGAAGGTGGAGAATTTATGTCTCAACGTAGTTTTCATTAGATTAGGCAATGAGCATTGAGCACTAGTGATCTCGCTAATCATTTGGTTTCAAAGTACTTAATTCATCCTGTGTGCTTTTCATCACTGTGTTTTAGTGCACTGATGTGGTGGTAGTATAAGCCCTAGACTGTTAAAATTTTACTATCAGCACTTAATGTTTCTCATCAACATGTACCAAACAGATTTTGAAGGGAAAACTGATGATAAAATCAAGACCCTGGAAGTAGTGGAAGAACTAAGATCTAAAAGGGCTGACATGCAGGTATTACTTTGAAAGTTTGGAACTTTGAATATCTGTGTTAATTCTCATAGATCTTAAGTTGTGAATTGTTAGCACATGCTACTAATAATAAGTAATGCTTTGATTTGATGTGACTGATTGTTATTTCTGCTTTGTTGCAGGCTACCCTCTTGCTTGATGCCTTCAACAAGGACAGGGCTTCATTACCTCAGCCTACTCAAACTCCTCAAATAGCACCAGTACCAACAACTGCTCCTCCCGATGCTCGTACTCAAGAAATGATTGATGAAAAGCTAAAGAAAGCTGAAGAGCTTGGTATGGGAAAAAAATTGACTGCTTATTGGTTTGTTTCTTCTAGAAATATATGTTAGTAATGGGGGCTGTATTTCGGAGAATTTTCTCCTAGTATATCTTGGTTTTGATTTTTTTAATTCAACCACTCAATTAGTTCATACAACAAACAAATTTCTAGGAACAGTATGAACTATTAAAATTTCAGTTTGGTCGTATTTTTAATCTTCGGTGTAACTCTTATTGGAAAACCCTGAACCATTAACCCGTGTGAATGTTGTTAGTTTTATATTTGTTTCTCTAGGCCTTTTAGGCCTGACTTCGATTTTTGGGCCTAGTGTCTGTCTGGAATTCAGGATCATCGATTAGTTGTTACAGTATTATATAGATCTGTTGGTTATATGTTAATTGGACATCTGTGTCTTCGGTAGCTTTTTTCTTCTATGACTACACCAACTACTTGATCTTTTTAAGTCTAGATGATCAAAATTTATTTGGTATTTGTATTGGTTATATACACACACATGCTAGTATATATTTTTTTACAGCATAAAGAAGTATATAGTGATATTTCCATGCCTGTCCTTTTGGTAGGTGAACAAGGGATGGTAGTTGAAGCACAGAAAGCTATGGAAGAGATAGAAGCTCTGAAAAAGGTAGCTACTGCCATGCTCACCGAAGTTTATTACGTCCATTCTTTCACCAGCCAATTGTAGTAAGTTAATTTTTAGCATTGCCTTTGCAGACATAGGATATAGATAACTTGTGATTTCTAGGACACTGATTTTCATTATTTGGTTGTACGGACCATGGCTGATGTCTTTTTTTTTTCCTTTTGTGTGTGTGATTTGACACTAGTTGTCGGCACGGCAGGAACCGGCTTCAGAGTCTTCTAAATATACAGCTGCTGATGTTCGAATTGTGAGTTTAACACTATTAATGATCAATTTTATTTAATTTCACATTTGTGTTGTAGCATTAGTTTACACAGTATTATCAGAACCTTTATCTGCTAATGTTGTTTGATTATTGCTTAATTTGTGGCTTATGGTGTGACTCTGGTACACATGATGCCTAACATTGTCCTTGGACCCACTTGGCTCAATACTAGCTATTCAACAAGCATTTTTCTCCAACTGTTGTGTGCTAAAGTTTTCTCCTACCTCGATATTGATATGATTGCTCTGTTATTGGGAAAATGATTATGCATTTCCTAGGCACTTAGGCAGTGCTATTAGGGAAAATTAGTAATTTTGCATTGTTCAAAACTTTTGAACATTTTTTTTATCAGATGTGCTAGAATTCCCTTGTATCAGTTTAAGCTCTTTCAAGTGACGACTCAACCTTTGTGTATTGGGAAATCTATGCTCGTCTTGTATATTACCTGTAGTTCTCAATCCAATGTGTTAGTCAAATATAGAGCAGTATGCAAGCAGTGATCTGTTGTTGAAGTGGATGTATATGCACCTATGTTAGAAAAATTTTAGGCTGATTATGATATGACCTTGGAGTACATCTATCGGCAACATCATCTCATACTATTACTCTTTCAACAAACTGTCGTGTACATTCCTCATAGTTAGATCTTTTGTTGTTTGCAATGCACTTGTTCAATGAGTGCTAACTCTGCACCTGATATCTGTTGAAATTATGAACTTGTTCTTACATGCTGTCATGGGTGTAGATGTATTACTTGATTCCTGGAAAGTGCATCATATGTAGAATTGTAGGTGTGGATTTCTTGATATACTCGAATGTGGCGAACAAGGAATTGCATGCATATGTAATTGTATTTACTCTAAGAGTTTGGTTGCTGCTCTTGTTAACTTGCAGAACATTTTCTAATATTTATATTGTCAGTTTAAAACCTGGCCAACTGATGTTTATAGATCAAAGTATTGCTAATGGACTTATTGTATTCTCCATCCACCTTTATAGACTGATCAGAAGTTACGTCTCTGTGACATATGTGGAGCGTTTCTGAGTGTATATGACAAGTAATACTTTTAGCTCCTTCAACTCTCCAAATGTTCTGAAACTTCAGATTCGCATTGCACCTTTACGATGGAAATATATCTCATGCCATATTGTATATAGTGATCGACGTCTTGCTGACCATTTTGGAGGGAAGTTGCACTTGGGCTACATGCTGATTCGTGACAAACTGAAAGAACTCCAGGTACATTCTTGCATGCTCAAGTACATGTATGATATTGGGGAGTGATGAAATAAATTTAGAATTTCAGATATTGTAAACAATAAAACCAAGAGATATGCACAACCTTATGAGGACTTACATTAAAAACAATAAAACAAAGAGATATGCACAATCTTATTAGGACTTACATTCTATCTGTCCATTACAATACAAGTTTATGGATCTATTCCTTTGTACTTTCTCTAAATTTGGTAAGGTGCAAATTGTGAACATCTTTATCAGGTGCTGAATGTAATGTTCCATTTTCTGCTTTAAAGAGTTACTCTGTTTTGGGCCTTTGGGCATCTGTGAGTTTTCTTATCTCAAGGAAGAGCCCCCAGGTTCTCACCTTTTCTATATATTATTTTATTTCTCACATTGGAAGGCGCCATGGTTATTACGATAGTCATTACAGGAATTAGTCGATGCCGCATAATTGGAATCACATGTGACAATCATCTTCCTACCCATGGCAACAACAGCTGTCACTGTATGTTGACTAATGTAAGCATAGAAGTGCGCAAAACATGGTATGGAGAGCCATGTTTACTTAATTGCGTCAAGTTACTCATATACTCTGCTTAGTATTATATTGATGAGAAGCTGGAGATTGATTTCTGCTGGGTGATCCATATTTTGTAGAGCTGGTAATAAATAGTACCAGTTTAAATTACTCTGAAAGCACTCACAGCTTTTGCCAGCTTTTGCTGTAAGTTACAACTTCACATATGCTACCCGCTCCATAAGTTTGTAAGTTGTCATTTGCTGAAGCAATCTTGACTTTAATGTATCTCTTGCACTTCGTTTTTACTTTTTGAAACAGTCCTTTGTTAGTTATTCTCCATTTGGTAAGTACGCCAATATTGTGATTTTTTTTTCATTATAAAATATGTTGTACCACCTTCCAGGAGGAGAGAAATAAAAGAAGGAAGGACAGATCCGAAGATGACAGGCGGTATGGTCTTCCCCATCCTTTGTTCAATTTTAATCTAGTAAACTAAATGAAATAATCTGAAAGTACATATTGGTTTTTTTTTAGATCAAGAGAACACAGCAAGGACCACAATGGTCGGACATCCAGGGAAAGAGATACAGACAGAAAGGATAGAGTTGAACCTCGAGAAATCAGGAGAGACCATGATAGGGATCGCGATAGACGCCATGATAGGGACCGTCGTCATGATCGCGATCGGGATAGAGACTATGACCGCTCCCGTGGCCATGATTCAAGGAGAAGGGATCGTTCTCGATCCAGGGAACGCAGGTATTACTGAACGGTTTCTTTTGTATACAGGGTTTTTATCCAAATAAAGTAAAGTCTGCCTTCATGCTTGTATAGCTATTTATGCCAAACTAGAACATTTGACCATGGAACGACAAAGAACATAATGAAAATTTCTGCTTTTGATTTGAAATCCTTGTTATTGTCATTGGCCAATCCTGTCAGCTGTTGCAATTTTCAGGCGCCACGATAGACACTGAATCTCTTGCTCCACGACTGGCTGATTTTGGAGTACTCTGGTCGCCCTACGTGATGGTAATGGTTCTGTGAGATTGTTAAGTTGTGCTTTGAACTGGAGAATTCTGGAAGCATTATATTGTCTTTATTGCTGAATCGATGCAGTCAAACCTCGTGCTTTCTGCATCATTGTTTTGTCTTACCTAATGTGGTGGGCCAGCATATACTGTTTTATATTATACCTATGATGCACCAAAAACAGTCCTTTGTTCATCAGCATTAGATTTTCGCAGAAATTCATGATTTGGGAAACTATCTTGACAGCTAAACGAATCAGGCATCCTCATAGCTAAATGAATCACTGCATAAATAATTACTGTCCTCGTGTCGTGCACTTCCGAGATTTCATGAGCAATATATACATAAACCATTTCACAAATTGCAATAGATAAGGTTTTTTTTAAATAAAAAATAAAAGAAATTAGGCCAGGTGCTCTAACATTCACTGTTGGAAGGAGGTAACACAGCAGCAGGCTCGGCGATGGTGCAATGAGCACACTTAGCCATCAGACTTTTGGTCAGTTCTCAATATAGGCAATGTTTGAAAGAAGATAAATCTTAGATTTGCACTCAATTGGTTCCCCAGCCCCAGCGTCAACTAGCTATTCCTACGAGCCTCCTGTTCTTCCTGCTCGACTATGGTAACCTGAAGTCGTCAGCATTACTAGCGCAAGCTGCACGGTAGCGCGAAAGTGTTTCCAACGGATAGTTGCGTGATGTCAGGCACGATGGAACCCCAAAAGAGAAAAGACGAGCATTTGTAGAATACAAATTCGAGAAAACGGTTCCATTTTCTCTCAGCAACAGCAAGGAGGCAATACAATACGTCCACTCCCAAGGCAGTAGCATTCTTCTTGTACTAATTTATATGATATAAGCACAATCAAAACCTGAAGCTTTCAGTCCAGAGGAAACCGATCTTACACAACCCGCTAAGGTTCCATCTGGAAAGCTTTCCGCTTGCGGACCTTGAAGCTGGTCGAGCGGATGACATCGTCGTCGGCGTTGAGCCTCAGCTGCAGGGCATACAGAGATTCAGGCTTGGTGAAGTATGTCACAAGGAGGTATATGCCGTCATAGTAGGTTGATGGCAGCCCGGTCCTGCTGTTCCTCTTCCTGATGCTGTAGGCTAGTGGGATGACTCCTCGGTTGAAGACTTCCACGTACATGGCGCCACCGGCGACAAGCAGCTGCAAACACATGGGCACAGCAGTAAGCAGAATCATATCGCCGACCGCATCCACATGGGTTGATGCTAGGACATAGCTTACGCCTTATGACCAATGAACTAGATTCATAACATGGAATTTAACGAGGGTGATGGACAAGGGACAAGCTTCATCATCTGCAAAGATTATGTTCTAGGACCGCAAAACAGAACCCACCCCAAGGCCAAGATAAACCCGAATACTTGTTAGTTGTTACTAAAGCAGGAGGTTTGCGCACACAGTGGATGGAACTATATCCAAAGAACCTAAGCATGACAATCGAAGATCATTTCGATGGCATATGTAATGCAGTAACTAATGCACTACAGCAGCACTGTTGTTGTCGATGACAAATCATTTTCCGATGGCCGGACAAGCAAAAAAGATGACATTTTTCGAAGAACCGGTGAACCATACATTCATCATCGCCAACTTACCTTCTATCCGGTCCTTGAAGACTACGCATTGGCCAAGACGCATCCCCCCCCCCCAGAAATTCATGCGAAATGCAGTAGAGAGGTGATCCAAGTGTGCACTAATACGTATGGTTACTGCAGCTAACTAGCTACAAATGATTTACCTCCTCGTAGCGCTGTATGAGGGCGAGGCGCTCCTCCTCGGACATGTCGGGGCGGAGCACGACCATGGTCTCGTACTGCCGCAGCCCCGGCGGGCAGGGGGGCATCTCCCGCTCCTCCAGGCCCAGCGCCGCCTCCGCGGCCGACATCCCGAGCCCGCCACCGCCGAACCCCGAGGCGGAGCCCTCCTCGTCGCCGACACCGGCCGCGGACGCCGCGCCGCCGTAGAAGCTCGCGGCGTAGCCGGCTGAGAGAGAGCGCGAGCGGGCTGAGGCGCGGCGGGATGCGGCGGGGAGGCACCGCGGGAGGCGGGAAGGGAAGGGCGGGAGCGTGGGCAGGGTCGTGGTGGAGGAAGAGATGGAGAGCGCCATGGGTGGCGGCATTTGGGGCCTGGAGGGAGCCGAGGGACAAGTCTCGGAGGTTTGGTTCGTGTGCTCGGGGGATAGATAAGGATGGGATAGGACTAGGAGACGATTTCCCAGAGACACAGTATCCTGCCTTGAGTTGAATGAATCTTATCCGTTGGATAAAAAATGTACAGCTCAGATTCCTTGTTACACTAACACTACAATGTTTGTTACATCAACCCATAAAAGTTATCGGTATATTGCCGCTACAGTACCTTCGCTGCTGCTTAGGTGACTCGTCATTCCTCGCCCTCTCTGCCTGTCCAAGCGCTAAATTCCATGCATGCACCTGGAGTTAAGCTATATATATATATATATATTCGTTAAAAATATAGAGGGATATTATACTAATTTTGTATTAAAATATAAAATATGTTTTACATTTATAGACAAGACCGGTATAAAAATATGTCTTATATTTTGGGTACTATCTTAAACAAGCTAGAGTATACAATTCCGAAAAACCTAGTACTCAAACAGATCTGGTACAATAAACAACTAAATTTAATTTGAAAAAATAAATCAATCAAAATGGTTTTATGATGATCTTTAGATGTGCTCGAGGGTTGGTACATTGCTACCTCCACCTTCGGCAAGCACCAAGCACCAAGGTTCAAAATCTCGTCGAGATTTCAGTCGAAATTTTAAATTTTGGTCGGGGTTAAGATTCTAAATCTCAGTGGCATAATTTTTGTTTTGAAAATTTTCATATCGCTACGGTGAATTTCAGCAAGATTTCGGTCTTTTGGACCAAACTGATCACAAATTCGACTGTTTTCATTTTTTTACTGGATTTTGCACCAATTTTTTTATGGTGAATTGTAATGCCTTTTATGAGGAATACATGTGAAAATTTTGCAAAAAAACATATACAGATTATGTAACCCTAAACTATTCCATGGAACAAAATTTAAACAAACCCTGGATATTCTCCTGTAATCTTCTCCGGTATGGGCTTTAGATAAATGCATTTCCGACAACTAGTCATCCCGGTAAGAATAAACCAAATCTCAACATCTAAGAGCAACTCCAAAAGCATCGCCATCCCACTCGCCATCTGCAAATTTTACCGATTCTCAGCACTGTATAGTCTCCAAGAGACTCGCTACCTCATTCCCTAAATCTAGCGAGCGGAGAGAGACTCGCTACATTTAGCGAGTCTCTCCGCTCGCTATCCGGTGGCCGTTTCTTCGCGCGACCGCAGGGAAGCATTCGACTCGAGAGGAGAGAGGAGGTGGAAGGAAGGCGGTGGCGCGGCGTGGCTTCCTCTCCCCCGGCAGCCCGGTGAGGCTTCCTCTCCACCGGCGCGGCTTCGTCTCCCCCGATGTTTTGTCTTTGTGTGCAGGGTCCCGGTGGCGGCGCTCGGCAGCGTGCAGGGGTCGTTCTCATTCGACGGTACCCCACGGCCACGTCGCCTCCCACTACCGAACTTGTCTTTGCCTCCTTCGGTCCTCCCTCGCCAAAGCGGCTTCGCCTCGCTACAGCACCAGGTAGAGAAAGGTCTCTTCTTGGTTTCCCCCAAAATTAAATGCTTGATGCATTCGCATTCTATGATAAAGAACCAGCTATGTTTTCCTTATTGCAGGCAGGGAGCCATGGAGCACGGGTCAGTGACCGATTCGAGTGCGTCGATGTTCTCCATCATGGAGGAGGACCACACTCTCGCCAAATCCGTCATATTTGTTCTCAATCAGGAGTGAGCGCAATTTCTTCTTTTTTATGTTCTTTCTTGTACCAAGAATCCATCATTACTGTTAACCCTCGACGAAGTCTTTGCACAAATGGCTTAGAAATAGTCTTGATTGTGATTAAGCAAGATGATTCTATTTTTTATGATGCTGCATTGAGGAGATTGACAATGCCAATGGAGATACAATTGAAGTTGGTTATGATGTTGGATTCCAGATAATAAAATTTTGTGGGTTACTTGTTATATTAGAGCAACTAAAGTTTGAATCATGATTGCAATTTGCTGTAAGGAAAAATTTATGACTTATTTGGAATAGCAACTAGATAAGTTTCCTGTTTTCAACTCTTAGTCAGCTTAAATCCAGACTGGAACGAACAAATATTAGAAACAAAACAAGAATTATAAGTGCGGCGATGATTGGTAATAGTTGTTTGGTCTTCTCCTATAGTTAGATCTTGTTCAGTTGATCATGAGGATATTCATCTGCACTTTGTGTTAGTTCCATTTAATTTGATAAGAGACCTGTCTCTATACTCTTGAGAGAGGTGGGCACTCGGGCCAGGCTCTTTTGGGCCGGCCCGAGGCAAGACATCATAGCTAGATTTGAAGCCCGATTTAGCACGAAGTGGGCCATGTCGAGTCAGCACGACACTGTAGCACGGGCCTTGCTGGGCCTGAGAACCGGGCACAATGGGCGACACGACCCGGCACGATACTGTAGAACGGCCCGTACCAGGCCCGATGACTTAGGGAATAAGGAAGAAGCCCAGCATGAAGATTACCGACTCACAGAGCATGAGCGTCATGGACGCACCCAACAATATGGACGCTACCCCTGTCGTCGACACCTGAGAGAGATGGGCAAGAGAGGAGAGAGAGCTGAGAGAAATTGAGAGATAGTGTAAGAAGCTGCTCTCTCTCTCTCTCTCTCGCCCGTCCCTCTCAGCTCTCTCTCTCACTCGTCTCTCTTAATCTCTCTTACCTGTTTCGCTCACTCTCTTTCTCGCCCATTGCCCCCTCTTTCGCCCGTGTTCAGCACACCCCCTTGCTCTATGTAATTGTTCAAGAATAAATAAATTTTAGTTCTTTTTCTCATAGTATCAGCGTCCACTACCTCAACTCTATGCGTCTCTGGCTCTTTTTTTCTCGTTGTAATAGTGAAAATGGGTCGGGCCTGGGCCAGCACGACACGAAGCAGGCACAAAGCGCAAATGGGTCGTGTCTGGGCTCGCCAAAGGCGAGCCGGGCCTGCATGACAGGCCATCTCGGCCCGACACTGTTCAGACACGAAGCACGATGGGCCTATGCCGGGCCGGCCCAGCCCGGCATGAGGCCCACCTCTGAGACCAAGGTTTACTGGAGAAAATAGAGCATTGATTATGCTTTGCTATTAAAAAGATGTAAACTAGGGAATAAAGTACGGGCTATTACTTTTGGCACCAAGTTGTGAATGTAGTGTTGAATCCTTGATTGTGGTATATCCTTATGCTATATTACTTGCATCACAGCATGCAACTATCCTTGGCTGTTTCAACCAGAACCAAACTGTTGTTTTTTCTTTTGTGTTGTAGCATTGACCTCATAACTTCTACTTATCTGAATATCATAGCCTGAAAATTATTCCTCTATGTGTAGAACATTTGCTTGTTTTTGCAAACAGTTAGATCCTTGTTCTAATATTGAAATCACTTTGGTATTGTAAAAGAAGGTGCCATGGCTCATATATGTAGGCTTATCTTTCAGACTTTCTTACTGCCGGTCTTTATTATGCTTTGTTGTACTACAATAAACCCAGATTAGTACAATCAACATTGTTGTATGTAAATGTGATGACTGGATTGTTTTCCTGATGTACAATTTAGCACACCATTTTAGTTGTGGATATTATGGTAGCCATATGATATTGATTTTACTCATTTAGGTTAATGTTCAAATAAACCAAGCACACCGAATAAAGGAATAGGTTGAACATTCTTGGCTTTGTCCTTCACTTCTTCAAAATGTTGAATTGCTTATGAAGAGAGGAAACAAATGACTGATATTAGATTGGGCTGATCGTTCAAGTGCATAAACTAGTACATCATAGTTGAAGTGCATAAATTAGTACATCAGAGTTAAAGTGCATAAATTAGTAGTACATCATAGTTGAAGTGCATAAACTAGCGCTCGCCTACATCCCTCCATAATGGTGCCATAAGTGCTCGACTAGATCTTCTTTGAAGCTGAGAGTGAGCTTTTCTATTTCGATGGATTGATGAGTTTGAATAAACTCATAAAGCTAAGGTGTTCTTGCATGGGAGACTACAACATTTTCTCCCATTGCTTCGTAATTGTAGTCAATTGGATCTCTATCTCGCTCATCTTCAATTATCATATTATGCATGATGATACATGCTGTCATGATATCTCGAAATGTTTCTTGATACCAAAAACAAGCTGGTCCACGAACAATTGCAAAACGAGCTTGTAAAACTCCAAATGCTCGTTCCACATCCTTCCTAGCTGCTTCCTGAGCTTCCGCAAAATGTTTTTTCTTATTCCATTAGGGAGCTCGTATTTTCTGGACAAATGTTGCCCATGAAGGATATATTCGATTTTTTTAAAATAATATATTTTTTTATTCAAATTGCAAAAATATACCTCGATATCAAAAAATTGCAAAAATATACCTCTGTTGCCCGTTGAGAGGGCGACAGAGGCATGCCACATGCCTCTGTCGGGCGACATTTCCCCTGTCGCCCTCTGAACGGGCGACATTTCTCCTATCCTGCAGCCAGTTCCTAAAGAAAATCATAACTTTTTCATATGATCTCGGATGGAGATGAACTTTATATGAAAATTGTAGCTCTCGACGGGATATACAACTTTTGTATACAAACTTTTTCAATTTGAATCCATTTAGATGACCAAAAACGGGATAAAATGTTCAGATCTAAAAATCAGATCTAGCCATTTGAATTTACCAGTAAAAAACGGGATAGAATCGTCACAATAAATTTCAATTTTCAAATTCCCTCATTCAAATATAGCCATTTGAATTTACCGGTAAAAAAATAGTTGCTGTTATGACGGTTACGTGGAATATGATTAGAATATATGAGAGAGAGAATAGAGTGTGATATGGAGAGTACTGTTGGAGAGAGATGAGATATGTAGAGGTATTTTTAGAGAGTTCTTCAAATCTGACTTTTAGAATGCCTTTTTGGAGATGCTCTAAGGAAGTATTTTGTTTAGGGAATGGTTGAAGGGCATCTTCCTAGTAAAAAAAACAAGCTCATCACTTCTGCTAGCATGACATCAAGACGCCAATTAGTGGTCCTCCTTACAAGTCCTTGGAGTAACAAGTTATGCAGTTGGGTCAAATCATACCTTTGTTATTTCTTGAAGGAATCCCAGGCTGCCAGCATTTTGAGCCGGCTCGAGCCGAGTCGGGAAAAAAATTATATTTAGATCCTTTTTTAGAAATTTTTTTTATTACATTTAGGTCATTTTGACCATTTTTTACGAAACGTAGGACCCCGGGTCGAAAAAAATTATGTTTAAGTCCTTTTTCAGAAATAGGACCCCAACTAAATGCCGAAAAAATATAGTTCTGTTTAGATCGTTTTTACCGTTTTTTGCGAAAAGGACCTTTCGTTTCAGCGAAATCGCAGATCCTTCGTGAGAGTTCCCCGAATAAATGAAAAAAAAGCGCAAATACATTTATATCCTTTCAACTGTTTCGCTGAATGAATGCGAAAAAAACGCAATTACGTTTGTATCCTTTTAACCGTTTCGCGTGTTTCCTCAATTTGCTCGCATATACCGTTTTTTGCGAAAAGGACCTTTCATTTCAGCGAAATCACATATCCTTCGTGAGAGGACCCCGAATAAATGCAAAAAAAGCGCAAATACATTTATATCCTTTCAACCGTTCCGCCGAATAAATGCGAAAAAACGCAATTACGTTTGTATCCTTTCAACCGTTTCGCGTGTTTCCTCGATTTGCTCGTGTAGGAAACGACAATCGCGCATTTTTTCAATTTGCTCGCTTGAGGAGCGGCGATCGAGGTGTGGCACACCACGGTCACTTATCTAGTAAAGTCTACTTCAAGGCACAAAGTTATCACAATGTCCTTGTTTTTGCAACACATAAGCATGAAGCCACACGACCGTGAGTAGGTTCACTTCTTGACGAATGCTCTTACCACGGGTACCCCCAGCGGCCCGGAATGACGAACGGGCTGCCCCAAGACCGGCTCTGGCCAAAGGCCCCCACTGGGCCACGAAAGACACTCGACCGACCAAACCAACCAGGGGGCGTCCGACCTCCGCCGCAGGTCGGACTCCCCGCGAGCTCCGACCAAGCCGAAGCGATCTCCGCCGAGGACCGAGTGCCGTGCGCCATGTCGTTGGCCATCTCCCCACTTGACGCGACAACATGGAGCGACCGTCGCGAGGAAGTCGGCTCCTTCCCAAGGCGTGCGGGAGGTCACCAAAGGTCAATGCTCTAGTCTCATCGCCCAGTCGCGCACAGTGTGGGGACACGCTTCCTCTCGATGCAGCACCGGAGCCACGCATTGTAGCATCAGCATCTGACAGACATACAAAAGGGTAGGAGCGCTACACGGAAAACTACGCCACTCGATGAGTCCACCAACCCGGCATGGGGTAAGTGGACGACCGGTCACATCGCCGAGACCCAGAGCCAGAACTCCTAGTGTAGGACACCTCATCCTTTCTTCTCCCAACTTCACCTGTAACCTGCCCCCTCCAGCTGCATAAAGGGAGGCAGGGTCCTCTGGGAGAGGAGGGCGAGGGATCGAAGGACCTTCTTCCTGGTTTCTTTAGCTCTCGCCTGTAACACCGCGTAGTCATCTGCACCCAAAGCAATACAGAATCACCACACGAACTGAAGTAGGGACATTCGGCCCGAACCAGTATACGTCTTGGGCTCCCTGAGTCTAACCATTCAAGGAGAGGGAACGCGCAGCCCCTTGACTAAAAAATTCACTCGCCGGTGCTCGAAACACCGACACTTCTAAATGGAATCAATTGGAGTGAAAGAAATATAGGGCACTCCGCCCCATCAATCTCGCACGCAGTCGCACCGCAATGAAATAAAATGTAGATAATTGCTTGCATGATTTTTTTTATTTTTTTTCAATTTTTTTGTATCATCAGGAGACCATTTCACAGGGGGTTGAAAAGGGCCAAAATTTCGGTCAATTTTGCCGAACTTTCGGTTTTGTCAACCTAAAAAATACCGGATTTGAAATTTGATATTTGAATTTCGATCAAAATTTTGGATTTTGACTGTCCGAGATTTAGTCCAAAACGAAAATTTGAAACCTCGCCAAGCACACGAGCATCACTGTTGTCGGCAAACAAAGCAAGCATTGCTCCCTCCAGTGAAGCTATCTTGTCACAATTGAAATATCTCCCTTCGTCTAATGCCCTTTCTTCCTCTATAGATTGGGCTCCATGAGTTGTTGCAGCGCCGGCGGTGTCTGCCAGCTTGTCACTAGAGTGGGAGGATGTTTTCTTGGATATATGTTTCTATAGGCAGGGGTGAAGCTACCATTGGAGCTAGTTGTCTGGTCGCTGAACCTCGCCTTTTGATGAACGATGTAAAAAGTTGGCTGGTATAGATATTTGCCATTATTTTGTCCCAGCTCTCCTTTCAGTCTATGTACATGGAGACTCGAAGATCACGATTTTTTTAATAATATTTTTTAAAAAATTACAAAAATAATATACTAAATTAAAAATTACAAATATACACCCCTGTCGCTATTTAAATTGACGACAGGTCTCTGTCGCTAATTGAAATAGCGACAGTCGACAGAGACTCTGTCGCTAATGGTTATAGAGAGGTGCTGCTAACGGTCGCAGCTCTCTGTCGCTGCCGTTTGAAATGGCGACAAAGTCTATTTTTGTAAAATTTTAATTTGGTATATTATTTCTGTAAAAGAAATTAAAAAATATTTTTTTTTCGAAGATCACTGTCACCTCCAAGAAATCCAAGTTGTGTTTACTGACTTATTCGAGGTTGCTCGGGCTGAGCTGGACACAGAGCTCCAACCCCATCCCCGCACGTGCTTGTTGCGTCGCTTGCACTACACATCCTTGTCAAAGCCTCGGCTCGAGCTCCCCGTGTCCTCCCATCCCACCTCGGCATCTCCACTCGCTTCGTCCAGACTCCAGATCGCCTCCGCAACCCTCACCCTCAGGTGATCCACTCCTCCCTAACCCTGCATTTCACATCGATCCTTGTACTTCTCAGATCTCGCCATCTCCATGGAAGCAATCTCTGATCTCAAGTCTTGAGCTGTCATATATATCAGCAATGGTATTTCTTGCTTAACCTTGCTCTGATCCGATCTTGATGTGACCCGTTCTTGTGCCAACCATACCAGCTAGCAAGCATGTCCTCGTCGGAGAACCCCACGGTGACTGAGCGGGGCGGCGGCAAGGACCGCCGCGACGACGACGGCGACCGCAAGAACGAGGGCGGCGGCGGCGGCTTCATCGACAAGGTCAAGGACTTCATCCACGACATCGGCGAGAAGATCGAGGAGGCCGTCGGCTTCGGCAAGCCCACCGCCGACGTCACCGGCGTCCACATTCCCCACATCAGCCTCGACCGCGCCGACCTCGTCGTCGACGTCCTCATCAAGAACCCCAACCCCGTACCCATCCCGCTCGTCGACATCGACTACCTCATCGACAGCGAGGGCCGCAAGCTCGTCTCCGGCCTCATCCCCGACGCCGGCACCATCCACGCCCACGGCCAGGAGACCGTCAAGATCCCCGTCTCCCTCGTCTACGACGACATCAAAAGCACCTACAGGGACATCAAGCCCGGGAGCATCATCCCCTACCTCGTCAGGGTCCTCCTCCTCATCGACGTCCCCATCATCGGCAGGATCAAGCTCCCGCTCGAGAAGTCCGGCGAGATCCCCGTGCCATACAAGCCCGACGTCGACGTCGAGAAGATCAAGTTCCACAGGTTCTCCTTCGAGGAGACCACCGCCACGTTGCACCTCAAACTCGAGAACAAGAACGACTTCGACCTGGGCCTCAACATGCTCGAGTACGAGATGTGGCTCGGCGACGACAGCATCGCCTCCGCCGAGCTCACCGAGTCCGCCAAGATCGAGAAGCAGGGGATCACCAAGATGCAGATCCCCTTCAGCTTCAGGCCCAAGGAGCTCGGCTCTGCTGTATGGGATATGATCAGGGGGAGGGGCACAGGGTACACCATCAAGGGCAAGATCGATGTTGATACTCCGTTCGGGAACATGAAGCTGCCCATTAGCAAAGAGGGTGGAACTACTCGCCTCAAGAAGGGAGATGACGACGATGACGATGAGGTATCTGTTACCTGTTGATTTGATAATTTTTCTTGTTGCTGTGTAATCATCATATACTAGACTAGTTTAGTCTTGTTTGACTAGAATGCCAATGGAAGAAATAGCTTACAACCAAGCATAGATCTTTTAGGTGTTTTAACAAGCGAGGATTTTCGACTACAGGAGTGCACTAGCTGAATTCTAATAGCCCTTTTCCTACTGTTCTGAACTTCTGACGGAGGTTCGATGCTAAAAATAGTTTGTTTGCAACACAATTTGACTCCGTTTAAGCCTGTAGCCTTTATGTGCATCTCTTATACTGTATGTATAGCAGCTCGATCAGTTTCCTCTCATAAAGCTCTAGATCAGTCTTAAAGAGATTTTGCGAGTACATGCCTCAATTTGTCATGCTAGACGTTCTGGTATGTCTATGGCAGATAATCGGTGTATGCTTATATACCGGTGGTTATACTCTGACCAAATGTTGAATGTACAAATAATGGCAGATAATCAGTTCTCATACTGATGAAGGCTCGACACTAAAAATAGTCTCTCTAGTTGTCTTGTACCAAAAAACAGCTTAATCAGTTTTGCTCTCATAGAGGTCTAGGTCAGTGAGTCTAAAGAGATTGTGCAAGTACTTGTCTCAACTTGTTGTATTAAGATTCTGGTTTGTGTATGGCAATTAGTCAGTGTATTCTTATATTCTAGTGGCTATACACTCATTAAATGTTGAATGTACAATGTTATTGACAAACTTGACTATCATAATTTTTCTTAGAAATCTTGGCTAAAAGTTATCCATTCTAACTTGTGCAGACCAAATCATACCACAATGCGACAAAAAAAAACGTAGCTCGGGCAGTTACTATGTCTATCAGCATATTGGATGGGTCGTCTCAAATATATTAGGGAGGCTGATTTCAAAATTGATTTTGTGATCCTATAGAAATAAATTGGGTTTGCTGGGGTAGCTGTGCACACCATTGCTGTCTTACTGGTGCAAAGCGGCACTCTTTGTATTATAAGCATACTTGTGTCATGGGACCTCGCTCACAACTTTGTTTGAATTGCCTTTTCAGGATTGAATTGCTGTTACTAAACTCACAAGATGGTGAAGCAGAGATAATGTTGTAAGGTGATGTCCACCTATGCCCTTAACGCTAGCTGAACTCTTGGTTTAGTCTATGGTGTCTTGTTAGTTACATTGCCTGAACTTCCTCCGTGCTGTATGCTTGTGCACTAGTCTTGTGTTGTGACTCTGCATGTGATGCTCATCTAGTTATCTCCTGCCTGTGTAAATTCTCTGTGTGTGAAGAGATTGAATAGCTTTGTGGTTGGAACTTAATAATAAATCCATCGAGTGCCCCTTGTTCTTTGTGGGGGTTAGTTGGTATTTTTCTTTTCTTTTTTTCGAAACACTGCGTTGCCGCGTTGTGCCTGCCCTTTCTCCTCGTTCAAATGTTGTTATGTCTGTCTAGTGTCGTATACTGATTGAAAATGATGCATTAACATCTTGTCATGATTATGTGAGTTTAGACAGGTATTGCCATGAAGGTTCCAGATGATGCGAGTTCTGATCCTGCGTTGCTGCTGTTGTGAATGGTCTGGACGGCAGAGGCCATCCATGTCCATTTGATGAATGATTTGGATTGTTATTACGAATGACGTGGAGTGATTTTGAGTAATTGGACAGGCAAGTCGGTGGTGAAGATGGAGAACGTCCGTCGAAAACGATGGGTTGGAATAATGAATGGTCGGCGGCTCGGTTCTACACTACTTGAACGAGCCGCAGCCGAGGACGCACGCGGCACAACAGCACCAAAACATCTCGTAAAACAAGGTAGCAATAACATTCCGCTCAAAAAAATGCACACTATGGCTTGTCCACCTCGCAGAAACAAATCTACTGCCAACGTATTTCCTTTAACTGACTTTCCCACAGGCTCCAAGCAATCTGCTGATATTTACATTTTACTATACAGCTATCTCATGGCTTTCTTCTCAGCAGGTTTCTGATCCAACAAAAAAAAATGACGGGAGACGAAAGGCACCTAGCCTCTTGCGAGATCTCTCTCTCTCTCTACAATCTGGTTCCCAACCTGTACCAGATACAGATTTTTCTTTTACATGGTGTCAGCATACTCACTATGTTCTTTTCGTCGACAGTCCTCGTGATCGCGACTGGTTTGCTCAATCAGCACTTCTGTCCTTATTGGATCAAACGTCCGTGGATGCGATCCTCACACAAAAATGTACACCTCCTCTCTTCCCACTCTTTTGCCAACCAAGTTACAACAACCCAATGTGCTTTCGGATCACCCAATAGCTAGTCATTTTGCTTTCGGATCACCCAATAGCTAGTCATTTCTTTATCCGCTCTTGTTCTTCAAGCTTATTCTTAAGATCTTTCAATGCATGCACTACTTTAGGTTTCAGCTTGTGCTGCAAAAGCTTCCCTTGCAACGATGTCGACCTGCCAATTTCAAAATACAAATAGGTTGGGTTCAGGTTATTTACCAAATATTTGAGTTCTAAACAAAATTTGGTGTATTTATTTTCTTTTTTGCAACTTGACAGAAGGTATATCAAAATAAAAGTGATTTCCCCTGGATGCTCAAACAAAATATAAAAGTAAAGACAGGAATTCAAACCTGGTTTCCTTCAGCTCTTCATCAAGCTCCTTTTCTGATTCTTTTATCTGCAGAACCATGGATAGATAAGTTGTTGTCAAGCAATCTGCACATTCAATAAGGAAACTTCCATGTTGTTAGATACTTGCATCATCGTCAAAGTAATGTTTTATGCTTTTTGATAGCATATTTACAATATCCGGTTTAGTGTTTTCATCGATGCAAATACCCTAACTTTGACATTTTAATATCATATGTACATAGCATGGTTTTACAATATAAACATTGCTACCACAGTGACATTAAGACATTTGATCTGGAAACAAGAATTGTAATTACATCAGCAAAATGGATGTAAGACATTCAAGTCAAGCATGGTTCTTTCAGCAAGAAAATGTCCACTTGATGCAAAATATTAAGAACTAACCTCTTTGACCAATCTTTTAGAGCTCCAAATAAGAGCGCCCTACAAAACATGCAGTGAGAACGAGCTTTAAATCGTCAAGAACAACATCTGATGAAAAAACTTCAAGTAACATCCTCTTGCAGATACTAGATACATAAAGTTTCAACTGCTTCCCAGATTTGTGTTGTTTAGGTTGATAATTTCCTTACAAATGTAAACATAACCACCATTTTGTCATCACTCCAATTATCTCTCCTGTCATCTCTTTTGAAGACAATGATCTGTTTTGACAGATAACAATAAGTCCTTATGTTTCCAAAAGAAGAGCGAGTAGAAGTTTTGGTGGATAATTTGTGAGCTACGGAATGCATTTTCTGATGCTTTCATTTCAGAAATGCGGCAGAAATTAGCTAGCAAAAAGTACAAGATCTAAGCCCACCGGTACATGAATATCTAATGGCAGACAGAGACCAATAGAAGAAGCTAATCCTGGAAAGGGTGAAAACATACTTCTCCATGTGCCAACTGTTGCTCCAATGCATCAGATGTTACGACCCAGACTTTTGGACAGCCATCTGCCACCAAAGCTTCAACCTACGTTGGTGGAAGAACCAGCATAAGAAACCTCTTGTTGACATTACATACATAATATCTGCTATTTGATATGATCGCATTCCATGCTCATTTGCTTCAAAAATCACTTATTGGTGGCCCGCATGAAATGTTAGTACTACCAGCATGGAGCTTAATATGACCGTAATAAATGCTCATAAGATGAAATACAACGGAGGAGGACCAGGAATGCATCACTTCAGATCAGTATAATCCTTGTATTAATTATACTTACTCTATTGATTCCCCTTTGAAGAATCATTAAAGATTTGAAACAGTTGGGTGTGAGTATACAACTAGTATAAAGGCCTACCACTGGAATCTTCATGCTGGTTGAAACTGACAACTATTTTCTCGTATAAATACTTTCAGTCATGCACGCTTCATAAAACCAGGGCCTTTTGCTCATTTAATTCAAATCAGCGCATGAATTTTGCACTGTCATAAATGACAGGTCTAATCAACTAGGAGCTCTAGGGCATCCTTCCTTCTGATGAATAACTTCTTAACATACCTCCTTTTCGATCCATGAATCAGCAGATAAGTCAGCAGAATATACCACATCAACCCTGTTCCATGAAGCACAATCTTTTTATTAAGTTTCCCCAAAGAACCAACTAGAAAAAAAATGATTGAAACATTGAACTTCCATTTATCTTACATGGCATCAACATCTAATGAAAATATCTAGCTCTAAGAGTCAATTTACACATTGGAAAATGGTCATATTATGATAACACAACAATATCTTACCCTTTATAAGTTTCCTTATGTGTAGAAAACCCAGACATTGCAGCATCAAATACCACTACAACTTTTACCTCTGCAAGCATCAAAGTGACAAATGATATAAGATAGCAGGCGTAAAAGAACACCACATGGAACTTGAGAGGAAAATATGCATTGCTGTTGCAAAAGTAAGAAGAGAAAATAAGTGGAAAATGGTATTGCCAGTGACAGGAAAAAAACAGCATGATCAAGTTATGATCGACACTGGGGTAGATACATACATTCGTAAGTTATTTTCATTCACCACAAATCACAATTATTGCAAGTAGTACAAATCCAATCAGCTTCCAACAGTTATTGCTTACATAGGTAAGACAGTTGAGAGCTATTTTTTAGGAAATCAAAATCAAGACCTCATGTAATACATACAATCCCCTGGAACAAACCTCTTACTGCACTGAAAGATACCAGCTCATCAATGAGGATTTGTCTTGCAATTTCTTGCCTTCCATTCATGAAATCCTTTTTAAGCTTTCCCCAGTAGCCACATACATTGTAACCGTCCACAAGAATAACTGGGGAAGCAATTTCCAAACCCTGATTTGTGCTGGATTAAATGACAACACAAAGTCAGTATACTCATTCAATCACTAATCTAAAAATGAAATAAGGTCTTTGATATGAAAGGAAAGACAAGCCTGACTAGTGAAGAGTGGAAGAAGGGTCCTCGTAGAAGTCTGTCTCATCAGGAAGCACTTCTTTTATTGCTTTCTTTTTGCGGTACCTAGTAGCAGGCTGAGGTCCACTTGTTTGATTCCTTTCATAATCCTGAAATGAGATTTATATAACTGTAACAGCTAGTGTGCCTCAATCTGAAGATTCATGCATTACACTTCAGAGTAAGACTATTATGAGTCAGACATATATGAATATAGAAGCACTACATGCAGCTGATAATCTAATTCCATGGGGGTCTATTTTTATCTGTAAACGTAAAAGTTGATCTTGCATGCTTTGGGGGCACCCCTGTGTTTCCCAACGTATGTATGACATGTTTTTCTGACGACTTTATAGTTTATACTTGATGCAGCAAATCATAAATTTTAACCATAGAAACAGATAGGAAATGGTAGTGCAGGAAAGCCTGTACCTTCCAGAATTTTAGAATCCTCAAGTTCTGCTTGACATTAGATGTAATCCTAGGAGGCCGTCGATCAGAGACCTAAAAATAAAGAGGCAGCTTGTGAGGCCTCCTAGATCCAATATAAGATCTTCCAATGTCTCGATAATCCTACAACGCAGTAATTTAAGAACCTATCACATTAACATTTTCCTCATTGATAGAACAAAAATAAGACGAGTGGTTCCTCTTTCTTTTCCAAATTCCAACAAAGGGACATCTTTTTCGTTGATTGAATCCTCAGAGTTATACATGGGTACAGCAAAAAGCTGTTGTTCCCCCCTAGTTCCATGTTCTAAAACTTTTTCTTTGCCCACACCACATAGAGCAAGAACCAGCAAAACCTGGCAGTGCTAGCCCCTGAATCTTAGTATGTCGAAACGATTTGGTAGACACTCGTTGTCGCCAGTTGCATTGATCCTTTTCCTTCCCCGGTAAGAAAATTAGCTTCACGCTGGACCGGATCTGATGGTACTGAACTTGCATCTATGAGGTTGAAAGGAGAAGGAAGAGGATTGGCCTGACCTTGTTGGTGCCCAAGGAGCCGCCTCTGCCGCTCTTTCCCTTGCCCTTGTTCTTGGCCATCACCACCACGATGGCGGACGCGGAGTAGGCGGCCGAGCCCGCCATCTCGCCGCGGCTCTCCGCTGCGTCTCCCTGTGGTAGTGCGGTGTGGTGCGACGACGAGTGGAGGGGGGAGACACAGGAGGGGGCGGTCGGCACTCGTCTGGACTGGAAGCACTAGCTACTACATCGAAAGGTCGCCTCTCAGAGATACTTCAAGTTGTCAACCGTCCGATGCTCGATCGAACGGACAGGAATAATACACGATACTAGCCCTGCCGTTTTTAACTACCCCAGCACGAGAATCTTTCCCGATGATGGTCTTGAAATTTCTGTCTTACGCTGATCTCAACCGTCTGTTCCAGATCAAACGGTCTACAGAAAGAGTATTTTCCAGGAAAAAAAATAGAGGATTAAAAGACCTCACCCGTCTTGTTCATGCTCTGAAACCTGATTGTACGTATGAACTTGAACTTGACAGGGAAAGAGGAAAGAAAACGTATGAACTTGAACTTGACAGGTAAAGAGGAAAGAAAGAAGGCAAGTTGGCAAAACTTGGATAACTTCGGGTGCTGGACCTTCAGCAACATATATAAGGTCCTGTTTGGTATAGCTCCACCTCAAAGCTGGAGCTTATAGGCTAAAATAAAGTGAATTAAGTTTATATTTTTAGTCTAAAATGTAAACAAGATGATCCACCTAAACACTCTTAATGTACCCACAGCTCCAGCTCCATAAATTTCTGGAGCTAGGAATACCCTGCTCCACCAAATTCCACGAATTTTGGTGGAGCTGGAGCTATCCCAAACACCCCCTAAGCCGTCCTGCAACTCTGAATTACTCGTCATATAAGTATATTTTATTTCCATCCTACTTCTTTTGTATGATATAAGTGGGGATGCCATACTATTATATTTCCTACCGTCTCCTAACTTCGATCCACAATTCACAGATCCATTACCAAATTCATATCAACTTAGTTTTTTTTAGAAGTTCATGATCATCTTAGTTTTTTTCCCCCTAAAAGAAGTTCATATTTGTTAACAAGGATTTACATTTTGCACAAAGGAGTTGATGTCATTAATTGTCAGCAGTGGACTAAAACTAATATTTTCCTTCAACATCCATCATCCATGCAAACGCAAGCGTCCGTGTGTTGACTTTTCATTTGCATGATATGATAGCTCTGTCTTTTGTGCATAGGTTGGTTGACACGTTGATCTCCTTTTCCTGGACTTTTTACACGCAATCTGAAAATTGTAAACTCGAGAGAAGCCGGCCAACTCGGGTGGCTCTGATTGAAAGCGTGTCCTTTGAAGCTTTCTCCCTGCCATTTTCCTATTCTTTTCCATTACTTTTATTTTTTTTCCTCCATCTTGTTCATCATCCATCTGTAGCTTTCAACCAAACGAAGGCACAAGGGAGTTTGTTTGGGGGTCAAACCATAATTGAAGTCATACGAGATGATAATTTGTTTCTGCTTGGATCGAATCCAAAACTATCTTCCCAGCTCAGCAAAATGGAGTGCTGCCAAGTTTATCCTTGGACAGGAATGTGTCTAAATTGTGCCTTTGGTTTTGGAATCTTTTGTTCTCTCTTTTTCCTAGTGGGATATTGCCAGACGTACATTGAAATATGTCCACATCAAGAAAGCACTGTTGCCACTGGTGGTGAATGCTGATAATAGTACACGGAACAAATTTGGTGGATGTACTGTTTTTCGTATTTAAAATATGTGCAGAAAAATCTATGAGCTAGGTAACAAAAAGATCTAATATACTCTTAAGAAAACACTATACAATAAATATAAAGTGTTATATACAAACATCAAACATGTTTGAAAGTAAATATCTTTAAAAAGAAGGCTTGGAACATAGAAGGGACCAAGGTTCATAAAACCGCCGAAAATAGCTTGAAAATCGCGGTTTTCGATCGTATCGAGCCGGTTTAAGATTCAAAACAGGTCGGTAAACCGGTCTAATTAAAAAATAAAAAATCGGAAAATTTTATACGACG
This sequence comes from Otatea glauca, assembly GCA_036346275.1. Lineage (NCBI taxonomy): Eukaryota > Viridiplantae > Streptophyta > Magnoliopsida > Poales > Poaceae > Otatea > Otatea glauca. The sequence continues at coordinate 68,183,180 of CM070716.1, read as the reverse complement.
TAAGTAAGTCATTGATAATCGGTGAAAATCGCTCAAAAAATGGCTCTAAGAAACATTCAATTAGTCGACCAATTTTTGATTTTTTTTAAAAAAATTGATTTCTTAACCTTTTGATTTTTGATTCGATATTTCCGATTTTTTATTTTCGAATGGTTTTTTAAAATCGATATCGTGAACCGTGGAAGGGTCTACTGTTCCTATAACAACATTAACAGCAAGTTACGTGTGTTTTTATGTTTTGTTGTGAACTTGTGATCACCCATCCGGTCGTGCGTTTGATTTTTTTGTTTTTTATTTACTGGTCAGGCGATCAATCATTGCACTCTGGAGCAACGCTACAACGGCCATCAACATCAACTATAGTCTAAGCCTCAACTTTGCAAACTCCTTTAAGAATAGAATATAATATAATATAATATAATATAATATAATATAATATAATATAATATAATATAATATAATATAATATAATATAATATAATATAATATAATATAATATAATATAATATAATATAATATAATAATACGAGAGAAAAAGAAAAACAGGATAGACAAGGTGCACCAAAGTGCAGGTATGGTGTGGCCGTACCATTTTCCAGACGCAGAAATAAAAATCAAGCAGGCAAACAGCGAAAGAAATTAGCGAGAACTGAAGCAGCAGCCCAGCCTCTGTGGGAGGGAGGGAGGAAGAAACCGAGGTTGGAACTCCAAGAAAGCAACAGCCGCGACCAGACACAAGAATCCAAAGGCGCTCGGTAGGAGGAAGGAAACAAGAGCCGGGGATTCCGATCGATCGATGGCTCGCCGGCCGGCGCCGTGGGAGCAGGGCGGCGATGAGTACGACTACCTGCTCAAGATCGTGCTGATCGGCGACTCCGGCGTGGGCAAGTCCAACCTCCTCTCCCGCTTCACCCGGAACAGCTTCTCCCTCGACTCCAAGTCCACCATCGGCGTCGAGTTCGCCACCCGCACCATCCAGGTCGCGCTCCCCAACTATCTGTCTCTGGGATTTAATTCAAGTGATCGCTTATTTAACTTGTCGAATTGGATCGTGTCCGTGTGCATGCATGCTGCTTGCACTCCGCTATCCTTTTTGATATACTAGATGCTTTTGTTTGATTGCTTCTGATCTGAACAGTACAGGCTGGAGCAAAACATTGCTGTTCGCCTGTTCTTGGTTCTTGTGTCGGGTGGCACTCGAAATCTCTATTTTGGATGTATTTCACATCTGATTGTGCTATTTTTTTAGTGATTTAGATTCTTGTTTGGGTGCAATTTCTACTGTTCAAGTAGATTTTTGCACTCTGTTCTGAGTTCTGACGGTTGGCCTGGTCCCAGTTGGACGTCTGCATGTGTTCTCGTTAGGCGCCTTTGATTCTTGTCCTGGTGCACTAGGCCTTATTTGGACAAATTTCGCTTGAAGGAAATTAATCATTTTTTTTTTGAATTGGAGCTGAATTGAATCAATCAAGTGAAAAGGAATACGAAACGGAGGAATGCCTTTAAGAATGTGATGGCTTTGAAATGGTTGGGGGTAAGAAAATATATGCACAAGGAGAGCTCCCTCCAATTCATATCAGATGATAACTTGATTAAAATTTGATGTGCAAAAATTCGAGTTTTTATGAATTTTCTTCGAAACATAACCGAAAGTTACTATGAACGTATAAGATTTGAGAAGTCACGCACTCATGGTGATCCTAGTTTCTTTGCTTAATGGACTATCCCAAAAATAGTCCTGTAATTCCTGTATCATCATTGTTTTTGTCAGTAACCCCAATGTCAATCCAGCTATTGGCGGCTGCGGTATCTGCACCTTACATCTTGCATCGCTGCGATGGCCATTAAGATCATCTGATTGATATAACATAAATCCAGAACAGGTGGACCTTGTTGGTAGTTAGCCAATGATGTTATTGCACTTCCAGCATTTCAGATTGCTTAAGCAAGGTTGCCGTCTATTTTTAAACTGTAAATAAAAATTGGTGATTTCCTATTTCCTTTAGTCAGTGCCAATTATTTTTTAAACAAGAGTTTTTCAAGGTCTATAGTTTTACATTGCTGCACTTTTGTAATTCAGGTGGAAGGAAAGACTATAAAAGCACAGATATGGGACACAGCCGGGCAAGAACGGTACCGAGCGATAACAAGCGCTTACTACCGCGGAGCTGTGGGAGCATTGCTAGTCTACGATGTCACAAAGGCTACAACTTTCGAGAATGTGAAGCGGTGGCTCAAGGAGCTACGCGACCACGCCGACTCCAACATTGTTGTCATGCTCATCGGCAACAAGATTGACCTGAAGCATCTCCGTTCCGTCGCCTTAGAGGATGCAGCAGGCTTTGCAGAGAGGGAAGGTTTATCCTTCGTTGAGACTTCTGCGCTCGACGCGACAAATGTCGACAAGGCTTTTCAGACCGTCCTCACTGAGATCTACCGGATCATCAGCAAGAAGGCTTTGTCTTCAGATGAATCTGGGTCTGGTGCTGGTGCTGTCAAAGAGGGGCAATCTATTCAGGTGTCAGCAGGAGCCTCCAGCAGTTTTACATCAAGATGCTGCTCTTTCTAGCGATGCTCGTAGTGACCACCAAGATCATTTCAGTTAAATTGCTTGGCGTGATCCTCTTTGTACAAGTCAAAATGCGGTGTCCTGCGACAAAAATAAAGAATTACATGCAGAAGGAAATTTTCGTTCTGTACATAAGAGTAACATAGTACGGCTGCTCTGACAGTTTGGCTCTGATACTCTTAGGTGGTGCAATTGCTGTTCTACTATTGCCAGAAATGCAAATTTATGTCCTCCAAGCAAATTAGCTACTATTGCCAGAAATGCAAATTTATGTCCTCCCAGGCAAAGTAGCTTTACTATTACTCTCTGACCCTCTGTCAAGTCCTATTGTTTGCTAAAATGGAAGTCCACTCTTAATTTCTCAACTTTATATAGGGAGTCTAATTTTCGAACTCAACATTAAGATCATATACTATATATCCCCAAATATCAAAAGAGCAATGCTTCAATGCTTTCCCTCTCAATACAAGTTGCACAAATCTTAAAGTAAGCGAAGGGGTAAGTAATCACAATCTACCCTTCATTCATGCTTTAATATTTGTGTAACTGTAAAAAAGAAAAACATTGAAGCACCTCTTATATCAAAATCAATGCAAATTATATGCAAAGACTGGTTTCATAAGTGACATGACACCCGATCTAATCAACGTGATTGTGGGTCTAGTGCAGGGTTCAAAATTTACAGAGTTCATTGCTCATGATTTAACAGCACATAGCAGCTTCCAATGGAACGCCAACACAGAAAATTAGGCAAAGACCTGGAAATTTGTTTGGTTTTGCAGTTTATCTTGGGCATAGGCTTAATTCCCTTCAGCCTGATCCACCATAGGCAGCCGAGGCAAAGGATCAGGCATTCGGCGCTCTGCATCAGGAAGAGCACGACGCACGTGTTCGTGAGGACCTGTGGCGCCGGCGCGAGGTGTTCTGCTAGCTATTGGTGAAACTAATCAATATCAATAGTAGCTAGCTCTGTACTTGTTTTTGGACATCATTTTGAAATGTATATGTATTACCTATCTTTCCTGTTATCTCTTTACTTGTTTCGAACATTATTTTGAAATGTATAGGTGTTATCTATCTCAATATTAAAACTTATGTACATAATCTAAAAATGCTAACCTTTTATTTCCTTTGGTAGGTTGGCAGTCAAGAAATTCGTGGCACCATTGTTGTCAAAACCGGTAGACCCGCGTAGCAAGTTCATGGTTGTAGCATTCTTATCATGTTATTTATTTCCTTAACGGCGATAACCTATCGATGTAGTTACACATTTGTCGCTCGTGATTAGACGTGGCATCGGGCGGGCTTTTTTTTTTCCTTCACAACATGCTACAGAACCGATAGGCATGACACGGTTTTAGCACGAGTTTTTTTACAGTTTTTAATAAATATTATGAAAAATTTGACGGCAAAAGTGAAGAAGAAGAATTATTTTAATAATATAACAAGCATAAGACAGTTCGAGCACTTCAAGTATTTGGAAGAAGCTAAAAAAAAGTAAGACGTCTAGTTCGTCTTCCGAAACGTTGAACTAATCGTAATGGAATATATAAATAAAGATCAACCACTATCTCGATACGTCTTTTGCGGATAATAAATAACAATTAGTTCTTTTTCCCTAATATTTATATCCACTGTCTTAGCCACATGCATCCCGACTCATTTCCTATCATCGCAATAGTGCAAATAAACTAAATCTAAGATGACATGGCACGAAAGTGGCACGACGTGCCAATGGACCATGCCTAGGCTTGTCGGAGGCAAGTCGGATCGACACGACACGACGGGCTGGTTCGGTCTAGACCCACGGCTCATCGTTTCTACACGTGATATTTGCATCAATGTTTTAAACTCTAGAAAGAACCATGGTAACTACAGTAGCCGTGGTAATGGTGGTGATAGCAAAGTCATCAAGCACTCTAGATGAAGGAGGCTTTTGCTTGCTGCGTCCTAGAGTTGGTTTAATTAAGTCAGTAACTCCAAGTTAATCGTTTGGGCAAAGTACAACTAGACCTGGTCTTGTAATTTGTCTTAACTGCAGTACTATTTTTTTTGGGGGGAAATCTGCTGTACTATTTATATGCTCTCTCATACTTGTTGACGTTTTTATGAACCACGAATATTTGCATATTTAAAATAATTAATAGAACGCACAAGATAAATCTACACTATAAAGACTAATTTTTATGAATGGTAGGAGTTGACATGAGCATATGAACTTTAACTAACAAACTTAATGCATCATTACCAAATAGGCAAACACAGCAATTAAGTTCAACAAGACACTATCACAATTCACAAATGCAAATAGACATAGTAAAGTAGTTCCAAGAGAGTCACAACTCATGAACAAAGTCGCAGGATGTCGACGATATATCATGCATGGCACCACACGATATATCACCGATAAACTCAATAAATCGACAAAAGTCATCAATTACGATTTTTAATAAACTTTTACCGTTAGGCCTAGATTTGACCAGATAAGGCCTTGCTGCTATTTGCCACCTTTATTCACATTCCCTATGTGTGATTCTGTGTATCTCAATCATATAATTAGTAGCTCGAGCCGAAAATATTATAATGCAAGCGTCTTTTTTAGTTTATATATTGTTTTTGTGTTCATAATAACCTCCTATGTGATGGTCTCTGGTTCATTATTTTTCAATGGGAAGAGTTTTAAGTTTCAGAATTTGGCAACTCGTGCGGGAGCTGCGAGGTTGCTTTCTCGGCTCTGTATTTTGGTGGTCAAACTTTTTCCTCTTTTAATGCAAAGGCACACAATTCTCTTGGTGTCATTGGGAGAGAAAAAAGTTGATATCAAGAGAAAAACTGGGCTAACAATTACCATGCCGGAGTTAATCCACTAGTAAAACTAATTCATATCCCTAGTATAGAATCTTATAGATTTTGTTCTTCTAGTTAAAATAGTTCCAAGTCACGATATCTGTTCACCAACTATATATAAACCCATGGACTAAAGGAAGAGGTAAAGGTGCTTTAATTATAGGATACTTAAGCCGTGGAATGGGTACTTAAGTTGCTTGCTGGTGAAGTATAAGGTACTCAAAACCGAAGGCTATGTTCAGGAGTTCCGCCTCCGGACTCCTGGGTTAAATATCACTAGCCAAAAAAATACTGAGTATGACAAACTAAAAAAATTAAGGATAATTTCTTAGGATCCTATATATCATCGTCTCCATCCATCTCCACATTTCACTATTCTCTCTTTCCTACTCACCCACCTCCCGTCCTTTCTCTCTAACAAAAAAAATTAAAACTAGAAAATTTTAACTTTGAAAATTGAAAATAATTCAACTCAAAAAATTCAAATTAGAAAGTTTTAACTCAAAAAATTTCATATAAAAAATTCTCAAATTAGAAGGCTTCAAATCGAAAAGTTTCAAATCTGAAAATTTTTAATTCAAAAAATATTTTGAAAACTTTCGATTCAAAACACGTTCGGTTTGAAAAGTTTCAATTCAATTTTTTTTAAAGTGATTAACAAATATTTTTATTCAAAAATTTAGAAAAAAATTGAAAAATAAAAAACTATTTTGAGTTTGAGGGTAAAAGAATAGCGAAGGAAAGGGGGGATGAAGTCAAATGTAGTCTTTCAATGAGAAAAGCGAGAAGGCGTTCCCACTTGTTACAACAAAAGGGTATCCTCACTAAAGATTCAGTGAAAACGTCCTTAAATTAGCCATTTCGAAAATATTTATACACGGAATCTACTATTGGGTTCACCTAGTCTTGTGCATGGTCGTGGGACCAAAAGAGTCACGAAGTGACGAATCAAATTCAACGGTTGATATACTTACATTTGTGTCAACAAACGCTTTACAACTATCCACGTTATCAATATCAGATAAAAGACAATTGTGAAAAATCTTTCTTTTTCGATATTACTTGAATGCCCGTGGTTTGTTACGGATAATAAAAATTATATTACCCCAGCTACGTCGAGCCGACATCGTCAGGATTGACCCGTCCAGCACATGACCTCAGCTCCGCCTTCGCACTCCGTCGCATCGCGCCTCCTTGTCACTGGCTTTGCCACACACCCGAAACTACTTTAGTATTTTTTATGTTTTTTTCTTAGAGAATTTTTAGGGAGATAGAATTTGATTGTCGGTATATTGTTTTCCGGTTAGAGAATATATTTAGTGGATGGAATTTGTTTGTTGGTACATTGTTTTTCTGTTTTCTAGGGGTGAAAAAAAAACGTGGAATAAGAGAGGCACATGAACCAGAATAGGGGAGGTAGACAAACGACCACCACTAGCTTTTTTTTTTTTAAGTAGTAAAAATTTTGTCCATATCAATTAATACACTTACATCTCTATTTCGTGTTTATCCCGAAATTAGTAACATATATATATGAGTAGGAAACGTATGAAAAGTCAAGAGCCATATGTAACAGGGCAAGTTAGTACGTACGCAAGTCGCAAGCCTGCTGCAAGCGGCCAAAGCGTGCCTCCTACCGGTGTCTCGGCGTGGCGCCTCCTGCCCGACGTGTGCACGGCGGCGCGCCTCGCAGCTGCCATCCATGCACGCCCGCACCCGTCTCTCTCCTCTGTCCTTATCCCATCACCTCACCAAACCCATAGAACCTCGCAGACACAGGCCGGCTGTCGTGAAGTACTCTTTCCTCCTCCTCTTCCTCGGTTCTGTTTGGCTGCCGGGCCCCAAGAACACGAGAAATTAAAACCAAGACAGAAATCAAGAGAGCCGGGCCGGCCTCCGTTGTTTTATTGGATTGTGTCGTGTATATACTCTTGCGAGAGGAATCAAGCAACAGTAACGAGGGGTGATCGATGGAGCAGCTGCTGAACAAGGTGATGGACTTGGTGGTGCCGCCGGCGAGCATGGTGATGCTGGCGTTCGCGTGGCCAACGCTGTCGTTCCTGCGGTGGGTGGAGTGGGTGATCAAGACCCTGACAAAGGAGAACATGCAGGGCAAGGTCGTCGTCATCACGGGCGCCTCTTCCGCCATCGGCGAGGTACACAATTCATTAAGTGTCCTTCCTTGTATGCGTGCTCCGGGAGGCGACATGCACGGCTGTATAAGTTGCAGGCTGCATGCAGATCACTTTGAGAATCGTATTTCCAATTTACCAAGCAATTAATTAGTAGATCGTTATGTCACTGTTAGATTACACATTTCCTCGACGAGTTTAATTGTAGCAAATAGCGTACGAGTACGCGCGGAGAAACGCGAACCTGGTGCTGGTGGCGAGGAGGGAGCACCAGCTGTTCGGGATACGGGAGAACGCGCGGCTCCTGGGCGCGGGGCAGGTCATCGTCATCGCCGCCGACGTCGTCAAGGAGGACGACTGCCGGAGGCTCGTCAGCGACACCATCAGCTACTTCGGTCAATGTGAGCTAGCACCGGATCGATCAGTTTCCAAACCGAATCCATATTTTTACAGACAACAGAGTACTTGTACTTAATTGCATTCTCTTGCAAGTCTAGTGATTTTTTCTTCTTTAATTTGGGTGATTTAACTATTTTGGGCAGTGGATCATCTCGTCAACACCGTCAGCTTGGGACGCGATTTCTACTTCGAGGAGGCCGGCGACACGGCCGCGTTCCCTCATCTGATGGTCTGCATATATTTTCACTTTACATGCCACATTTCCCTAATTAATTACTCCATTCGTTTACAAATATATGACGTTCTAATCAAACTTTCTTAATTTTGACCTAATATATAAAAACTATTTATATTGGTCGTGTGAAAACGGTGTCATTAGATGAGTCGTGAAAAATATTTACATAATATAATAAATTTATATTATTTTATGAACGTATTTATATAAAAATTAATGGTCAAAGTTAACGGAACAGGTTGTCCTAAGCTTGCGGTGTTTGTCAATAATGTTTTTTTTTTGCTGCATTTGACTCCAGGACATCAATTTCTGGGGGAATGTTTACCCGACCTACGCCGCGCTCCCGTACCTGCGGCGGAGCCACGGCCGTGTCGTGGTCAACGCGTCCGTGGAGAGCTGGCTACCGATGCCCGGGATGAGCCTCTACTCTGTAAGTCCAGCTAGATTCAGTCAATAGTCAGTGCTCACAAAATTCGTCTCCAACCTGAGTACTCGGAATGATCTGAACCTGTCAAGTCTTTTAAATTGGCCATTGAACGATCATTGTATATTTATATATGCATGCATATTTGCCAGGCGGCGAAAGCGGCGGTGATCGACTTCTACGAGACGCTCCGGTATGAGGTGAAGGACGACGTGGGCGTCACCGTCGCGACGCACGGCTGGATCGGCAGCGAGGCCAGCGGCGGCAAGTTCATGCTCGAGGAAGGTGCAGAGATGCACTGGAAAGAAGAACGAGAGGTACGTACGTACATTGTATGTAGTGATCAGGTGGAGCATACACATCAATTCAACACAAAAGCTAGCGTAGCACTGGTTGTTTGGTTCGCATGCTAATTGATTTTGCATGTTAATTAATTGAGCAGGCGACGGTCGCGGGAGGGCATGTGGAGGCGTACGCGCGGATGGTGGTGGCCGGCGCCTGCCGCGGCGACGCCCACGTCAGGTACCTCAACTGGTACGGCGTCTTGCTCGTCTTCCGCGCCTTCACGCCCGACGTCCTCGCCTGGACCTTCCGCCTGCTGCTGCCCACGGCCGCCGCGCCTCAGACCAACGCCCGTCGCCCGCTCGCTGCTCCGGCTCCGCTGCTCGAGTACCCGGCGGCCCGGCAGCACAAGCTAGAATGAGACCTCTCATGATCGATCTAGTGCTATGCATGGGCGTATCTATCTATGTACGCCGCTGAATGTTACTTGCGCTCTCTGGCCTGGTCTGGTTTGTTTATCTACTAATGAACCGATCTGGCCGGTATTTGAATAAAAAATCGCTGAATGGACGAGATAAGATTCAAGGCATGGCAGCATTATGCTTAGGCAAGATTGCATGTGCTCCTTGCTTAATGCTTACATCGGAAATGATCACCCAACATCCCAGTGGTCGTGCCGGAGTGGTTATCGGGCATGACTAGAAATCATGTGGGCTCTGCCCGCGCAGGTTCGAATCCTGCCGACCACGTTTTGTTTCACTTTCTTTTTAATCGAACATTTGAGTTCCTTAGGTTGGCTCTTCCAAGGCATGTGTATGACATTCATAACTTCTGAGTTACAGTGACTGAGCTATACCCTTTTCCCAATAGAAAAAACCTCAGGTTTCAAGTTATCAACATTGACTACAGAACACTGAACCGGTAATAGTATTTGTACAGTAAGATGAGCTTCAGAATTTTCATCATCACTGCCTGCGCTATCAGTCGTAAAATATGTCCAACACTTCCAAAGTCGCTAGTAGGAATACACTTGCTGCATTGCAGGAAGCCCATGAGAGTCGAAGCTGATTGCTCACGCGGAAGGTTGTGACAGCATCAATGTGCAGTTCTCCGCAGCATTGATGCATCATGAGGATCGCCAACCAAAGACAGCCGTTGAACAATGCCATATGCAATGCCCAATCACAGCTATGCCTTTGTTCCATGGAATATGACCAGCTAGACGGCATCTAAACTGCAGAGATATTGCAGAAATGGCTGCTCATCAGGTAGCTTGCAAAGGAACAAACATCCATTCTTAAAGATTATTTGATCATACCTGTACTGCATCCTGGAACCATGTGGGAGATGCATGGATTGCGTTAGCACGAACAAGCATGACCATCAGACCTCGTTTGTTTTCCTACAACCAATGGAAAACTTCGCATGTGTGTTTAATCCATCATACATGCATGGCTAACGAGGATATGGAGTCTGTTTATAATTAATCGATGCCGTCTCTGGTCAGCATCTTCACATCACTTCATGAACCATCTACTGAATTAAGGAGCTCATCCTCATCTATGGATAACTTTCTTAAAGCTTTAGACAGCAGTGAATATCTGGTGACTACTTGCCTGTAGTGCTCATGCAACTGCTTGACTTCTGCTGGAGTCAAATTTTCAGTTTCTGAGTCCATGAAAGGGAATCTGGAACCTGTTATTAAATATCAATTAAAAATCTGCGATTATGAAGCAAAAGCCAGCAAATGAAACTAAACCTTCAAGTAGATTGAGCAACACCACAACAATTTCAAGGAAACTCTTAAGAGAATGAAGTATAAGCCAGAGGGGGGGAAATTAAAGTAATTTAAACCACTTTGATTATATGCTAGTTGCTAGGTAAATTGATTCTTAGACAAGAAGACCAGAACGAACCACATTGTGTCCATGGGAAAAAACTCTGATAATTGAAGTAAAGTAAAACTTGAATGCAAATATATGCTCAAACAAACTGCTCCAAATAAACTGAAAATGTTAACAAACAGACCTTCTGTATCAGTTTCCTTGTGCACTACCCTCGTAGATGTAGCCAACCCTTGCAAACTACTAGGGCTAGCAGCAGATGTTTGAGTACCTAGTCTTGCAGATTCCATATGCTCCTGAAACTCACTTTCCTCCATGGATAGTGAGTCGCCATTAACATTTATTATGAACATCTTTGCTGAGATGAGGTTTGTGAGATAGTATTCGACTTCAGAAATAAGCTTTGTTTCTCTTCTGAAGAGCTGAACAAACTTTAGATTTGAATGCAGCTGAGGAGGATTGGCCTGCATCAATTTTACAAGTAGCTTGTCAGTTGCACTCAATATAGTAAAAACATGAAAAGCATTTGGACCTAGGATTGCCTAAGTAGAGCACATAAAGACAAAGATATATTGGTGCCAATTTTCTAGTTTTGTATGCTCTCTAGAGAAACTCATGCTCATTAGTGAAATCAAAGGAAAATAATCTTTAACATCAATAAAGGTGAAGAAGAGTAACATTAAGTAACAACCAACAACACCAAACAAAACAGATTCTGCAATCGGTTTGCACTGTAAGATCATTACACATTCCTAACTTTTGCAGTGTGAAAATATAAGCAAGCAGTTTATAGCAATGACTAAATGGGAACTGAAGACTCAAGAAGTCAAGATTATCTTCTGACTTCTGGTCAGCCAAAATTTGACGAACAAATGAAGCTGGTTGACATGTCAATAGTAGACCAAAGAATCATATAGCAAAACAAAAGAGAAGGAATCAACAAGTCTAAGCCAGTACCAGTTTACAAGTAGCGCTGCCCATTTTAGCTGTAGAGAATTAAGGGTAAAGGACCGTAACATTAACATCAAGGTATTATACGAGTTGAAGAAAACCTATGATTCCAAAATACTAAGCGGCTAAGCCTAAACAACAATCTTTGTCTCAATGAGCTGTCAGCCTGTCATTGTTAGCAACCAGAATGAGAATAATGGAGCAACAGTAAGCAATTACAAAGAGAAGCTTGCCTTGATAGAAATATAAATAAGAATAGGAAGGAATTCATCAGCCCCAGATGGTGTTCGATCATTTGACATTGACACGTTTAGCAGCAAGTTATTGATGACTTGGCAACAACTCATAATGCACAGAAGCTTCTCTCGCGGTGATTTGAAGGAATTAATCTTCTGCAACTCTTTAACTGCAAGCTAGAATGGCATGTGCATCCACAGAAATGTCAAAGTTAGCCTGGGCCTTGGTTGTATGACTGGAATAGTTTCTTTCATGTGGGATTATCAGAAAGCTCTAAACATTGATGAGCTGATATAGTATCACATGATTGAAAATAGTAGCTTTTGATTTATTTTTTTTATAGTACAAAGAAAACACGAAAAACGTATTAAGGGAAGATGGAACAAAATATCAATTAAATGTAGACTTAATGCACTTGACCATATATTGTCCATGGTGTCCAGAATACAATTCTTTGGGTTCATTTTGAACAAGTAGATAAATACTGCAGAGTAACATATATATTGATTGGTCACACAGTAAAACAACTACAGTGAAGTTGCATAGTGAGCATGTAAAGCTAAACAACAAAAATCACAGGAAAACTATCAGGGATGAAAAACTCCACTCACAGGCGAGCCAATTATTGCCTTACCAGCCACGAAGCCTCATTACGCAGAACCTTGGGTATGTCCAAGTGGTGAGGCCTAACAAATTGCTGCAAGAGAGCAATCTTGTCCGAGATCTCCATGTCAGCTATGGCATCCTCTGCAGACGAAGCGAAGGTGCGGTCGAACAATTTGGTCATGATATACTTCTCAAGGCCCTAACGCGCAGAACAAGAAGAGACGTTTAATGCGATGGGTCGATGTGAAGAGCACCGAAACAAGAGCAAAAAAAAAACCCCACAATGTTTCCACACGTTCACCTCGAGCGCGTGATCGAGTTCCTGATTAGTGGCATTGGCCCATAAGGGATGCTCCTTGATGGTTGTCTCCATCGACGCGAAGAAGGTCTGGACCTTCTTGCCATCCTCCTGGGCGTTGGGCTCATCCAAAGTGAGGGACGCGAGAAAGCTGCAGGCGGAAACTAACCTCGGGTTAAATCTACAGGAGCCCATCATGCATTGCCCTAGACCCTAGTATCTCCATTGATCGATCGATTGATTCAAGATTTCATGTGGATGCCCTTAAGAACTATTCAAATTAAGTAGGGTTCGTCGGGAGGCGAGGCGACCGGAGTAAGGGGTGAAGGGGGGGGGGAGGAGGGTTAGCTTGCAGGCGCGAGTGATGGACTGACCTCTTGATGGAGCGGAAAAGGCCGGCGGCGGCGGGACGGCGCATGCGGTCGAGGAAGTCGTAGAAGTTCACCCGCGACGCCGGCGACGTGGGGCTCTCCATTGCTTCGTCTCGTCCGCGTGTTCCCCTCCTTGGAATCCGAGAGAGATGGTCGGAGCCGCCAAGGTAAGCAGCGAGAGACGGAGACCGACTACGAGAGGAGGCGGCGGAGCACAGCAAGGGAAAGAGATCCAACCTACTAACTCAGGTAAGGACTGCAACTTTAACATTCCGTTAGTAGCGTTGTGCACACTGCACATCGATCCACCAATTTAGGGATTTGTACGGGCGTTGCGCGTAGCGTCGTAGATTATTACACTGTAGCAATACACTGCTGATACTGTTGAAAAACAATCCGGACCGCTCGTTACTTCGATAAACAGTACTAACAGCATGTAATTGCTTAAATTACATTTCCTTACAAACTACATAGAAACTCTATCCACAACATGACAAGGTGTTGACGTCAAAAACTTGAAGTAGGGTTTCGACAAAGAAGACACCGCATTTAACACCCTGTTCGAGGCGTGCGATTGATTTTACTCAGTAATCGACAAGGTAAAAATATAAAATTCACTCAAAGCCGATCGTAACGATCAATCGGCTTAGACTCAATCAGCTTGAAGCCGATTAAGATCAAAGTAACAGAGTAAGTCTAATTAGCCGATAGTGAAAATCAATCGGCTTAGATTCAATCAGCTCAAAACCGATTAAATCGAGATAAAAAAGGTTAAATCTAACTAGCCGATTAAGCCTAATCAGATGATAAAGGCAGATCGATTCTGAAGAAGGCGATACGCAACAAGATCAGAATAAATCAAACCTGGGGCATAACTGAGGATGATCAGCAATCGGCGATGCGCAACTTTATTGATCGAAACTGAGTTACAAGAATCTAAATTACAGAAACTACTCCTACTCGACAGAAAAGTAGATGAAAAGTAGACGCGAATTGGTTGGTTGACTCTGAGCAGCTTTTCTTATCACCTCTAGACCTTTTTTATACCCGTTGGCCGATAGAGTCCTAGTACAACACGTTAGGAGTAGAATCCGTATCGGCCTCTATTTGGATGGTGTTTTCCTTAACAACCTGTTCTGTTTTCAAATATCTTCAATCTGTATCCTGGTCGTATCTTGTTACTCTTGGACTGCCGATTCTGATTCTATCCGCCAAATTTTGGTGCAAACACAAGGCAATCACAGTCGTCTTCCTTTCCTGATGCACTAGTCACCATCCTCCCTCGCAACAGATCGCTGCATCTTGACAAATACATATCGATGCTCCTTGCTTTTGCAGAGAAAGAACAACCAGCTGATTATATCAACAGTACAAAAATTCTTCTTTTGCCAAGAAGATCTATTCAGAATAGGTAAATAATTATCCCCACAAACAGTTGCAGTCTAGCAACAAACGATGATGGAAAAGTTAAGTTTGACAACCCTCCTGAATCTCTACACCCAAATCCTAAAATACACACGCTGCTATCAAGCTACAATACACTCTGTCGAACGAAAGAATCATCGCCAACGCATGAACCGACATACGCTATCTTCAACGGTCTGTTGATATATGAACAAAGGAATTCAGCCAGCTTGGGGTGATCAATATCAGCCGTTTCTAAACAACTGTCTTTCTATTCAGAGCGTCAGTGCTCACAGGGCCGCGTCATATCCGTGCATGAATGATATACTGCTTGTTCCATCGCCAGGTACCATCATGAGCGTCAAAGTTCCATGGACATATTTTCCATGCAAGATCCATTATATTGTCGTCAACATACGGGCGCAAATCCATGATATACTGCTTGTTCCATCGCCAGGTACCATCATGAGCGTCAAAGTTTCATGGACATATTTTCCATGCAAGATCCATTATATTGTCGTCAACATACGGGCGCAAATCCCACATAAGGCAGTAGCCCTCAAGCTCCGGTGATGATGATTTAAGGGATAATGCCCTGACAATCTTTTCCTGTAGGTAAAAGGAGCCTTCATTATCAAAAGGATGAAATAACCTGTATTTGTTGGTATTTGGGATGCAGAAAATTTGAAGGCACAAAAGCAAATGAACATTTTCACGGATGGATGCAAATTTACCTGCATCATATAGTCAAGTTTCAACATGTTATGAACAAGGACCATCACTGTAACGAATGATACATCGCTGTCCAATTGATCTACAGATTGCTCCTTTTCCTGCCACACAGAAAGACTGTTATTCGGCTTTCATTTCACTTCATCAGCACAAATAGCAAGTTTCCTTCTGTTGAACTCTATAATTAACAGTAGCAAAAGGAATAGGTGACTGGGACAGAGACTTCTACCTCTGTGAAGCAAGAATCACTATCCATCATGTTATCAACAGTACGATTGTACGAAACTTTTAAGGCACTTAAATTGGCTGTAAGTGTAATGCCATAAGCATCTTCCACTAGACATTGAAGTTCTTTGAGCAATGCCTTCACTGAACAGCAAAAAAAAGGACAGCAGATGAGCTCACAAACATGAGAATTTGCTTTCTACGTTGTGCTGAAAAGGCATTCCATAACTATAATTTTAAAAAGATAACTTGAAGAGGACATTATAGTGCAACTGATGCACCATCACCATTCTGTTTATCTTTGGCAAAATGTGGAACCAAACTGCTATGTACTGACAAATGCAAGACACAAGGACTATCCACGAACTAGCGAGCATTAAGATGATATTTAATGACAGAGACCACTTGGCAAAATAGTTATGGTCTCTATAGCACTCACACGTTGGTTTGGCGCTGTATTGGTGTCCGACACGGATACGGCACCGACACGTCGCTCGACACGTATCAGTCATGTATTGGACAATTAGATAGCCAAAATAAATAATTTTAATAGTCGACACTTCATCGACACGTATCTGACACATATGATGACACAGTCCGGCCTACTTCGGCCACCTAAAAGGTAACCCTAGTCACCTAAGAGGAGCAAAACTCCATTGTAGAACCATATTGACGTTCTAGACAATGGTGGTCCGTCTAGAGAATGTGAAATGGAGATGCAAGTATTGCAAATATATTAGCACTAGTAGCTACTTTCGAGTCAAAGCGCACTTGCTGAAAATTAATAATAGTGAATAAAAGATATATCCTAAGGTGACGATGCCTATTCTTGCTTAGCTTAGAAGTGTAGATGAGAAGGCTGAAGTACATATTCCTAGTTTACACTTTACATTATTTCAGTTTGATAAACACATAGAAAAATAGAAAATAATACATATGTATATTATTATTATTATTATTATTTAAATATATATATCTATGTCGCCGTGTCAGCATTTTTAGAAAAATGACGAATCTTGTGTCGGTGTCGTATCGTGTCGACGTATCCGTGTCTGTGCATCATAGGTTATGGTTATTCACGCCCACAATTCCTGCTTGCCATCGTTGTTGCATTTCTCAGCATTAGGATTAATACAGTCCCTTTCTACCCTAATTTGCGGGGAAAAAAACAGCATGAGAACACTTCTCATACACTCCCTACGTTTTGTAGTGAAGTTGTGCTTTAACATAACAAGAATCTCTTGCAAACAGAAGAGAGATTAACAAACTAACAAATTTACAATATTAGTTATCATACAATAGATAATGGCCAAATACCTTTATTTATATGATCCTCAAGCTCACCCTCACATGAATGCACTGCTACAAGAAAAAGAAAGATATAGTATCAAACAGACAAAAAAGTTAGATTATAACTTGTGCATTAAGTTTTTTTTCTTCTGAAAGCGCCCCCTCATTAATAATTTATGTCTGTCGATTAGCTCAAGATAAGAAAATAATATCAATCATTATTTTACAATAATAAATAACTCACACTGATTTATGTTCGAGATGTTTTGGCGGTGAAGGCTGCAGCTAGCTTCAAGATATGACTTCATTCTGTCAGTGCAGTTAGATCTAACAATCTCACTCATAATATCTGACTCAATAGGAATCGGTGGTCTTCGGATATATTCTGAAACAAGGTAGTTCAATAGCTTTGATCTTTGATCGATGATGACAAGTATTAAAAATTAGTAGTAAACAGCGTAAGATATCAGGATAATGTTATTGAGGAAAGGCATCAAAACTGTGAACAATATAGAATGAACCTTCAAGGATTATCAGCATTCCTGCTATTAGTCAAAAGAGTTGCGCTAACAAAAGGGGAGGGGAAAATGTCTAAAAACTAACCTAGCTCCTGATGGAATTTAACAAGGGATCGCTTCCCGATATCAACTAGATCCTCCAACCGTGCCACCCTGTGTTAAAAAATAAGAATTACTCATGGAACTGTGGAAGAAGCAGCACAAGTTAATGGAAATTTCAGTCGGAGAGAGAAAAAACTACACATAAGTAGGGGAAATAGGAGAAGGAAACGAGGGCAAATGATACACTACTTGGTCATGAACTCCAAGAAGACGCGGCGGCGAGTGCTTTCCTTCTCAGACGCTGCGGCGGGCGGGGGCGGCGCGTCGACCATAGCTGGAGCTTGCAAACTTTAGACGGAGGTCGGCCGCCGGCGGCGGCGAGTCCAGTATGTACGCCTCCTTCCCATTCGCGTTTAGGCGGGCCGTCATTTGTGGGCTGGTTCGACACTTCAGGCCCAAATTTTGAACCCACAGAACAATATTGGGCTGAACCATAGATTTACGATGGTCTGAGGTTGCCTTCCCGTCGCGGCATCGTCATCGATCGCCGAGAACGGCGAAAGGCCGGCGAGGCGCCACGTGTACCCAACCGCCGCCTCGCCCACGCGCTCCACTCTTCCCTCTCCGCCGCGGCCCCTCCTCTGCCACTCGACGAGACGGACGACTGGACGAGAGCCCGCGCCGCGCGACATCTCCACTTCTTCGGCTCCGCCTCCGAGATGGCTTCCGCCGCATTAGCCTCACGAGCGTAGCAGCCTGCGCGCCGTCCCGTCACTACCCTCCCGCGCGATCATCCGCCAATCACCACCGCTCCAAGATCGCGCCGTGGCGCGTCCGCGTGCTGCCGGGCGGTGGCGGTCGAAGAGCTCTCCGCCGACCCCTCCCCCTAGGGCCGTGGACCGCGCGCTCTCCGGGTACGTACGTTCGCCATTCAAACTGAGGCGCGCTTCAGTTCACCGTTGTTGCTGTTGTTTTCTGATCGCTCAGGGTGGCGGAGGGGCCGTAGGCGGACGTCGTCGTCATCGGCAGCGGGATCGGCGGGCTGTGCTGCGCCAGGCTCCTGGCTAGGTACAACCAGGACGTGCTGGTGCTCGAGAGCCACGACCGCGCACTCGTGGTGAGAAGAGCTGGTTACGTGTTTACTGTTTAAAGATGTGTCGTTAGTTCGAAGGAAAGTTATAAGCTATTGTTATCCTATGTACATTTGAAGTGTCGTTTGTTCAAAGTGACATTAAAGTTAGCAAGATAAATACTTATGAGCTGATATATTGACAAAGCCAGTTCATACCATCAAGTGTGAGTTTTGCTCAGAGTTAGTTGGTATCACTTAATAGTCTTTTGGACTTTCGGCGCATAAGATGTTCATGTTTACCTGTTTCGAGTATATTCGTGTTTTATTTTAGTTACAAGAGGAATTCGTCTCAAGGTGAAAATTGTTGAGTTTGAGTGTGATATGAATCCGTTTCCCAATTTATCTCAAATTTACCACTACAAATATGTCCCTGTAGCCTATAGAATGAGCAAGAGTTTTATTGTAAACATCTATTCATATAATGATATGGCCATTATGTATCCGTGGGTATATAGCTATTATGTATCCGTGGAGTTTTCCTGAAATGGTTTTTTCATATAAAATTCATGTCTTCTATTTCTATTTTTGTGTGCATTGCTGCAACAGGTACCATGCTCCATATATGGAGCATGGATGTCTAGATAATCGGCATTAGAACTGTGATATTCATCGCTTTATTATACTCCATTTTTCAATAACATTCAATCTCTACGCATTTGACGGCTCTGCTGTCATGTCCGTTAAAATTCACCTAATTTAAATTTTATAATTCTGAAGTGTTCTGATCATCGCTTGGTCTAATTGAAATCTCAGGTTTATATGTTTGCAGAATGGTACAAACCAGGATGCTTGCTTGAGTACCCTCTGGGTGGAAGTGGAGCAATAATAGATGCCGTTGTGCGAGGTATTGAAAATTTTGGTGGCAGACTTGCTCTTCGTTTTCATGTTGAAAATGTTTTAATTAAGAATGGTCGAGACGTTGCCGTTGGTGTCAAGCTAGTACGGGGTGGACAAGTAAGCAGCTCCAAAGGATACTTTTTTGGCAAACAAAAAATAATATATTACCTTATGGGAAAATGAGTAGTACGACAAGACCATAAAGCCAATACTTAGCAACGATTGGTAATGATTTCATCAAGTATGATATTTCATAATATATTGTTTCTTATAAATGTCAAAAAGCCATCAATCAGAAGGTACAATAAATACACAATGATCAATATATATTTTCTGTGTGCCAGCCAAGCAAACTAAGTGTTATCTTCAGTTCTTCACTACTGCATATCATATTTAGTTTAGGCCTTGCTCCACACCTTTGCAGTAGTACAGACCAAAGAAATCATGAAGGCCAATCTGACATAAATTCTCTCATCTTGATGTCTTATTCAATCTTTTTTCGAGTGGCGTCATTATTTATGCCACATGTCAGTCTAAGACTCTAGGTCACTAGGTAATAACTTTTTCCCTTGTATTGACTTCCATCATGCTACCTATGGTTTGAAGATTGATGTGGCTGTTGAAATCTCATCGGGAATTTGCTCCTCTTGCAGACTGTACGTGCAAAGAAAGTGGTGGCTAGCAATGCATCTATGCGAGATACTTTGGATCTGCTTCCACCTGATGCTGTCACAAAAGATACGGTGAAAGCAACTCCACAATGTGATTCGTTTATGCCCGGGTTTAAATGCCGACGAAAAACCGGCCGGTTTTCGCGAAAACCGTCCGTGCCGAGCCGGTTCGGCAATTAAAACCGTTAGGAAAACCGGCCAGATAAACAGTAAATTTAAAAAATTTGAAGAAATATATCAAAAAGTGTCAAAATTTTTTGAATTTTTTTACACGGTCCTGAGGCCATCCTAATGATTCTGTAAAATTTTCAGATTATTATCATATACATACATTTTTAAAAATTCGAGCGGTAATCTTGTCACAATATATGCTCTTCAGATTTTTATTTTATAGGAGCTCAAAATGAAGTCTAATATTTCTTAAACTTTTTTTGTGATGTTATAACGTAATTAAAATGATTATGTAAAATTTTCAGATGATGATCGATATGTTTATTTTTCAAAAATTCAAAGTGCTATTATCATTTATATGCTATTCTGCTTTTTGATTTTATATAAGTACTAAATGAAGTCTAATATTTCTTAAAATTTTAGTACATGATCCTTTGGAAATTTTTATGGTTACACTAAAATTTAAGAATATAATTTTTTTTAAAATATTTATAAAAATCTGACAATGTCTTTGTTCCTTTTCATTAATTTCTGTATTGGATTTTTTAGAAGTAACAAATGATTTCAAAAATTTATTAAATTTCTCTGAGGTGTTTTATAGATTAATTGGGATTTTTTTGTAATTTGTTCAAAAAATTTCAATTTTTTCAATTTTTTTGCATTTTCACAATTTTTCCTTCTGTCGTCGGTTTTCGACGAAAACCGAGCGGTTTTCGACAAAAACCGACCGGATTTCGACCTTTTCGACCGGTTTTTGATTTTTTTTTAATCAATTTGACCACATGTTTGACTTTCGCAAACCGACCGATTTTTACCGAATTTCGGTCGGCTTTCGCGAAAAACCGGTGCCGAGCAAGTAGCGATTTCCGAACTCGAAACGGAATTGTAAACCCTGGTTTATGCATCACCACTCGGGTTTCGATGCAGAGGCTGGTTGTCATATGCTTCATCCTAGCAAATGATCTTTATTATGGTCTCTATTTCCACGTATGATCAATTGCATTCTCTCACTGTAACCACTGATATAACTGGAACAGAATGCTAGAGAGGACGTTGGAATCCATCACACTGTGGTTAATGATTGGAACAAAGGAGTTGATGGTGACCAGAACTTTGTGTTGATATCAGTTCCTAGTGTTCTTGGCAAGGGCCTGGAAAGCACACCCTTCATGCGCATACGCCGGGAACAGAACCTTTCAGTCTGTGGGAGGGACTAGACCGGAAAAGTGCAGAGTATCGAAGACTGAAAGAAGAACGTTCTGGGGTACAACATAGGAGAAGTTGGGGAACTGCTATGCTCTAGTTCTTCTAGCTTTTGTTGTCTTGATAGCTTGGAATCGGCACCTATAAATTCATGCACTTTAACATCATCATCTCACCAGTTTAGATATTTCCTGGAAGTTTCACCTGTTCACCCTTCTTTTTGCACATGTGCGCATATGGCTTGTCTAGCAGTCTATGGCAAGAATTGACAATGCTAGTCAAAAGAGCGAAAATAATCAAAAAGTTAAGAAGTCATCAAAATGAGACACGTTTTTCGCAAAGGACACATCCATTAATTGACTGAAAGTTGTAGCTTGTTGTCTTGGGCAGCTTTCTAATGCAAAGTTTTCAGGTGATGTGGAAAGCCGTGGAGCTTGCTCTTGTCCAAGATTTAGCAGAGAAAAATGCAACGTGAAGCTGATGGGATCGCCATTAACGCACGAGAGGTTTCTCCGAATGAATAGAGGAACCTATGGTCCAGCCGTAACAACATTCGGAGCTTCTTGACGCTGTTGGGATCAAGTGGAAGGCATGTGCTGGTAAGTATTTACAACCTTTTCACGTAAGTAACCATTGCATTATGCAGAACTTAAACTTGACTACTGAAACTGTTGGAAATATTAGGAATTTTCTCAACACTTTAATCCACAGAATTATGTAAATCATGATTAAACGATGACGCAATTCTAATTCAAAACCAAAGGTACTAGATAACAAATTATCTATCTCATACGCAAAGACTAATGAACAACAAAGCAACATGATTAAAGCACGGTATAAGTTAATATACCCTTGAGCCGGTGCCACCATAGGCACAGGCACAGGCAGAACATTCTCGTTCGCCATGACGGTCGGAGTAGAAGATCACAAGTTGTCGCAGTGAAGTCTTGGTGCACTGGAGAGATCGATGCAGTCGAACGTTGGTGCGATCGCGATCGTTTCAAAGAACACCGACACACTCGGCGATCGCGTGGTACGCTCCCCAAAAACCTTATCGGCCTTCTATCTCGAGCAAGATCTCAAGAAGAACGAGGTTCCGGAGGCCTGCTCCCTCCGCTACTTGTGCGCGCAAGAAAACGGAGACGGGAATGCAAAAGACAGCAGCAGCTACAAAGGATGGATGGAGTATTGTGGGAGTTCTGCAGGTGGAGAAAGGCACAGCCCTCCTTATATAGGCTGCGGCGAGTAATCGCGGCGATTAATAGGAGGCCATCAAGGCGTCGTTACTAGAGGCCATCAAGACGTCCGTTACTAATCGACGGCGTTTATGACCCGACCATCAACCACGTCGATTCGTAATCGACGGCGGCGATCTGGTCATAAACCGGCCACATTAATCACTGAATCGGCAAAACAAACCGCTTCCCGCTCATCACATCACGTCCGGACTGGCCTGCGCCGCGCACGGGCACGTCACGTCTCGTCTCGACTGGACTCGACTCGCACATGCCTCGGCTCGGCTCGGCTCGCGCGCGTGTGGCACAGCCTTTACCCTTTTCCACCTTGCTAATTGAGAGACACACAACTCAACTATTTAAGTTGGTCAAACCTTCTCTCAATTACCTATATGGTACTAAACCAATTTCATGACTCCTAGTATTCTAATGGGCCTTTTGGAATTTCTATTAAATTAATTATGGGCCAACCCCATAATAATCTAACAATCCCCACCAAATTTCAAAGGCACATTTGAAATACTCTCGATTCAATGTAGTTTGATATACCGGTTTTTCGATAGAGACTTAAGTTGAACTTCCACCTAGAACAAAGGTTACACTCATCCACAACCGAACAATGGACTATGCCTTGAATTGACAGTTTTGTGCGAACAAGTTTCACCAAAGTCCTTTATCGATACTAGGTCGCTAAATGCATCCTCGGTTTGGAGCTTATAAGTCATACTCCTTGGCCTTTCATGAGCCTCTAGAGATCACCCAATCTCATAGACGTGACTAGCAATCGAACTCATATAGATGTATTCCTCATAAGATGTTCAGTAGGACAACATCTCGCTTATCAAAGCCACTCGAAATACATTAAGGTATAACCAACTCCGCCATACGAATAGGAGAGTTATTGCATCTCAAGCGGAGTGGGCTAAGTACAGAAGTACTCTCCTCTCAGCCAGTCACTAGCTTGTCTCAACATCTTAATTCACGGGATCTCCGATCAAATAGAATGAGTTACCACTAAGACATGACTTTATATGGGTTTCAAGCCCATCTCCCTCGATGCTTCATCTATCACATTGCGTGATAGTCCCTTTGTAAAAGGATCTGCAAAGTTTTTAGCCGTCTAGACATAGTCCAACGCTATAACTCCGGAGTTTCTCATTTTCCTGACAGACTTCAACCGCCTCTTAACGTGCTTTGATGACTTCATGTTATCATTAGAAGAAAATAAGGAAAATCACAAGTTGTCGCAGTGAAGTCTTGGTGCAGTGGAGAGATCGATGCAGTCGAACGTTGGTGCAGTGCAGATGCGTTTCCAGAAACACCGACACACTCGGCGATCGCGTGGTACGCTCCCAAAACCTTATCGGCCTTCTATCTCGAGCAAGATCTCAAGAAGAACGAGGTTCCGAGGCTCGCTCCCTCCGCTACTTGTGCGCAAGAAAACGGAGACGGAATGCAAAAGACAAAGCGGCTACAAAGGATGGATGGAGTATTGTGGGAGTTCTGCGGTGGAGAAAGGCACGACCTCCTTATATAGGCTGCGGCGAGTAATCGACGGCGATTAATAGGAGCCTATCAAGGCGTCCGTTACTAGTAATCGACTCCATCAAGGCGTCATTACTAGTGGCGACGGCGTTATGACCCAACCATCAACCACGCTCGATTCTTGTAATCGCGGCGGTTACTGGTCATAAACCGGCCACATTAATCACTGAAACAGCAAAACAAATCGCTTCCCGACACGCACACGCATCGGCTCGGCTCGGCGCGCGCGTGTGGCACAGCCTTTACCCTTTTCCACCTTGCTAATTGAGAGACACACAACTCAACTATTTAAGTTGGTCAAACCTTCTCTCAATTACCCATATGGTACTAAACCAATTTCATAACTCCTAGTATTCTAATGGATCTTTTGGAATTTCTATTAAATTAATTATGGGCCAACCCCATAATAATCTAACAGAAACAACATCCAAATACTTTATGTTGGAGCTTTCCATAGATATCACATAAATGTATCGTATGAAGGTTAAACTTATCGTCCTCACATGGAGAGTCCAGCTGCGAGCCCCTTGGAATAATGATGCCTCAGCTTCTCACAGCACACATGAGCACTTTACAGTGGCATATGCAAACTGAATTGTAGCTGTGGCCTGCCTGTGATGCCCATTGACCTGGTCAGCGAATGGCAGGACCCAGGTCTCCTCCTAGCCCTAGCATGATGAGGATGAACAGAACAGCTATCCTGGTGGACCTTTTGAGTTCTCCTTTTTGTTACTACCACTCGTTTCTTGTTGTTATTCCTTTGATTTGGGCAAAGGCATGTGACTGCCCCTCTTACGTCTCACTTGTTTCCGGTATTACATCAAGTTCCTCTGCTTGCAGGCAGGCAGATCTGTGGATAATGCGTACATTTCCCTATGGCAGTTGAGAAAGAGCATTTGGATGAGCAGGAATTTTACGATGAGCAGAACAGCATCGACACATTTCCTATGTAATCTAGTTGTCGTTTACAAAAAGAACCACGGTTGATTCTCTACGTACAGACAGAGGTTCTTAAAGTGTTACTACACGATGTTGTGCAGTACTGACTACTGTGGGCCTGTTGGGTGATGATACAGGTGTACATGAAGTTTGTATTTTCCCACATTGTTAATGCTGCTTCTGACAAAGTGGTCTCCTGAAGCGAGCCATGCATGCTGGATTGTTCTACCGAAAGTTCTGTGGCGCGTGCAGGCTTTTGTCGATTTTTTTCTGTTACGGAGAAGCATGTGTTGGATTTGTGTTAGAATAAAAAAATGGATGCTGATGATTTGTACAACTGAAGTCGCAATTAACCACAATGGAGCTGAAACTATATTCAACATCATAACATGAAACAGAAAATTCATCATTATTTATTCATCAGAAAAGTACTTTCCACTCTCATGTGTTTTTTTTTCATGAAAAGATGGTTAATTAAAGTCAATTTCTATTGTAATTGCAAAATTGACATCACTTCCATCACTGAGAAAGGAACATACCAATATATGTATTTTTAATCAGTTTAAAATACTACAAGTTGCACCCAAAACTAAATAAATCTTGCGCATCACAAGTCACTCCCAAGTCCCAAGTCAAAACCCCCATCCATCAATCCAAACATCTTCGCTGCCAAATTGACTGCAGCAAGCATTGCAAGCAAACACCGAAAACTCTCAAATCGAAGGTGTCACTTCGCCTCCACAGTTCGCCCCCATTTTGTTTGCTTCTCCCCCAACCCCCTCATCCTTCCATCAGTTCCATGCCACCACCTCCTTAAATTTTCTAGTCCTTCCATGCCATGCCATGCCGTGCCACGCCAATTCTTTTTACCAGAAAAGGAAAAGTTTGGAAGGAAGAAGAGCAGCTGCCATCCACTACCTGACTCGCTCCCACTACCAACTTGCTGCTCCTGGGAGTCCGTAACCATCTCCTCCTCCACTGCCGCCAAACTCAAGAACCCACAAAACACAATTTCCTAGAAGAATTGCAAGAACCGTGGAACTGTTAAGGTCTTGTGGTTTGATCTGCCTGCTCCAAGAATTTGCCTTCGATCTCTGCTCGGTTTTGGTTACAGGTACACTGGTTCTCTAGATTCTTTGATCCCACCAGAAAAAAAGGGTCCTTTTTTAATGCTCTCTTTGGGCCCCGTTTGCGGCGGTTTTGACCCAATTATCGAGGTATTGGATTTGGGATGGATCGTCTGGTTTATTTCGGAGGATCTTCGGTCCAATTTTGAGTTTGATCTGTTACGATTTGTACAAAGTTGTGGGTTTTTTTTATTCAAAGGCTCTTCTTGATCTCTGGGTGACTGGAAATTCGGGTGCTTTATTGTAGTAGTGTACTCTAGCAGAAGAATTATGGGTTGTTTAATAGTGTACTCTAGCAGAAGAATTATGGGTTGTTTAATAGTGTACTCTAGCAGAAGAATTATGGGTTGAGTTCAATGTACTTCCTGAAGGTATTGTGGTGTTTTCATCAGTTATCAATTACTGCTCTTTTACATGAAAAGTTCCGTACTATGTTCAAGAGAGCTCATCTTGATCTTAAACACATTTTGATGGAATGTGTATGCAGTTGCTGTTAAAGTGAGGGTGGAAGAAACGGCATTGGCAATGGCAGGTTGATGATCTTCTGCAAGCAATGGAATGAGCACTGGGCTGTTTGCGGACCCTCACCTTGGTAATCTTGATTAATCCTTACCATTCGGCCGGGGGATGGCGTATTCTGGACAAAGGCATGGCGGGGCTGGGAGCTCCTCGCGGTCGGCGAATGGTTTTAAGGGGCCGGCTAGCTCGGTTGAGTTTCTAGGAAGGGAAATGTTGGAAATGCAACTGAGGGATGCCAAGCCAGATGTTGATAATGAAGGGGTATGTCACTGAACTGATGTTATTGTTTGAGGCAGAATGAGCAATCACTTATCTCCACATTCAATCAAGCACATGTTACAAAGCCATCTTCTTCCCTCCCCTCCGGTTCTTCTTGTTATTTTGTTTACCTACTGTTGTAATGAATCATTGCATTGGTGCAAACATAAGTATGCGATTTGCTCTACCGAAAATTTGCAATTTGTGCCCCGTCCTAGAAAGGCATGGTTTTGTGCCATTGCTTTATAATCTTGTGGCTCATGCATATTCCCAGCAAGCCTAGGGAAAATTGTGAATTAACTTTGCACTTTGTTTTATTAGATGAACATACTCAATTCATTTGCAGGACATTGAGCCAGATGTGACGGATGGTTCTGGTGCTGAAGCTGGTCACATAATAGCTACTACAATTCGTGGCCGAAATGGCCTGCCTAAACAGGTAAGGGTAATTTTACTTTCATCTTTGCAATCTATGATGTTTGGTCGTGAAACAAATACTGATACGGTGGTTAATGAAACAGTCGGTCACTTACATTGCTGAACATGTGGTTGGAACTGGTTCTTTTGGGGTTGTATATCAGGTAAACATGTGGCCTTTTCATTGTCTAAACTGTTCCATGCTTAACTGATTGTGAAAGGCATACAACCTGTTCTTGTCAACTCTTTAGGCCAAATGTCGAGAAACAGGAGAAATCGTTGCCATAAAAAAGGTTCTTCAAGATAAACGATACAAGAACAGGGAATTGCAAATTATGCATATGCTTGACCATCCTAACATTGTTGGTCTTAAGCATTACTTCTTTTCAACCACCGAAAGGGATGAGCTTTATCTCAATCTTGTGCTTGAGTTTGTTCCAGAGACAATAAACCGGATCGCAAGACAGTACAACAGAATGAATCAACGGATGCCCCTCATTTATGTCAAACTATACACTTATCAGGTCTGCCCTGAATTGGTGGTTATTTTCCTGAATGATGTTAGGCTTTAGAAATTGTCCTCAGTTTCAACATTCATCTTTGCATTTAAAAAAAAAAAGAAATGCTAGCTGTTTTGCATCCCATGTACCATTCTAAATCAATTGCTTCCCTAAATACTACAAAAGAAACTTCTTAGAGGTCCTTTCATAATTTATTTTTGGTTAACTTATTTTGGAGGACTTGAGGTGACAGATTTTGCAAAATGCGGATTACTTCTTTTCAGGTGCATTGTCTAGTGGTCATGAGGCATGCTGTAATGACGTATCGTAGCATGGTCCAGGCTTAGCTGTGTCTTGTGGTCTTGGGCCGACAGTGCTGTGGGAAGCCCATGTAACCTTGCATGCGTATGTAACAAACTTAGCTATATAAGAAGCTAAGAGACCTTGGCTAAAGGACAGAGAAGAATGAACTGCTTTCTTGCCCTCCACTCTTTCCTCTCTCCTTCTGAGTTCTTCCTCAACCACCTCAAATTGCGTCTGTGATCTTCCCTATCCCATCCAGACCCAAGGGAACGTTACAATTGGTATCAGAGCCATCCGCTGCCCGCTCTGGCGCCAAGGAAGAAACCAAGTCCGTTCGAGGAAAAGTTGGCGCGATCGATGGCATCCATGGAAACTCAGAGCGAAGCGACAGCAATGTTGCTCAAGGAACTATCGGACCAGTTCCGATCCTTCCAAGGATCGCTGGATGAAGTCAAGGAGAATCAAGGGAGGCTTCAGGATCGCCTGGAACTACTAGAAGCGAAGACCTCCTTGGAAGGGGTACGAATTGCGGCTCCAGGACAAGATCAGCACCGTCCTCCGGCTGAAGCGACGTCCGGGGCTACAGGGTTGACATCTTCTTCAATTTTGGCGGAACCGATGTCAGGGCCTAAGGGTCGCCGCGATGATCTGCACCACCGGGGAAATGTTGGGGGAATTCTCAGGACCCCTCAACCTACCCCGGTCAAGGGTACGTCACTTCCTCAGGGCCATATTCTTCTAGGAAGTAATGAAGGGAATATTGAAAATCGTTATCAGACTCAAGTGTTTAATCGCATGGGGCATAACCCAACCCCAAAGATGGAGTTCCCAAAATTTGACGGTGAAAATCCTAGATTGTGGCAAGAAAGATGTGAGACATATTTTGATTTGTTTGGAGTCCATGAATGTCTGAAGACTCGTTTCGCTGCTCTGAACTTTCAAGGTTCAGCAGGTCTGTGGCTTCAGAAAATGGAAGCTAACGGTAGAATTGAGCACTGGAGGGAGTTATGTCATTTAGTTGATGAAAAATTTACTAAAGACAAATATCAGTATTATAGAAGGCAACTCAGAAACTTAAAACAAACTTCATCTGTAACAGAGTATACCGATCGATTTGAGTAGATTAGATATCACTTATGGTTGTATAATCCCACTCTAGATGAGACTTTCTTTGTGCATGAATACTTGGAAGGTTTGCAGAATAACATACGTGCTGCTATTTGGCTTCATCGCCCGCCCGACGTGGATACTGCTAGTGCCTTGGCCTTATTGCAGGAAGAAGAACAAGGGGCTGGGCCGAAGCGTTATTTGGGACGAACTGAACCTCGGGAATTCCAGCGAAGTCTGCACAAATTCACTTCCTCTGATGACAAGCCAAAGTCTGGGGGGAAGATGGAAGATACAAGAAAAATGGAAGAAGCACTTAAGTTGGAGGGAAGCAAATCAGAAGCCAAGCTAGCTGCTCTGAAGGCCCACCACCGTAAGGCACATGGGCTGTGTTTTACCTGTGGAGAGAAATGGAGCAGGACAGGGCACCATTGCCCCGATAAGGTATCCTTGCATGTCATTGAAGAGTTGATGGAAGCCTTAAAACTGGAGGTAACTTCTGATGGGGGCAGCGATCATTCTGATGATGAGCCTAGTGGGACATTGATGGCAGTAACACAAGCTTCGAATCCAAAATCCAGAAGAAGGCACACACTTCGGTTGGCAGCTATGCTGGGTAAGAAGGAAATACTCATTTTGGTAGATTCAGGAGCTGTCAATTCATTTATCAATGAAGAGTTAGTGCAGCAATTACAACTTCCTATTCAGCAAATTGATGAGATACGCTATGTTGTGGCGGATGGTGGGCAACTCAGTTGTGCTAAGCAAATCCGGAAACTCGAGTGGTTTATTCAAGGGTATACATTCACTCATGAGGCCAAAGTCATTCCCCTGGGCAGCTATGATGTGATTTTGGGGTCAGAGTGGCTCGAGGAACACAGTCCGATGTGGATTGATTGGCGTCGCAAGATCATGCGCTTCCAGTATGAAGGAAAGCGGATAAGTCTCTAAGGCGTTAAAGATGTAACAGAACAATGTGAGAAGATTGGGACCCGTAAACTGCATGGTCTAATAAAACGCCGATCCTTGTCACATTGTGTCATGGTGAGCCAGGCAACAAATGAACCAGGAGTATATACTGTTGATGTTACGACAATAACAAAGAAGTTAACACAGCTGCAGCAAGCGATACCAGATCCGGTTCAGCAATTGGTTCAGGAGTTTGCTCAGTTGTTTCAAGAACCTCAAGGCCTCCCTCCTCAGCGTCTCAATGACCATGACATTCCAGTCATATCAGGAGCTCAACCAGTTAGTGTCCGACCATATCGGTACTCTCCGCAGCAGAAGGATGAGATAGAGAGACAAGTGAGCAAGATGCTTCAGTCTGGTATTATTCGCGGAAGCAGCAACCCATTCGCATCACCGGTTCTCTTGGTCAAAAAGAAAGATGGCACATGGCGTCTCTGTGTGGACTACAGGCAATTGAATACGATCACAGTAAAGAATAAGCATCCCCTTCCTATTGTCGATGAACTATTGGACGAATTGGCTGGGTCACACTGGTTTACCAAGCTGGATTTACATTCAGGATACCATCAAATCCGAATTGCCTCGGGTGATGAATACAAGACGGCATTTAGAACACATCAAGGTTTATATGAATTCTTGGTTATGCCGTTTGGGTTAACCAATGCTCCGGCCACATTTCAGAGCATCATGAATCAAGTATTTGAACCATATTTACGAAAAGGAATATTGGTCTTCATGGATGATATCTTGGTCTACAATGATACTCTGGAAAACCATATGACGATGCTTCGGGAAGTTTTTCAGTTCCTTCAAAAACACAAGTTCTTTGTTAAATTGTCCAAGTGTTCCTTTGCCCAGCAGCAGTTGGAGTATTTGGGCCATGTAATTGGACCCCACGGTGTCTCTACAGACAGTGTGAAGGTGCAAGCGGTGGTGGATTGGCCAGTTCCACGGAACTTGAAAGAATTACGTGGATTCTTAGGCCTCACTGGCTATTATAGGAAGTTCATCAAGCATTATGGACAGATAAGCAGGCCACTTACTGATCTTTTAAGAAAGGGCGTAGTCTTCAATTGGCATCCCAATGCTCAAGTAGCATATGACACATTGAAGCAAGCTTTGGTACAGGCCCCAGTTCTAGCACTTCCAGATTTTTCCAAACCTTTTGTGATAGAAACCGATGCTTGCAAGTATGGGATGGGAGCGGTGCTCATGCAGGATAATCATCCAATAGCATTTCTCAGTAAAGGGTTAAGTATTCGCAACCAGGAGTTGTTTACCTATGAGAAGGAGTGCTTAGCAATCATAATGGCGGTGGATAAATGGCGATCCTATTTACAGCATTCGCAATTTGTTATTCGAACTGACCACAAGAGTTTGATGCATCTAATTGATCAGCGGCTACATACGGGTATCCAGCATAAGGCTTTTGTCAAGTTGTTGGGTCTCAATTATACCATACAATGCAAGAAGGGCATCTCTAATGCAGCAGCCGATGCACTCTCTAGGAGACAAGAAGATCAGACAATAGCAGATGTTTCTTGCAGTACTCCTGTTTGGTTGGAAAATTTGGTGGCTGGGTATCAAGACGACCCCGACACCCAAAAGTTGCTGACGGAATTAAGTTTACCTGGAACAGAGCATAAAGATTTTCAGTTACATAATGGCATCATCAGATATAAGGGTCGGGTATGGGTTGGAAACAATGCGTTGGCTCAGAATCATATCATGCAGGCACTCCATCAGAGCGGCATTGGAGGTCATTCTGGAATTCAAGCCACTTACCAACGAATTAAAAGTTTATTTGCTTGGCCGAGTATGAGGAAAACCATCAGTGCATTCATTCAGGGATGTGAAATCTGTCAGCAGGCTAAACCTGAACATGTCAAATTACCCGGGTTGTTACAACCATTACTGATCCCTTCACAGGCATGGACTGTGGTCAGTCTGGATTTCATAGAAGGCCTTCCTCAGTCCAACAAATACAATGCTATTTTGGTGGTCATTGACAAGTTTACCAAATATGGGCATTTTATACCCCTGGCACACCCATTTACAGCACTTCAAGTAGCTCAGGGTACCTTAATCACATCTATAAGTTACATGGTATGCCTCAAATACTTATCTTTGATCGTGACCGAATATTTACTAGCAAAATTTGGCAAGAACTCTTCAAATTGACTGATACATCGTTGCACATGAGTTCATCTTATCACCCTCAATCTAATGGCCAAACAGAGCGCCTCAACCAGTGTGTGGAAAGCTAT
Source organism: Otatea glauca (assembly GCA_036346275.1). Taxonomy (NCBI): domain Eukaryota; kingdom Viridiplantae; phylum Streptophyta; class Magnoliopsida; order Poales; family Poaceae; genus Otatea; species Otatea glauca. The sequence continues at coordinate 68,150,574 of CM070716.1, read as the reverse complement.
TTGAGATGTTCAGTGCATCCTCGGCCAACCCAGTGGGCTAAGTGGCTACCCTTAGCAGAGTTTTGGTACAACACCAACTATCATTCAGCATTAGGAAGGACTCCATTTGAGGTTCTATATGGCCATCCACCTCGTCATTTCGGTATCTCCAGAATGGATGCTTGTACAAGCTCTGATTTGGAAGGTTGGCTGAAAGAACGAGAATTATTGACCAAACTCCTTCAACAACAATTGCAAATGGCTCAGTAACGTATGAAGTTTCAGGCAGATAAAAATCGATCAGAACGATCGTTTGAAGTGGGGGATTTGGTTTACTTGAAGCTGCAACCGTACATTCAAACATCGATTTCACCTCGACACAATCAGAAGTTGGCATTCCGATTCTATGGACCATATAAAGTTCTCCAAAGAGTGGGCGCTATAGCGTACAAACTGGAACTTCCACCAGGCAGCAAAATACATCCGGTCGTGCACGTCTCCCAGTTGAAGAAACACATTTCTCCTGATACTCAGGTAAGTGCTGATCTCGCCTGCATTCAAACTGAATGTTCTGTCTTAGCTCCAGAACAGATTCTGGGGCGGAAAGTGATTCAACGCGGAGGAGTTCCAGCCGTTCAAGAACTGGTCAAATGGGAAGGTCTTCCGAAAGAGTTTGCGACATGGGCATCTGCTGTCAGCATTCGTCCGGAGCCTTCTGTCGCACCGGCTTGCGGACAAGCCGTTCCTTAGGAGGGGGGAGTGTAATGACCTATCGTAGCATGGTCCAGGCTTAGCTGTGTCTTGTGGTTTTGGGCCGACAGTGCCGTGGGAAGCCCATGTAACCTTGCATGCGTATGTAACAAACTTAGCTATATAAGAAGCTAAGAGACCTTGGCTAAAGGACAGAGAAGAATGAACTGCTTTCTTGCCCTCCACTCTTTCCTCTCTCCTTCTGAGTTCTTCCTCAACCACCTCAAATTGCGTCTGTGATCTTCCCTATCCCATCCAGACCCAAGGGAACGTTACACATGCATGCCACATGTTCCATACTAGAGCTTATGGATTAATGATGTATATTTTGTCCTGTGGAACATTAACGTATCATGTTAATCCATCTGAAAGGAACTTCGTGCAATAGAGTTAAAATAAGTGCCAGTCTTGATGGCCTACATCACAAATAATGAACATAGGCCAATAGTCTATATGATGTAGGCATATTTGTTCTCCAAAATTATCTACATGTTATGTGGAGCTCATGGTGCAAAATTTTCTTGACTACTGAAGGCATCAGTATCTTATCTTTTTCCCTACTTGGTGGCAGTCCCTTGTTGTCCTCATGTCTGCTTCAAGCTTATCTTTCAATAATTGAGTGCTTTATTGGAACCTCTCGAAAAGTTTTAATTAGTGATTCACACCAATTGCTTCCATGAAGAATCTAAAATAAATTCTCAGACATTTAAACATCCAACCGAGCCAGCTTGTCAGTTTTCCTGTCTTTGCATTTATGTTATACAACTTGCTTCTTGTATGTTTAGTTAAACATCCAGTGCTAAACATTATATCACACAAATGATGAGATGCTATCGAAATCTATATTTTTCCTGAGATAAGTAGTTACGCATATATTTAGTAGTACACAGTGAAGGTTACGCATTGCATGTTCACAAGAGCATTTCTAAGTTTTTGTTGAGTGACTTGAGCCACTCTCTAGGTTCTAACATAGATCATTTACTGTGTAACTGATAACTCACACATTATTGCATCGTAATTGTTTACATACCTTAACTAATGTTTTGATTCTGCCATATTTTGTTCTTTACTGTGGTTAGAATTTTAGCTAATTAGTTCTGCCATATATCCATTTGCTCTTTGTAGTCGTTGAAGTCAGGAATATATTTTCCCAGTCATGCAATAAATCATGCCTTCAGTTGCCTTTTAGTATTGTGTCTTAGCACAAAGTTTGATTGTGTAATAACTACTAAGTTATCTAATCCTTTTTCCATAATCGCTTAACTTTGCAGATATGCCGAGCACTTGCTTATATACATAACTGTGTTGGCATCTGCCACCGTGATATCAAGCCACAGAATGTTCTTGTGAGATTTTAAACTCTTTCTTTTCTATGCTTAATATGGTGTGCTGTACATATCCTCAACATATGCTGGATGTCATGGTATTGGGTTGGTGGAATATAAAATAGAAATGATTTGGTACATGAAGAGGTTCTATGCATGTAACAACTGTCTGTTTAACTAAATGAAATATACAAATATCGACATCAAATTCTATAGCCAGTAGAGAAGGTGCAAAATGTTGGTAATAGAGTCCTGGTTTACTTTGCTTTGGATGTACCTGGATTTTTCATTCAAGAATAGTGGGCAACAGGATTGCAGGGTTTTTCTAGTCGTGTTGGAAGCAATACTTCCCTAAAATCACAATAAAGTCGTAATAAATTTGGGCAAACATTGTTGTGCCTTTTTGTTCAATGGAGTACTCACATGTTTTCTACTACATATTTCTGATGATATGGTGACACAATAAGAAATAAAATGAGGTTGAATACACAATGGTACTGAATTTGTGGTTCGTATGTATCCAAATATCCTAATGATTGATTGGCTCCACATACATGATATTTGGCCCCCAACAGTTTGAAACTGAAAACATCAATCCACATGTGCATTATTTAGTTTCCTACAGCTGAGCCATCCCATGCGCATTGTTTGGTGCCTAGGCTACAAGTTATCATATTGTATACTACTGTTTATATTGTTTTTCTTGTTGATGGTATTGTCTCATGGAAGGGCACTTATACTTAGTCATTTTTATTCTTTATCGAAAGGCAAAACAAAATATCCATGGCTCCAAAGATGTGGATTGCATTAGTTCATACCACTAGGTCCACTACTAGACCTAAATACCGAATTATTTGAAATATACTTGAGCATAGTTAAGCGGTAAGCCTCATGCAAAGGATCATGAGAAACAGTATAAACCACATAAATCAGGGATTATTTAAGCAGGCAAATTGCTAACACTTTAGTAATTTGTTTTTAGAACATGAAGAATAGTACATGAACTGCTATGGAGTATGAATTAAATGAGGTTTCCATTGTACCCATAGGAGTTTACTTCCCTCCAAATTGTTTTGCTAGTTGAGCTTTCTTTACCTCAGTAATTACTTATTGCTAATGATGTATGAATAATTACTAATACATTTTTACTAATCTTTCTACTGTAGGTTAACCCACATACACACCAGCTCAAAATATGTGATTTTGGCAGTGCAAAAGTATTGGTAAGTTATCTTCTAATTTTGACGGAAATTTAAATGCACCGGCGCTTGTGATTTCTGAATGAATACGCTAAATTTTCTTGAAAAGAATAAACAAATGCGCATTAAATGCAGTAACCTACCTAGGCATGTTAATCTCTCTAAGTTGTTGTGATGTAATGTTTTGCAAATACGCAGGTCAAAGGAGAGCCAAACATCTCCTATATATGCTCAAGATATTACCGGGCACCAGAGCTCATATTTGGTGCAACTGAATATACTACTGCCATTGATTTGTGGTCCACAGGCTGTGTTATGGCAGAGCTGCTTCTCGGACAGGTTTAATACATGCATACAGTCTTTTGTTTTTGCTCTCTTGTTTTTTTTTTCTGATAACATTCATCGATGTAGCCTCTGTTTCCTGGGGAAAGTGGAGTTGATCAGCTGGTTGAGATTATCAAGGTGAAATTTTTTATGACATCTTAAACTGTTTTCTCTTGCGATATGTATTCTCGACAATGACATGCTCAGTCATAGTGCCTTGCAGGTTTTGGGTACTCCAACAAGGGAAGAGATTAAGTGCATGAATCCAAACTACATGGAGTTCAAGTTCCCACAAATTAAGGCTCATCCATTGCACAAGGTAATCTGCACATAATGCCTTTCATACAAAATGGATGCAGGGTGTCCTGGTTTGTACAAAATGCACAATTGCTGTTCATTTTGGTACATGCTTTTGGAACAGGGAGATCCCTTTAACATTGACTTGTGTGCTATTAAATTGTGAAATATTTATTGAAATAAACATTGAATTTTATACAGTAGGGGGCCTCCCCTACTGTTTCACATAAAAAACATAGAAAGACATCCAAAAAAGAAAAAGAAAAATATATTTGGAGCATTGTCATTTACAATTTCGCACTGCCAGTAGTGGTGTCAGGCACGCTAACAATGTCCATGCCATGTATATGCTCAGGCGCAAAAATAAATGAACATACTTTCTCAGGATTCCTTTGTTACCTCAAAGTTTTCTTTTTATCCAGGTTTTCCAAAAAAGGCTCCCACCTGAAGCAGTGGACCTTGTTAGTAGGTTTCTGCAATACTCGCCAAATCTTCGGTGCACTGCTGTAAGACCACACAACCTAGAAGTGGCATGTTGTGAGCTTTTTTGTTCTCTCTTCTAACTACGGAATCATTCTTTAGATGGAAGCCTGCATGCACCCTTTCTTTGACGAGTTGAGAGATCCAAGCACTCGTCTACCTAATGGGCGTCCTCTTCCTCCTCTCTTCAACTTCAAATCTCAAGGTAACATAGCTGTACTGTAATTTCAGTAGAATCAGGCAGCCTTAACATTACCGATTTGCTTGTCATCGACATGAACAGAAGTATCTTGGTTACTATAGGTTTGCCTTCTTTGTTGTGTTGTTCTGCTTTTTCTCACACCTTGCACGGGCTGATAGATCTTCTTGGAAAAACTAGCATTTAGCTTCTTAGCTTTTGATGGTACTTGGTAATTTGAAGGTTCTGAGCAACTGAAGACAATACTTCTGATCTTCTTCCTTCCAGAATGGCAGTATCTTTTTGTTCATCAGTAGCTAATCGCTTGTTCCCTTCAATGGTCCTACTTCAGAAATGCATCGAGCTGCTTCTAAGTTATCCTCAGCTAAACTGATTCATTGTTTGCGGTCTTGGCAGAGCTAAATGGCATTCCTCCAGAAGTCATTGAACGCCTGGTTCCAGAGCACGCGCGAAGACAGAGTTTGTTCATGGCTCTGCGCACCTAGTTTTTCACGGGTTTTCTTAGCCGTTTCTTTCATTGTTTGTTCTCTGAGGGAAGCTTGTAAAGCTGTAGCTTCTCCTTGTCTTCCCCTTTCTTGCTTCAGAGCTTTTGTGTGGATAAGTAAGGTCTTTGACAGGCACTGGAACGGTTGTTCCAGGATGTGAGGTTGGAGAAAGAGGCTTGTGTTTGATTTGAGGTTTGAATTTAAGGTTTCCAGTGTTGTGGGAGACGTGCAAGGCTCCTCCAGTTTTCTTGCTTTTCTGGCTTCTAGAGTTTCTTCTTGCGTTGGAGCTTGTTTGCAGTAACAGTGCTTGGATCGACTTTAAGTGGTTTGATGATCGGAGAATGCGATCATTCTGAAAGCTTTAGAAGTTCCTTCTTTACCGAAGTGTGAGACCAACGCAGCCTTATTCACAATGTCAGTGTGCACAATTCTGAAGGATCCATCCCGGTTTTCTTCTAGGAACTTCATTTTTAATAATAGAATGAGAGTTAAAAGAGTGAGTATACCGGTATATCTATACCCTTTTATAATACACATAAGCATTCTTTTCTACGTCCACTCCAAATAGTGCACCCCATTAGGGATGGTCTAATCTTCGTGCACCCAGCGAAACGTCTCCAGAAACTTGACTCCATCAAAATTAACCTCTTAGATCTTTCCTCAGCTTTACTCACCTACATCTGATGGCTATTGTTTAGTGTGTTTAATCATCCCTATGGTCTACAATAGATCTTCCCCCACCTCCAATATCATCTCAAGAAAAAGAAACAAATATCCTGGAATTAAGGAAAAGAAAACAAACGTTCTAGAAAAGAAAAATATCATATATTACGTGCTGAGAAAAGTAAACCGAAAGACAGGACACTGTACTAATGAAATGAAATTATCTGAACCAATTTCATCGTGCGATGCTCGCTTAATCGCTTTCTCGCGCAAAAAAGGAGAACGCAAGGACGGGACGCGATGCGGATGCATCTCATTCTCAGCCGCCTGATTTCACGAGCGCCTCATCTTGCACCGGAAGTCAAAGGCAAGCCTACCTACGTGTCCTTTCTTGCAGCGGAGGAAAGAACCAAACCCGAAGGCTCCACCGTCCGATCAAAATCCGACGGCCGTCATATCCCACCAGGCCCCCGGCCTTAACACATCACGCACGCTTCTCCTTACCCTTCCTCCGCCGTGTCCTCTCCGCCTCCTCGCACTCCTAATTTCCTCCCCCCATCATTCAAAACCCTAACTAACCCCGCCGCCCACACACGCACATACATACCCCCCTCCTCCGGCGAGATGAACTTCAAGGGCGCGCGGATGCCGAGCGCGCCGCCGGCGGGCGCGGGCGCGCTGGCCAAGGTAGCGCTGCTGGGCGGCGCGGCCGTCTACGCCGCCATGAACAGCCTCTACAACGTCGAGGGAGGCCACCGCGCCATCGTCTTCAACCGCATCGAGGGCATCAAGGACAAGGTAACCCTCGATCGATACATCTCACGTTCTCCTCCCCCACGTCGGCCACAGCCGTGCAGCGATGCGATGCGATGCGACGGGACTCGGGAGCTCCAGTGTATCTGTTCTTGTGGAGTTATTTTAGCGAGCTGTGCGATTGACTGCGTTTGCATTTGACTTGTGATTGATTTTGTGCTCCGTGCAGGTGTACCCTGAAGGGACTCACCTTATCATCCCGTGGTTCGAGAGGCCGATCATCTACGATGTCCGCGCCCGCCCTAACCTCGTGGAGAGCACTTCTGGAAGCCGGGATCTCCAGATGGTAGCATTCTTTTTTCTTCGATCCCTTCATTTGGAAGTTGTAATTTACTAACGTTAGCTCAAATGTGTGGATTTTACTACTTGATGTGCACGCTTAATCACTTAATTTGGGACCAAGGGATCTACCTTTACTAGGACATGCCGTAGACATTTGTAATTGTAGCCTGTAGGAGGCTTCCTTGGACACATGTGAACTGTTTAGCATCACCGACATTTGGATGGTTTGGTACGCTGGTTTGGAATTATCATTTCAGTGTTGTTACTGTTACAACAGTTGTTATGGTTTACCTGCAATGGAGAAACTCAAAATTTGGTTGACTCGGCCGCTGAAATTATGGTACACTCTTTGACAGTTGACAGACTATGAAATCTGCAATATTATAGTTCATAGCAGGGTTATAAAAAAGGCTGTTAAGGCTTTGTAAACGGCCGTTAAATCGTTAAAGGTGGCCTGCCCGTTATGTTTATTTAGATTTCAAGGTTGGTCCGTTATATCGTGCCGTTTATACGGATTAATGGCCGTTAACAATTACTAGGCCCGTTTTTATCGTTGGTACTAAGCCTGATTACATTCACATCATGGGTAAGAAGATGACTAATGGCCCAACATGATCATCTCATATGAAGTATTTAGCAAATAGAAGTGTAGAACATTGTCAAATCTCTTTTCTTTATGTCACCACAGTGGACAATTGCTGAGAGCTTGGTAGTTCTATTCTATATTCAGGAAATAAGATGAATAGATACTTATTTTCTTGCTGCAAACATATGTATATATTTCTCTAAATTTTAAACATTAAAACCGTTTACAAGGCTGCTTACCGTATAAATACTAAAAGGTGGGGTGACTATTCGTTAACCATGTACCATTATTTAGAACATTGGTCCATAGGCTATCCCTATTCACTAACTGAATGATGCATTTTAGCTTGTGTAGGTTTTTTGCATGCTAATACGTTCTGAGGGTGTTTTCGATCTTCAGAAACACTCGAGTAAATGTGATTTAGGATATTATTTCAGCTCTTTACAAGACTGCCCACTTAAAAAGTATGTGCTGATTTGCGAATTAATTTTTTAACTCCTTTGCAGAGCCGCTTAATCTATTAACAGTGGTCAGCAGTCCAATTTTTACTTCATCATAATTTATTGCTATCACTATTTAAGATGATTTGCTCATACTAAGCAATTTATACTTGTATTGACCACCTGAATTAGTTTTGCTCATGTGTATTTAGATGCAAGCTTCTTGTTTTGCAGTTTTACTCAGAAATAACATTGACACAGCAACTGCTTTGGTATATTTGATACTACTTGATATCTCGGACAGGTGAGAATTGGTCTTCGTGTCCTTACACGACCCATGCCAGAGAAACTACCGATCATCTACAGGACGCTGGGGGAGAACTTCAATGAGAGAGTTTTGCCTTCAATCATCCATGAAACACTCAAAGCTGTGGTTGCCCAATACAATGCCAGTCAGCTAATCACACAGAGAGAGGTACCATTTTATCATATTTGTTGTGTTTACATATGTTTCCATGCTACGCTAGATAATAGCTGATCTTACTAGGATATGATAACAACTTATTATTTATCCAATTGCAGGCTGTGAGCAGGGAGATTAGGAAGGTTCTGACTGAAAGGGCTAGAAACTTCAATATTGCTCTGGATGATGTGTCCATCACAAGCCTCAGCTTTGGAAAAGAGTTTACTCATGCTATTGAAGCCAAACAGGTTGCTGCACAGGAAGCTGAGCGTGCCAAGTTCATTGTTGAGAAAGCGGAGCAAGACAAGAGAAGTGCAATTATTAGGGCACAGGTAAGGAAAAGAGAAGATATATGATTTTTAAATGGCTTACACGTATTTCCCCTATGATGTTTGACTGTAGTTTCATTGACAATTACTAGAGGCGTATGGATAGTGTTCTTTATCTTCATAATTTTATATATTGCATGACATTTATTGAGTTGAGCGCTTAAGCGTAACACTGATTCATCTTACTCTATTTGAACAGGGTGAGGCTAAGAGTGCAGAGCTTATAGGTCAGGCTATTGCGAACAACCCTGCTTTTCTCGCTCTCAGACAGATTGAAGCAGCCAGGGAGATCTCTCATACCATGGCAGCCTCAAACAACAAGGTGTTCCTGGATTCCGGTGACCTGTTGCTGGGGCTCCAGCAGCTGAATGTGGGGGGCAAAAACAAGAAATGAAATCATTTTCTGTGATGTTATGGTTACTGTCGGTCTATCTCCGTGGAAGAGTACTTTCAAGAGGAATACTTAGTCATAAATCTAGTTTCTTTTAAAGATTCTATCTGATCCAGAACTTGCGCAAAAATGAACTAAGACACCCTTTGCTATTGCAAATGTCTTCGGGGAAATTTGCGAGTGAACTATTTAGCTAGTATTTTTGCTGTGCAAATCATTGGAAGAAGTATTAATTCCATTGATTGCTTTGCTTAGAGCTATTGAATGAGTTGTTAGTTGTTGGGGCCTACTCTGGTAGAATGGTTCTGGGGCAATCGTGCAGACCTTCAGAATATCTTGAGTTCATTTTGGCTTATTTCAATTGATGCGTTCACGTGAGCCCTTCTTTCATGGAGCGATTAATTGTCTCATGTACACAATACAAGAATCCATAAGAGCGCTGTCAACTGGAAGGAGATACACGTCTGCAGACATGGCGATTAGTCAGGAGCTTCTATCAAACATTCGCCCGCAAGGCAAAAGAACAGCTCTCTCTCTCTCTCTCGAATGCATTGGAACAGCAGCTAGCACACTGAAATCAGAATCTTGAAATGTTGTAAGCAAACATGGAGTCCATTACAGTACAAGCAGCTCCTCACCATTGAGCCGTTGGCAAAATTAAGCACAATTCTAGCCCAAAAAAAGGACAATCAACATGCCATCAACAAATGTACTATGATGTTTCATGGTCACTACTACACAACAAATTTACAGCATGTGGCGGAGCTAGGATTTTGGCAAATTAACACCTAGTAGCGAAGCTAGGATTTTGATGATGTGGGTCCAACATAAAAGTCACACTTCGTGTGACATCACGTAGTATGGAAGTTCAAATGGAACAAATTACATATTTATACTACAATCGACATCAGAAAGTATTTTCAAATAAGCACAACTTAACACGAAGACCTTTCATACTATGAAAGCAATTGATTACAACATCTATGAATGTAACCAAGCAATCATCCAACTATTCATCCCTTATGCCATTCTCTCATCTTGTTCTTCACGTGGTTCATTGTCGAAGATACCCTCTCTACACTTGCAGCCACAGGGAGGATCAACGCCACAGCCACAGGGGATCCTGCTGGATTGATGGGTCTGGGTGGGTTGCGTTGGTGGGCCTGTTGGATTGGTTGCTGTTGGTCTACTGAGAGAGAAGTATGTACACTGTATAACTTATGTATTAATACATGTATATACTAGCTCGTTTTGCAAAATAATAATTGGGGTTCACTTGAACACCCATGAACCTGTTTCAGGTCCGCCACTATTTACAGCAGCATGCGGTCGATGTCAACTTCCGGATCATAACCCAGACCCCACCTCATACGTACGCAGAAACTAAAAAGGCAGTCTAACGCGGATCTAAAAATGCAAAACCACGTGTTGTATATACGGATACATGCACTGTCTTAACCCTCAAAAGTGCCTCAAAATTCGTGTAAAAGGTATTGAATTACTAGAAGATGGGACGGGACGGTGGTTCGAATTTTGAAAGTCCAGCTGCTGAATTCAAGCACATATATATCCAAATCAATTGGTCAAGTGGAATCAGCAACTAAGTGTAATCAATTTCACATTGCATTCCAACGCAAAACAAAAGTTATACATGAATTCAGAAGTACGTGCACAAACCGATCGAGTTTATTATACGCATGGATCATCAGCAAACTGCAGGGAATGCGCCGAAGCTGCCCGTCCGCAAGGACGCCGGTGAGAGATGATCGCCGCTGCACAACCGTGATACAGCTGCTGGTACGTACTGCAGGCCACAGCATGACGACTTCGCCGGACGCCGAGAGGAGCGCCTCGATGTAGGCAGGCTAGCTCGAACGGTACGTGGACATGGCAAGCCGCTGATGAACTCGCCGGGCGCCGGCTCGTCATAAAGCTGTACATGTACTTCCCCCTCCTGGTCCAAACACTCAGCCGCCACCCGCAGGGCGTCGTCCGGGCTAGGGCCATGTACGGTGGTGGTCTGGAGGAGTCCCACGGCGGCGTCCCCCTCCGGCTAAGGCTCAGCTGGTGGCGCGCCCGGCTCGTCTCCAAATAGATTTCTCCTCGCCTCGAGCTCGTCTAACCCAAGGGCAGCAATGGGATCATGCCGCCTCTGTCGTTGCCCAAGAAAGGCCCGGGCGCTGGACATGGCATGATGATGTCGCCGCCGGGGCTCTGGGCCAAGCAAGTCGTCAAAGGTTGCTCCCATAGCCAGGGCCTCCAACGGTTCCTGCTCCGTGCGAAGACCGTCTACCGTCTGCACTAACGACCCGGCGGCTCCGGCGTCCTCCTCCGGCTCAGGCTCAGACTCAGCTGGTAGTGGCGCGCCCGGCATGTTTCCAAGTAGGTATCTCCTCACCTCGAGATCGTCGAGCACCAAGGGCAGCAGTGGGAGCACGCCGTCATCGGACATCAGGTCGCGCTCGATCGTCTCGAACAGCACTGTCTCGTCCGTTTGCCACGGCACTCTGCAGGGTGGAGCCTCTGCCTCTACAGGGTGATGGTCGCCGGCGTCCTCCGGCACGTAGTCCGTCATTTGCGGCGGCATTCTGCAGGGTGGAGCCTCGGGGTGCTCGCCGGCCGCCTTCCTCTTCTTCCAGCAGGACTCGGGCAGGGCAACCGACGTATCCGACGATGAAACTCGCGAGCGAGGAGGCGCTCGAGGCGACCGGTACACCTTACAGAGCACGAGGTCGGCGCCGCCGTGTTGTTCTTGGGAGTCGACGCTGTACTCCACCATGAGCCATCCGGGCTTAACGACACCCAACGCCGTCTTGACCTTGTACGAGAACTTCTGGAACTTCCCCCCGGCAGCGCTGTCCTTCACCGGCTTCGGGCCCGTCTCCGAGTTCCAGCACTCGTTGCCGTCGTCGCCGACCGTGCGCGACTTCCTCGCGGGGCCGCCGCCGCGCGCTTTCTTGGAGCCGCCGACGTAGTGCACGGGGCTGAAGAAGTACCACACCCTACCATCCCCATCGCCGGTGCCAGGAGCAGGGTCAAGCTTGGCCACCAGCTTGTCGGGGGCGGCGGAGTAGACATCGACGTCGTGGATGAAATCGGAGGCCAGGGGCTGGCCGGCGAGCTTAGGGCGGAGGAAGAGGTCGATCAGCTCGCGATCCTGCGGGAAGAAGGCGAGGCCTGCAGCAGCGAGACCGGCCGCCGCTTGAGCCATCTTCTCGATGGATCGATGGAGATCTAGCTAAGCTTAGGATGGAGGAGCCAACTAATGGCAATCGGAGATGGATGAATGAATTGTTGGAGTGGGGGGCATGGGCATGAGCTCGCCCTTTATAGGCTCGATCTCCGTGGGGTAAGGAGGGAATGCGGATTCGTAATTTCCATGGCGGCAACTTGGGACCGAGCTAGGTGCGGATTCCTCCCACGCGGCTGGAGACGAGCTGTTACCTAGCTAGGATCGAGTAAATATATACTAGCTAGTGTTAGTCGGAGGAGTACACAGGTAGCCAGCTTTAATTGGCTTGGGTGGCAATTAATCCGATTCCGATGTGGTGTCCATGCATGCATGGCTGCATATCGATATCGATCGATCGGACTTGACAGCCAACTAGAGCTCATGCATGCTGTTTGTCGTGCTAAGCTTAATCAAGCATCGCAGCAGCCTGCTAATTAAGCTTGCTTAAAGCGTCGACCGCAGTTTAGTTTGTAGGGTTCGTGTCAACTAAAGCAAGATCATTGGGCACGGACTAGCTAGTGCTACTATTTTGCCTTGTGGGCGCTAGCTAGTATTTACCGTGGAAAACAGGACGCGCTCAATGCACGGACGTGATAACACTAATCGATTAATCGCAATACGATTAACACTAATACGATCGATTAATTAGAATTTAATGTACAATTTATGCGCTCGTATTAATATATTTATTTATATTTAGAATTAATTAGAAATATTTTATTTACCCAAATTTATTGTCAATTATCACTCCACAAAACATATTTTATATTTCATTATTTATACTTCATCCAAAAGGTATATACTACAAACACTACCACACAATATTATAGACTAATTTATCGTACTTAGTAAATAAAAAATAAGTTGTTTCGTGATTAAACGGTGAAAACAGATGATTAATAGGAAATAGCCGATTGATCTGATTATACAACCAATTTATTCAACTGTGTTAATTGCACTCTGATTACACTGTTCTAACAGTTTTAAGTTGCCAGTAGGGAGATCTCACACAGGGGCGAATCCACCATTGGGGCTGGTTGGGGCGCCAGCCCCACCTCCGGCCGGCCGAACCCCCCTCCCTCAGGATCCCCAACGCCAGAAAGAAGCAGAGACGTGGCACCATGTGTAATGTCCTGAAAAATTTTAATAGTAAAAGATGTACGGTATAAATTTGAGAATAAGTATTTCTGGAGCTTTCAATATTATTTGCTCCAATTAGAATTTCCTTAGACTTTTGTGTTTTGTGAAAAGATTAAATAAAAGGGAAAACAAAGGAAAAGGTAAAAAGAGGAAGATAAAATTTAGAATTTTTTTTTACCATGGGTCCTATTCAAGCTGGTGATAATGTTTGACCAGTAAATAAAATTTTTACAAACTTGGGATTAAGTTAAATAAAGCATGTATCTACTTTTTGACTAAAAACAGTGAATCAAAAAGGAGGAAGAAAAATAACCAATGTCAAGTAAAGCCAAGAAAATTTATATAAATCCCTGGAGGTATAATACACCACTTTTAAAATTTTTATAATTAAATGAACTGATATAAGCCTCTTAAAAATTCAAATACAGTGGGTCCAAAATGTAAGAAAAACAGTTGTCAGAATTTTTACAAAATAATTACTCATGTTTTTGAATTGAAAATTTAATGGTGATCTATTTATAAGGATTTGAGACTCTAAAAAAAGTTTCATAAATAAATACTAGAAAATGAATCTTTAATTAAATCAAAAACCGAAATCAAAGTTCAGGACCAGGGTACAGTGTCAGAATTTTGTTAAATTGTATAAAAATATTTTTTGTCTAAAAAATTTACAGTAGACGTGTGACTCCCATTAAGACTTGATAATTTTTTTTGGTAAAATCGTGACTAAGTTTAAGGCTTAAACAAATTCGAATTCTGGAGATTTCTCATCCAGTCAAATCGCATTAAACGTATTCCCTCGCCGACAGGTGGGCCCGGCCGCTGCTGAATCTGTTGCGCTGGCAAGGCTGAGGCAAAGCCTCGTCTCGCTGCTAGTGGGCCCCGGACCAGCGTGTCAGCCTCAATTCTCAGCGTTCTTCTCCCCTTTCTCTTTTCCCAACCAAGGCGAGGCGACGTCGCCGTCCTTCGCCGTCCGGTCGCCACCTGCTCCGTCCGGCCGAGCTCATCGCCCTCCACGTCGCGTGCTACCCATCCCTCGCCTGTGTTTGCTTGACCACGGTCGAGCCACCCGGGAGACGAGGTTGTGCCTTCGTCGCCGCTCAGTGCAGGAGAATGCGACCGTGGCCGTGCACTCGAGCTCGAAGCGTTGCACTCCCTAAGCCTTAACGCCCCGTTTTGTGTCGCATTGCACTCCCTCGTCACTTCCTTGCCGTCCTCCTGAACCGAGAGCCCGCGACGGGTCTTCTTCCCGCTTCTTCGCAAGAACCGAAAAGGGGGGATCAGTGATTCGGGTGAGATTCTCCTCAATCCTTCGAATCGATTCCGCCCGAAGCATCCTTAGCACCTCAGGTCTACTGATCACTCTCCGTTTTGGCTTCGTTTTGCCTGCAGCGCCGTTGCACCGCCGCCCTTCTTCCTCCCGGCCGGCGCACGGTGGCAGCTCGGTGCAAGCCTCCTCCGACCCAGCCATCCGGTGAGTTCGAATCCCATAGGATCACTGTAGCTCGCCTAGCCCTAGTTCACCGGAATGGTGGTGTAAGGTCGAGGATGCCGACTAGAGGGGGGTGAATAGGCGGCTTTTAAATAATTAAAACTTTCTCTTTCTACTAATTTCTATAAAGCAATTCACCCCTTAATTACCCCTATGCCAAAACCTTATCAATAACAATGCGGAAGCGATAAACTAAGGTTTTGACAATTAAAGCCTAAAACAACTAGGCTCACTATGTGCACTAACTAATTATGTCTCTAACAAAAAGTAATTCTAAAGACAAACAATCAATCAATTTAATTCTATGAATGTAAATTGCTTGAATATAAATAAGGAGAACAAAGCAAGCACAAGAGACACAATACTTTTTACCATGGTGATCGGAGACTTGCCGGTCTCCCCTAGTCCACGTTGAGGTTAGCCCAAACACATTGGACCGGCTCCACGAATTGAGCACCCACCTCGAATCCACTAGATGTGGTTTTTCACGCTTTCGCGTAGGCTCAACCCGAACCTTCACAAACTTCGCCGGGGCTTCTCACAACCTTGAGAGCTCCCGCGCACGACGCTCTACGCCGTCTAGGAGTCGACAACCTCCAAGAGTAACAAGCCGAATCCTCTCGCTTGGACTTCACCAAGCACAACACATGTGCTTCCGGTGATCACCAAGTGCAACACATGCACAAGGATCCTCCTCAAGTGCAACACATGCACAAGAGACTCTCAATCCTCTCCTAATTGCAACACATGCAATTAGAGGCTCAACCTAGCTCAAGAAGCAAATGGGAGAAGGCAACACATGCACACAACTCCTATAAACACCCAAAAGCTCTAGCACACAGCCAACTTCCCGCCCTTGCCCCCAAGGCCTCCTTTTATAGCCTCCAAGCCAAAACTAGCCGTTGGGGGAAATGCGACAAAACCAGAATTCCGGTGCTACCGCTTCATCGGGACCGTAGCACGGCCTCGCCAACGGCTACACAACTAGCCGTTGCGGGATTTCCGTAGTACCGCCAATCGGGAGCGGTGCAACCGACCGCTCGGCGTAGCACCGCCTCAACCTCGGCACACCGGCCTCGAGCCGAACTCAAAACACCTCCTCTGGATTTTTCACACCGGCCGAGGAGTGGTTGCACCGGACATCCGGTGCTACCGGCCTACCATGGCGGTAGCACCGACCGCTGATCGCCAAAAACATCCCCTCTCTGGATTTTCCACACCGGCCAGAGAGACGGTAGCACCGGACCTTTGGTGCTACCGGCCAAATTATAACACCGGACCCCGTGCTACCGCCCTACAGGCGATGCGACGACCCTCATGGAGAAAACACCGTTTTCACAAAACTTTTCTCCAAACCATTAAAGATATTCTTTGAGCTATGTGAGGATCAACACATTATCACAACACTATGCAAAACACATTTGCACATGTTAATCACATACTCCAAAGAATCTCATATAAGCACAACTTATTTGCAAAACACATTTGCCAATAAACCAAGAACTTATGAGATCAATCCTCTTAGCCATGTGATGATCAACACATGATCAAGTCAATTTGCAAAACACATTTGCAAACCCTATTCATATGCTTTAGGATAGGAACCCATAATCTAAAGTTCATTTGCAAAACGCATTTGCAAATAACAAATCCAACTAACGAAAACACATTTCGTAAACAACTCAAGATCTATTTGCAAAACGTATTAAGCAAATCAAACTCGAGTCTATGAGATCAATCCCCCTAGCCATGTGAAGGTCAACACAAGACCCAGTCAACTTGCAAACACCCGTTGCAAGCCCTACTCACATGCTCTCGGGATTCCGGACCCATAGACCTCGGTTTATTCGCACAACGAACTTGCAAATACACATTAAACCAATTTAATGCTTGAGCATTGTTCTTTGCAACACCTGCAAAAACCTAGCTCCAAGCAATACCAAAACATGAGCTCTCTATTTGCAACACATGCAAATCTCTAGCACCATGCAAGCAACCACAACAAATACAAGTGCATGAGTTCTCTATTTGCAACACATGCAAATCTCTAACTCCATGCAAGCAACCACAACAAATATAAGTGCATGAGTTCTCTATTTGCAACACATGCAAATCTCTAACTCCATGCAAGCAACCACAACAAATACAAGTGCATGAGTTCTCTATTTGCAACACATGCAAATCTCTAACTCCATGCAAGCAACCACAACAAATACAAGTGCATGAGTTCTCTATTTGCAACACATGCAAATCTCTAATTCCATGCAAGCACTTTAAACCAAATTGCTTGAGCTCTCTCCTTTTGCGACACATGCAAAACTTAGCTCCAAGCAAAAACCAAATCAAATAAGATTCAAATAAGATGCAAGTATGAGCACCCTTATTTGCAACACATGCAAATACTTAGCTCATACAAAATCCAATGCACAAGCTTTACCAATTTGCAACACATGCCAAATGGTTAGCTTCATGCAACCATCAAACAAGAGAGTGAGCTAGAGTGAACCGGATCGAGTTCATCAACACATGATTAAGCTCAAGCTAAAAGACTCAACCCCTCTTAATAGTACGGCACCTAACAAGCAACCCGGTCTCACAACCAAACACGGAGACCGGTAAAAGACTAGGAACACATCCTTAGCCCTAGCTAGTTATACCTTTGCCACACTTGATCCACTTGGAGCTTTTATGATTTCCAATCATCTTCTCTCCAGGATCACCTCTTCTTCTTCTTCTTGGTCATCAACGCATGATGAAGCTTCTCTAGCCATTCTCTTCACTTCGGGATCACCTCTTGAAGCTCATCAACTCATGATGACTTCTTCTTCCCGATTCTTCATCATCTTGGACTTAACCTACTTCACAACTCATGGAAGATGTTAGTCCAACAAACATGGTTGTCTCAATCATCACCGCACTCCATTAACACATAATGGATGCCTCCAAGATCGATTGAGCACAACCCTAATCAATTTGAATGATTAATTGTGTCTTGAGTACTTTGATGCAACTAATGCTTCATTATACTCAAGAACTTTTCGCTTGTCTTTAATCAACAAGGAAACACCATCAACACATGATGAAATGTTCTTTGATTGATTGAGAGACAATCGAACTCAATTTAAACTTATTTAAATTGACATGAGTATATAACTACACAAGTCATATATACTCAAAAGATTGTTTCAAGGTCTTGATCCTTTATATTGTATGACAAGAGGACATGGATCAATACAATTGAAACATCAAGTTAAATTATAAAACTCCCCCTAGATGTGTGCATTCATGTATATATGAATTAGGAACATAATGCACATATTTGGACTAAAGCAACGGAAGAGTTCATACTTTAACTTGAATTCTAAGTATGCATATATATAATAGAATGAATACGAGTGCATACCTTAGGTTTTCCATTTTCCATCCAAGTATGAGACTAATAAGAATAACACTTAATAAAACATGTTAGTCTCATAATGATTTGATTTGTCATTAAACAATGATTAGACATTAATATTAAACCAATCACCAAAACCAATAGAGCTTGAACTTACAGGTGGCCGTTAGCCGAGGTTTCGCCGTCGCGGCCATGGCGCCGCCGCACCCTCGCGGTGGCAGCCCCCTTCCCGGCCGTCTCCCGACGAAGTAGCATCACCCCTAGATTCGCCTTGGCGCGGTGAAGCTAGAACCGCTACCCATTCCGCCATGCCGCTGGCTGCTGCCATGGCGAGCAAGAAACATGGCGCCTGTTCGGGTCATCGGTGACCGTGGGCCCGGTTGTCGTGAGTCGAGCGTTTGAATGCATTTTTGCGCGCGCTTGAGGAAGCCGTTTCTTCTGAAGCGAAAGCGTATTTCTGATTTTTGAACGATTTTCATAACCGGCTGAAATGCAAATACCAATAACTTTTGAATCATCTGGCCAAATTTAGTGAAACCAATTTCTAAATTTGTATAAAATTTTTTAGTTTCAGAATATGCAAAAATTTGTTGAAGATGAGCAATATATGATTTTAGGAAAATCAAAGAGATGCTTAGGTGTAAATAAGGTTGTATGAATAAAATATTTTTGGGATGATCCAATTAATGTAAGATAAATTTTTATGAAGCCTCTGGGTTATAAGTATTTGAAATAAACAAAAATATTGGCATGATACCTTATTGCATAACATGTTTGCACAAAAATGAATACTAAGCACAAAGGTGGGATTATGCAAATAAAAGAAAGGATTAAAGTATAAATGTTTAAAAGTTCATCTTAATGGGGCATAAATCATGGGGAGTTGCTCATGTAAAAATACTTAGGGAAAAGTGTATGTGATAGTTATTCAATTAAGAAAAATAATACTTGTAATAACCAAAATAGATATAATTTGCTATGAACAAGTTCAAAATAACTCAAATTCAATTTTGAAATGTTTTTGAGATCATGCCCTGATGTCAGGATGAAAATGAACTGAAATTTATAAGTAGTTTAGTAATAAATGAATGTGTAAGTTGGATTGGCTATAAAGCAGTTTTTGTGTTCATATAGCCCTTTTCAACATATGATAAAATAGATTATATAAATGATAAAGAATGTAAAAGTGGTGTAGAAACACTTAACATAGTATATACTAATAGGTTCAGGAAAAATAATGACATTTTGCTAAGGTTTGTATGCAAAACAAGTTAGTGGAATGAACCTACTTTTCATGTTTTGCTGAACATTTGAAACAATCAGGCTTTTTCAACCATGTGTTAAATAATTAATCCAAATGAGAATTTTAGGAAGAATAGTGTAGAAGTGATCACCAAAGTTTTTATTACTAGATTCCAGAAAAATATTCTATTTTGAAGCTTTTTTTCACTTAGTTTTCATGAGTGTAATAACCTTAAGTGGTATTGTTTAGTCTATTTCCTTAGCCAGTTTTGTAGCCTAAGTCCAGAGTTCAATTGAGCCTTTTCAACAATAGTTTTCAAGCTTTATCCAAACCCTAAAAGTTAAAATAAGTCATTATAATTGACAATCAAAGTATGTTCTAGCTAATTCAAGACTTAAATCCTAATTTCTTTAGCTATCGCACATAAATCTTGTTAGATATATAACCCTAAATGATATAGTTTTTAAGTGCTCTCTTCTTGGAATTTTTAAGAAAAGCAGAGAGCTCTGTTTTTTGTGTTGGTTAAACATGGCATCCTCTAAAAGAAGCTAATGATCAATCTTTTCTTTTCAAATAATTTTAGCATCTATAATTCGATGTTTGAATTCAAATATTTCATAAACAGCAACCTCCGGTTTAATCCGAATAGTGTTTATCTGTCTGTTTCTTTTTGCCATTTGGAGTTTGCTGATATTCGTTTGTTCTTCTTTTTCTCGACGAGTAGACACCGACGTCATCGAAGAAGAAGACGACTGTTCTGCAGATCCAGATTTTATTCCTGACAGTGATTTGCAAGGCAAGCAATCCCTTGAACATGTTGAGCCCGATAATTCACCTACCTTATGTTGCTTTTGCTTATGTACAGTGCATCTGGATAATTCTCCATAAAAGTGCTAATTTGGGTTAGATCAGTAGTTAATCCTGTAAATTATGGTTTGTCTCAATCTGTATGGATATGTGAACCTTGTAAACCTTAGTTTGAGCTAGACATACTTAATGTCATGTTTGGGTATAATCGCTAGCATAATATCCTTGCTTAAGCTTTTCGTTGTCTCTTTTCAGTCTTTTCAACCTATATATGATCTTTTTGGAAAATGGTTGGTTATAGTTTGCTAAAAACCCTCAAACAAAACTATGGTTTGACGCGGGTGATTAATTGGCACTAGCCGGTTGTGCAAAAGGATATGCACGTAGCTAGGGTGGAGTATCGCCCGTGTTGGGTTAAGGACCGAGCGATGGGACGGTGAATCCATGTTTTTCGTACAACCACGAGGGCTTGTATGGGCGGGTCTTAGCCTATTAAGTTGTTTAGATGTGGCTTTGTATCTATGGAAGGCGAGAGATTGTACAGGCATTCCGGTCAGGTCTGCCTGTAGGGGTTTCTACATACCAATGCAACGGTGTACGCCTTGCCCTGGACAGAGACGTGGTGTGTGTGTGATACATGTGGATCCACGGCTTGGGTGAGTGTCTCGGTCTTCAGGGCGAGGGTTAACGTCCCGGGCTGGTGTAAAGCCACGTCTAGATAATGTAACGGCTCTGTATGATCTTGCCGACACACCAAAGGAAGTGTGTTAATTGGCCTGGCGAAAGAGGTTGATCATTCCTTGTGGGTAAAGCTGTACACCTCTGCAGAGTATAAATCTAATCGATTAGCCGCGCCCGCGGTCAAGGGCACTTGGTGACGTTATTCCATGCTAGAGTCTTTTGGTGCTTTCAAAAATGGGTGGTGGTTTTGGAAACCGTTTTGTAACCATCTTTTGTGTCAAAGGATCGACACCGAGATCTATGCAGTCGGGTAGACTGGGTTGAAAATCTGGATTAATTGCTTAACATTTTGTCTTTCAATTGCTTTTATTAAAATGCGATGTTGCAATCTATTATGTTTATTCTTTTTAATGCTTTCGTGCAACTGCAAAATAACCATAGCCTGTCCATTGTTCAGTCTGCATAATTATTTAATTGCATCTGTGAACCAATATAAGTCTTGCTGAGTACCAATGTACTCAATCTTGCATCTGCTGTCTCAGAGGAAGAAGACTGCGATCTGCCAGATGACGCGTTCTTTCAAGCAGGTCTCGGGGGTTTTGACGATAGTCTCTTCTAGGTTGCCTAGTCAGATGCCTGAGGGTTTAGTGGGCAACCGCAAGGCTGTTTGGAGTTTTCAGCTTTCTTTTGGTTTCCGTTGCTAAATGTTTTAAATTTGTACTGAACTCTGTATAATTAATACTGTTATGTATGTCCTTTTTGTATGTGAGTATGGTTATGATATGAGTGTTGTAAACATGTGAGTGCTAGCTACTGTTCCAGGGAATAGCACAGTAATCACATGGAGGTTCCTGTTCATCAGAACGGGGTCTCACACCATGGCGGCAAATCAGCAGGTTTAGGAACTAGCAACTGGGATTAAGATGTAAGAAGAAAAGTAGGAAACAATACTACCAGGCAAGTGAGCCATCAAAATTAGTCATGGGCTCTCTTACTCTCATGGTCTTTCATTTGGTACAGTACTCGGCGTCCTTTACTGTAGCGCAGCACCAGGAGTCCGAGAGATGAACAATATCGGTGTCGTCTCGCAGGCAGCAGACCAATGCACGGGCGATCGCGGCGGCAGACGCACGGGAGGGCGTGACCACGCGGCGGGTGGCCGATTCGCGAGAACTCGCCGCGGCACATCGGCATCGATGGGTGCCGGAGACCCATAGTCGAGGGCGCCAGGCGTGCACCAGAGCCAGGGCAGGCGAGTAGCCGATAGGCGACAGAGGCCCAAGAAGAGTTATCGGCCGCTCAGAGTGCCGGGCGGAACACGCATTGTCGGGAGCTGGGCGGAACGTGCATCACCAAAGGAGAGGAATCGGCAACTCGGAGTGTCGTCTAGCCGGTGGTCGGACACGCATCTC
The DNA here is from genome assembly GCA_036346275.1 of Otatea glauca. Taxonomy (NCBI): domain Eukaryota; kingdom Viridiplantae; phylum Streptophyta; class Magnoliopsida; order Poales; family Poaceae; genus Otatea; species Otatea glauca. The sequence continues at coordinate 68,128,165 of CM070716.1, read as the reverse complement.
CAGAGACCAGAGAGGAACCGAGGCTCACTCCATCCATTCGGCGGCCGAACGCGCATCGCTAGAGCCCAGATAGAAACTGAGGTGATCGGCAAGGAGGAGCGACCGAGGACGAGGAGCCTCTCAACTTCGTATTGATCGCTAGGACGAGGACATCAGAGCCAGAATAATTCGCTAGCGCCACTGATTGCTTTGCTCGGTATAAAAAAATTGCCCCAAGCCCTAGTGCAATGCCTCATGTCTGAATGCCTTTTGTTGTGATAACTGATGTCTGATTTTTATATTCTATTGCCCAAGTCTATATTCTATTGACCGATTGATATTTTTATCCCTCTGATTTGATACGTATGAATTTGGAATTTGGTTGGCAATATATCGATAGATGTATCATTAGTATGCTAATGCTAAGTTAGAACTTCGACATAAAAGCCCCACCTCTATTTTTATTTTGGATTCGCCACTGATCTCACACCGTGGCGAACTTAAACAACAGGGTAAGTGCTCCTGGATTCTATTGTCGTATTGCTGGGGCTCCGGCATTTTAGAATGCGGGGAGCAAAAACAAGAAATGGAATCATTTTCTGTCATGTTTGATGGTTCTTGTCAGATCTCCTTGGAAGAGTACTTTTAATTGGAATACTTAGTTGTGGCGACCCGTATAATTAACCCTCGGTAATGACTGTCACCTAGGGTTAACTGTACGGACCTCAGTACAGTAACTAGCAAAACATCAGGCCTTCTGATGTTTTATTAGCTACTATATTGTATACAGAGTATTGCAGCAGAACAATAATTAGAGACACCAAATGGATTTCATTAATACATTCCATTAGCCACGCAGGGCTATTGTCCCTTACATTACCTTAATTTACATAGATCGGGATTACAGCAAAAGATCTAAATATCTATTATAACCTCCTATCTCCCAGGGGCCTGCTAGCGCGGAAATATGGCCTACTACTACCCCTACTACTCCTGATAGTAGTAGTAGTAGTAGTAGTCACCTCCGATAGGTCCCGGTCTGCAAGACACCCTCACCCCGTCCTCGGAAGGTTGTCCATATGACTCACCTTCTAAGCAAGGGGAGGATTAAACAAGGGTGAGTACAAAGTACTCAACAAGCAATAATATATGAATGCAATAAATGATTTTTCCCTTCCCATCATAACTACACCTAATCTAACTTCACCCAAAACCACTTCTCCCAAAATATCCTTTCTACAGCAAATAAGTTTTAGATTAAAGGGTTGGTTGATTTTATATTTAGAAATTTCTACTAACACTGAATATGAAAAGCCGAAGCTGACCATAGTCTCTAATCCAAGAGACTGGCTTGAATTCAAGATTTTACCCTGCGCAGGTTTGTACCACTTTACCCATAGTGACACCCACAAGAGATGCCCCAGAACGTTTATCACTACTCTAGTATTAGTTCTTCACCCTGTACTTCGAGTTTGTGACACCTATCCCAGGCTGCCACACAACACCAAGATACAGTTGTACTCCCTCTTAACCAGGGGTACACCTCTGGGCTTCACATATACCGCCCCCAATGGCATCACCTTCTGGGCCTACCGGCCTTGCCCAGAAGCACCATGCTATCCTTACCCATTGTGGAGAGCTCTAATACCATTGTAGGACAACTTTTTCTGGCCGATTTCACACACCATGGTTGATACTGATTTTATGGCTCATTACCCAAGTGTTAGGTTGTTGAAACTTATATTATAACCCATGTAGAGGATCCCTCCGGCCTACATCCTTCTCATCGGCATCCTCTACCAGCCATATTAACACACGCCAACCCAACCATTAGCTAGACACATAATCCCATTCCCACTTCCAATTTCCAACCATCACAACCATTTCAACCCAACAACTCATTCTTTTAACCCATTTTCCCAACACACATCCATTTTAATATTTTCATTGAAATTAAGCTTTCCATGCAGTGATAGTAATGATCAATATATAAAAACAGTTAAAACATTTTAATAAAGCATGATCAAGGGGGTTTTGCTTGCCTAGAATATACTCAGAATGTTCTACCTCGCTCGAAAACAGGGTCTGGTTGTCGGGCAGGTTCTGTTCTGGTCCTGAAAATTATAATCTATCAATCTACGGCATTTTTATTAAGTATGAGTTAAGTGTCCAACCAAACCAACACTCTATTTTTATTATATGCATCTGTTGAGGTTCATTTTAATGCTATGCATCTTCATATTTTTATTTATCCAACTAATCAATGAATGCAACTACTGTTGTCGTTTTAGTGCTTTATACATATGCATGCATAACTAATGTCACAACTAACCACTAATCATCTAATGCTACTGATGATGCTCATGGCAGATCTATATGCAAAAATCTACTCATTTTCCACTTTTCTCATTTTTCTCTCTTCTTTCCTTTTCTTTTCTTCTTCTTTCTCTTTTCTCTTTCTTTTCTTCACTGCTTTTCTTTCTTTTCCCTCTACTCCCCAGCCGAACCTCACTTCCTGGTTGTTTTTCCTGGACCGAAGTCCTCTTCGCTACTTGGCTCTCCCGTGAGCTCCCTCCCAGCAGCGACTTCTCTTCCCAGCTACCGGCGACGCATCCACCTGGCCGGCGACACTTCCCTCCAGCGCCGGCTGCTCTCTCCCCCGAGCTCCCTCTCTCTCCCGGCCGGCAATGCCGTCTCATCTCTCCCTCACGCCGGCTGGAGCAGAAGCTACAACTCGTCCCCCTCCATGAAGCTAAGTTCTTTCCCCCCCATCTACTCTAATCCCTAAGTTGGGTTCTAAAGCTAGTGCTAAATCACTAGATCTATGCATCTGCAACTCAAGCTAAACTACTGCTTACTTGAACTCCTCGCGATTCGGTTCGGTTGAGTGAAGAAGAAAGTTGGTGCTGCAATGTGCTAGGGTTAGGGTTGAAGTAGAGGTGGCCGAATCTACTATCTTCTGGTTCTTGCTGCTCCTCTTCTTGCTTTGCTTGATTCTTGGCCGGCTTACTCCTTCCTCCTAGATGATCTGGATGGTCGCCTCTTCCTTGCTTGCTTGTTCTTGCTTGAATGCGAATGGGAAGATGGAGTGGCTGCGATTTGGCTGGATCTACACTAGCTTTGGCTGGCTTGCTGCTCTTGGCTTCGGTTTGGGGAAAGCAAGAGAGGCAAGATGAGCTGGTTCTGGCGAATGGCAGAGGGAAACCTCTCTCTACAAGCTGGCATCCTTATCTCTTCCTGGCTCTGCAATTACTTTATTGCCCCTAGCTTTCTTCTTGCAATACAAGGGCACATTGGTCCTTCCTTCTATGCATGCAGACTGCCATGCTTTACTCTCATCCACTTGCTTATGCACAATTGAATACATAAATGCTCATGCTTAACACTAATTACTGGTAATGCTGATTAAAGGGATTATCGGTTATTCAATAGCTCGATTAATGCACACCCTCAATTGATGATACATTAGAATGATAATGATAAATATGACATGCCTATGCTTAGAATGCTAAAGATGATGATTATGCTTGATAATATGATGATTATGGGGAGGGTCCTCACATTAGTCTTCGATGTAGTTTCTGTTAATGGTTGTATCTCATCTGCCAGATCTTGCGCGAAAACGAACATAGACTCCCTTTTCTATTGCAATTTTTTGGCGGAATTTGCAAGTGAACCGTCATCTAGTATTTTTTTCCTGTGCAAATCACTGGAAGAAGTTCTAATGCAAATGAGTTCTTTGCTTAGCTCTGGCATGAGTTGTTAGCAGTTATGGGGTAATTTTGTAGACCTACAGAATGTCGAGTTCTTCTTGGCTTATTTCATTTTACGCATTCACACCTGTTCAGATAAAAAAATGGCGTTGTAAACCGGCCAGATCAAAAAGTTCAAATTTTGAAGGACCGAAAATAACGATCAGAGAGGGGTGAATGATCAACTATAATTTCCCCCAAAGAAACCAATCGAAACCTTACTCGATCAAATATGAGCAGAAATGGAAATTTTCAGAGAAACTCAGTTTGGGGCGACACTACCGCATCACAAAGAGCGGTAGTGCCGGATAAACAGTAAAATCAACACGAGTTCAAATCCAAGAATTGATGTATCTTTTGATTTAATGATTTAAAACTTATGAAACTTTATATGCACCTTCCTATAGATGTTAGGAGCCTATTCCAACAATCAATAGCAAATATTGATGTCAAAGTTTTGACCTTTTTCAAATTTAGCGAAGGTTGCATCAAAACCGAGTCAAATGCAAGGACTTCACCTTCAGCTTGCTCGTGAGGATTTGATGATTGAAATAATCTTAGATGATCTCCCACATATCACATTAAGTAATAACACTAAAGAACTAACCCTCAAAATCTCAAGAACACGATCTACCATGAATCTTTCTTTCTCAAATCAAAAACCGGTTTCTTGATAAATCTCTTGATAATCACGTGAGAGCTTGTCTAGATGATTGGAATAAGATCTACAAAGAATTCATTCATCATTGGCAACACAATATCAAGAGGAAAAAACCAACAAGAGATCAAAAATCAAGAAAGAAAGAGATCAAAACAAGAACAAGATCTTGAGCACGAATTTGATTTTCATTTTAGATCAAGAAGGATGATTACAAAATCTCTCCAAAGAGTGCAAAGCTCCTAAGTAGCACTCACACACAAGAAACCAAAATCTTGTGGAAACACTAATCCTTCTCCTTAATGTTACCTCTCTCTACATCTCAAACCTTTATATAGAGGAGGCAACCATAATCTAGTTATACAAGTGAATACCATCCATAATCATATGGGTTTACCCGCCAACTTAACATATAACGGGTTTTACACACTCACATGCATGTTTTTCAAAGTAGCTACTCCATGAGTCCGAATTCGCGTCCATGCTCTCTTTGGCTTGACCTAAACCACTAAGGCCAGCATTGCGGATTTTCAAACCACCTCGATCTCCGGTAATGAATAAATGACTAATTTGCCCCATGACCGATCTTTCCTTCGTCTCGAAGCATCATCACCTTTCATGTGGCTCCAATGACTTCCTGCCAAGCCTCTCACTCATTTGGACTCTCTCGAACCTTCCTCGTTTGCAAACAGACCCAAGTCATTTGACACGCTACATATTCATGTCCGCTTGACCATAACGCTTCCGACCTCGGCTTCTTCTTGAGCGTTGTCCTGGTCCATGTCGTTGCCCACTATGTCCATCACTAGCGGCTCATGCTTCAGCTCATTGTCTTCCCATCTTGCAGCAACTCCCCAGCATTAGTCATCTTCGGCGTCACCCTAACCGTCTGGATCTCAGCTCTCCTAGCCTAGTCTCGGTCTTCTCTGCCTCATCATGACCTAGTTCTGAAATCCTACAACTAACACAGACAACCAAAGCATCACGTAGCACTGTTTACAAAGATATACAATACACATTACTTAATCATCCTTGTCAATGCACAAAAAAACGTTTTGGAAAATAGATACCGCTACGCAGAGCCAGTAGTACCGCCTGGCTGAGGCCAGTACTAACCAACTGCTGGTAGTACCATCCGACTGGTAGTACCGCTTTTTCCACACCGGTAGCACCGCCATTAGAGATATCATAAAAACACCATTCCTGAAAAATAACTACTGCCATCCATAAACCGGTAGTACTACCCAGAACACACAATACCTCAAATTGCTTCAAAATCAAAATGAACTCAAATTAAACTCAAACCTGAGCACCATATGCTCAAACAAAATCAGTTAGAAACAAAATTAAAAGCTAGAATGACATGTATTTAGGAACAGAGGGAGTAGTGATTACTACCCCTTCACTTACTTAAAGATCTATGCAATTTGTATTGAGAAAAAAAAGCTCAGAAGGATCTCTCCTGCAAATTTCACCCTTCACTGGAGTTGCTATTCTGGCACTTGAAAAAAAATCCTCTCAAGGTCCTGTAGAGATAGGTATCTTGCACAAGGTTTCAAATTTCGTATTCGGATCATATCTCAGAGTCGACCAAAATATGAAATTTCGACGAGGTTTCAGAATTTCGGACGAAATCCAAAAAGTAAAATTCAAATCCTGAATTTTTTGGACCGAGATTTCTGCCGAAATTGTCGAAATCTCGTCAAATTTCAACTAAGTGAACAATGGTTTAAACCACGTTAGAAAATTTTTGTGGATGGTCCTGATGCATCACTAGTATTCCCTTAAATTTTTTAGATTATGATTAAGCCTGACAAATTTTCAAAAATTCTGATAGTGTGATTGTCGTGATAAAAGCCTTACCGGCAAATTTCAACTGAATGAGAAATGATTCAAATCATGTTAGAATTTTTTGTGGATGGTCTTGACACATCACTAATGTTCCTATAAAATCTTTAGATGATGATCAAGCTTGAGAAATTTTCAAAGATTCTGATAGTACTACTGTCGTGATGAAAGCCTGTCCGAGTACATATATTGCTTTCATAAATTTGATTAAGCAACAAAAAAGGTTTATAATTTTTCAAACTTTTAGAGAGGAGTGATGAGATAATTCTTAAGCTCTCCTAAAAGTTTTGGATCATGATCACACTCGAGCGAATTTATAAAATTCTGACAAAGGTACTGTCTTATTTATATTCCTTCTGGTTTTGATTTTTCAAAGATAATAAGTGAAGTTCAATTCTTTTGAAAAAAAATTTGTATGATCCTAGACTGCTAGAGATGGTATCATAAATTTTTTAGAGCATGATCAAACTTGTATATTTTTATAAAAATCTTATAGTGCTTCTTTTATTTTTATAAAGCATCTCAAAAATTCGATTTTTCCAAAAACAATTCATGGAAGATGATATTCTTAAGAGGTATTGACCCAAATCAGATCAAATCTGGTCTAAAAAGTTAAAATTTGGTCAAATCTGTAGCAATTTAATTTTTTTTAAAATCTTTTTTATTCGATCAGGATTTAAAATGTCGTTCCCGGTCGAAATTCAAAATCTCAGCCAAAATTTCACGTGATTTGGAACTTTAATCTTGCAGTGCGGGCAACGGCGCTCGTGGACGGAAGCAAATTTTAAGAGACCTTCTCTTTTTCTAATCTGAAAGACCCTCTTTCTTTGTTTGACACATGGAGTTGTACCAATCTCAAAGCAACTAGTGGGTCCTCTCTTCTCCCATTTAAATCTCTCAGATTGTTTTGAGATACCCACCAGTTGCTTTAAGATTAATACAGTTCTACGTATCAAATAAAGAAAGAGGGTCTCTCAAATTAGAAAAAGAGAAGGTCTCTCACAATTTGCTTCCCTCGTGGACGCCGAGCTTGACCTCCATCTTTACGGCACTTGAACAAATTTTTTTTTGGCTTTTTTATTAGCCACAGGCCCACAGCAGGAACAAAGGTTTAACAATTGAACGCGAGAAGGTATATAACACTTTGAGAAAGCGTAGTGCTATAATACGCTTTTAGTGTTAGGAAGTGTAAGAGTGAAATTAGCATTGTCCTCGTCAGTTTCTTGTCTCATCCCCCATTCCCATCCATCGTTTTAGTCGAGGACGAGAACCGATTGCGCTCGACGGGAGAGGCGGCGGCGGCGGCAGGCGGGCCGTGGACTCGGGGTGCGCTCGCGCTGTCAGCAACGCGAGGTAGTGCCTCATTTCGACGGCGAATGGCAACAACGGCTTGCTGCGGACCTGCGGTTGCGCGCTTCAACGGCAGCAACAAGCTACGGTTTTTCCCCATCACTTTCTTCTCTCCATGTGACTATCCCTTGCTCTCCACCACAGGAGTTTCTTCCAATCCCTGAACTCATGTCTTTTTCCTAATTTTTTTCGTGTGAAATTGTATGGAAGGAAATATGGAATTCGATTGTATCTTCCAGCACTCCAAATGGATGGACAGTAGGAGTTGCAATAGGATTTTGCTTCCTGAATTCTCCCTACAAATCCCCTTCATTCCAACAGGCCCTTTTGCTACATTGACTAGAATTGGATTATTAGCTGTAGTCACAATTGGGCATCGGCATCACATCGATGCTGTACACCTGTGTCACCTAACACAAGTCGATAAGTCTTACCCAAGATTACAAAAGTCAGCAAACCTTTAACAGAGTTTGTTGATGCACGACCACGTTATCATGATCAAATGGAATAGGTCTATGCCGATGTGCTTGGTTTGATGGACAACAGTCTGGTCAACTTAAAACAAATTTCATACGCAAAAAAGTCTTGCATGCGGTCAAGAGAGTGGTAAAGAGTATATCAGTATACATATGTAGAGCAAGCATCCCCATTTGCTCAACAAATCTCCCCATACCCATGATATTTGATAGGCTGTATGCTATATAATACAGGGTGCTCTCTTATCTCTCATCTTATGGGTTCTACAAATGGAATTATAATAGCTAGCATGCAGCTGATGTTGGCATGGGGCTTAGCATCCACTGTCATGTTGGTGGCATCCGGAGCACCTCCCCCCTCTATTGCTAGTCTTGCGCACTGCCCCAAAATCTGTGGGAACGTGAGCATCTGGTACCCTTTCGGCATCGGCCATGGCTGCTTCAGAGAGGGCTTCGAGCTCACCTGCAACAAAACTACCAAACCTTGGAAGCTCTTCTTGGGCAACACCACCACTCAGGTGACTAGCCTCCTTCCTTCAGGAACTATCCTTGCCTCTGTTATGTACACCATCCCCATGACACCAGGTGTTGGCACCTACAACTTGTCCTGGAATTCTCCTGGGAGGAACCTCAACATTGAGACTTACAATTACTTGGCGTTCCTCGGTTGCGGAATCGGGGTTTACCTATTTCACCCTGACACCGGCGACCTTCTAGGCCATTGCACAATCAAGTGCGCCTCCATGGCAGCCATGCTCATGGCAACGGAAGGAGGGATTTGCAACGGTATGGGTTGCTGCACTGTTACATTTCCGGTGTTGTTTCGAGGCTTTAGAGTCATCATCGTTAAAAACAATGAGACAATACCACAGCCCTTTGCTAATTTGACTATCAAGGCTTTCTTAACCTTCTATCCATATAGATTTAGTGTTGCGGATCTCTTGTCCGATAAGATAAATGCGAGCACCGTTGGTGCTTCCTCGGCATTCCTTTCCACTGTCATCACAGACGAACCAAATTGTGCAAGCGCTCGGTTGGATAAGACACAGTATGCCTGCGGCAGTAGCAATTGCATGGATGTGCCAAATGGAGGCTACACTTGTACCTGCTCCAGTAAATCCGATAATGGCAACCCCTACCTTCTTGATGATTGCAAACAAGGTACAGACACAACTCTAGCTCTAAATACACCCTTCCACACCCCCCCCCCCCCCCCAAAATTTTTTTTGTGATTGTTTGCTCATTCCATGTGTGATTTTTAAGAATGTAGTGGAAAGGATAATTAGGGACCTGAAATATAAATGCATAGAGAAAATTCACCTCCGGATTATCATTGTTTCTTTACTCTCTCTCTCTCTACAGTGCTTATTTTCTTTATTGATTGTTATCTCATTACATATTTTTTATTACTAATATTTCTTAACTCGAACAGAGTATGACCCTACCCCAAAATTGAATTGTTCTAGATCATGTGGCAGCACTAGCATTCCTTTCCCTTTTGGGCTTGAGCCAGGCTGTTTTGCTAAAAGGAGATTTCAACTGAATTGTGTGTCCAATCGCACTCTTATTGGAAGACCCCCTGCAAAATATGAAGTTACAAATATTTCATTAGTTGAAGGACTCCTGTATGTTAATAAGCTTTCAGAATTTGAAGATGCCAACACAAAGTTTCTATCAGTATATTATGGTGCTTCTGGATATTTTGGCCAGCAATTAATTTATGGTTTGGAAAAGTCTGACTTATCTGAAGAGTATGGTGTTTGGAGGTGGTCTGTGACCAATCTCACATGTAAAAATGCAAAAACCAAGAGTGAGTATGCATGCATTAGCACGAACAGCGAGTGTCTTGGTGTTACACATGGGGGACTCTATATTGGTTATCGCTGCAAGTGCTCTGTTGGTTTTGAAGGAAATCCTTATGTCCAAAATGGATGTACAGGTACGCATTCTTTCTTGTATCTAGTGCATTCAATTTTATGGTATGCAACAAGAATATGGAGATTTAACATGGAATGTTTGTTGAAAGTGATATGTTATGCATTGAATTTTACTGTATGCTATTTACAGATACTAATGAGTGTGCGTTTGAAAGTAGGCAAATAAGACCATCAAAAGTGATATTATATCCATTTCGATTTACATTTTAGCATTTTATTTGCAGATATTGACGAGTGTAGGATACCAAACTATTGTAATGGGACGTGCTATAACTTGAATGGAAGCTATAGTTGTTGCCCTCATGGCATATCTTTTGATCCAGTAAGAAGGCAGTGCACTTCCAATAAGCAGCAAAATCTTCTTTTGGGTAGGTCAGGCTTTCCTTATCATTTGCTGCCCTATGCATCCCAATTGTCGAAAATAAACCTTCAAGTGTTGCAATTATTCATGTAGGACTTGCTATTGGGATTAGCAGTGGTTTTGGAGTTCTAGCTCTTACATTAAGTGCAATTGTATTAGTCAAAAGATGGAAGAGAGAAGCTCAAAAGAAAATTCGAAGGGCGTACTTCCAAAAAAACAAAGGCCTACTCTTGGAGCAGCTGATATCATCCAGTGAAAGTGTTACACATAATACAAGAATATTTTCCTTGGAAGAGCTAGAGAAAGCAACCAACAGCTTTGACTCAACACGTATTCTCGGACATGGAGGCCACGGCACAGTTTACAAGGGGATTTTATCCGATCAACGAGTGGTGGCCATCAAAAAATCCAAAATTGTGGAGCAGAGTGAGATTGACCAATTTGTTAATGAGGTTGCCATCCTGTCTCAAATTATTCATCGCAATGTGGTGAAACTTTTTGGCTGTTGCCTTGAATCCGAGGTGCCTCTTCTCGTGTATGAATTCATCTCTAATGGCACACTTCATGACCTTCTTCATGGCGATCTGAGCGCCAAATGCTTGTTAACATGGGATGATCGTATCAGGATTGCTCTAGAGGGTGCAGGGGCACTTGCTTACCTCCATTCTTCTGCTGCAATGCCAATCTTTCATAGAGATGTGAAATCGGCCAATATACTCATGGATGGCACTTTCACTACAAAGGTTTCAGATTTTGGTGCATCCAGATCCATTTCCATTGACCAGACTCGTGTGGTTACAATTGTTCAGGGGACATTTGGGTACTTAGATCCAGAATATTACTATACAGGCCAATTAACTGAGAAGAGTGATGTTTATAGTTTTGGCGTGATACTTGTTGAGCTCCTAACAAGGAAGAAGCCAATTTTCCTCAACTGTCTTGGTGAAAAGCAGAACTTGTGTCATTACTTCCTTCGAGGACTACGATATAATACTGTAATGGATATAGTGGACGCTCAAGTTGTAGAGGAAGCAAGCCAAACAGAAATTGATGAAATCGCCTCAGTTGCAGAGATGTGCTTGAGGACTAAAGGAGAAAAGAGACCTAAAATGAAAGAAGTTGAGTTAAGATTGCAACTCCTAAGAGCTAGGAGATCTAGAACTTACAAAGAGGAGTTACAGAGGGACAGCAAAACCAAGCCACTATTAACTCCAAAGTCAAAATCTACTTCTCTGACCGTGACCAAGAATGTTGAATTTGGTCTTGTTGCTAATCCAGCATCTCAGGCTGTCTCTAGGTGCTATACCATGGAGAGAGAAATGAGATATTCGGCAGAATTTCCTCGCTGACTGTAGATTTTGTTATGAGCAATTCCCCAGTTGCTCTGTTTTCTTATGTAAACTGTAATACCTTACTTTCATCCTACCATATATTCAGTCCATGTAACTAGTGAGTAGGTGGAAGGCTGAATAAATTTGTAGATGAAATTCGATGTAGAAATGTATATTACACTTTTTCTCTCAAATTAGTAAGGTGGCTCACGCAATTGCTTGTCCATCATTCCTAAAAACATGTTTAAATGACTTGACAATATATATGTGATTTTACTTTTTGAAAAATTGATTGCTGCGTAACTCTATTTGTGATATTTTGATATTATATATTTTTTATTTAATTTCGCATATCAGTCTTATGTTAGGATTCGTATAAAAATCCAAGTGCTAATTTTTATTCCGAATTCTAGCTATATACACGTTTTAATTTGGAGTTTGAATGAAAAGTCGCTAATTTCCTTTTATTCCTATTATTTTGTTATTTGTTATTGTTATATTCCTATTAATTTTGAATTTTTGGTTTTAATTTAGAGTTGTATGAAAATCAAATGGCTAATTTTCTTTTATTTTTATTTCAAATTTATAGAGGTAATTTTTCGGAATCAGAAGGTTCTTTTTGAGAAAAAAAAACCGATGAAAGGGTTTTGACCTGATTTTGGAATTTTGTGGAGCCTTTTTCGCAAAATCGATATAGCTAGGTAGGTTGGGCATGATTTCAGCGGATGATGCACTGAAGCTACAAATTGCAACTTAAAGTTTCAATGAGCACGGAGTCGATATGTCCGAGTGGTTAAGGAGACAGACTCGAAATCTGTTGGGCTTTGCCTGCGCAGGTTCGAATCCTGCTGTCGACGATTTTTTTACTCCATTTTGCTTTTGGATATAGCCCTTTTCTTTCCATGTCATGACAGTTTCGGTTTTTTTTTTTTTAAGAGAGGATTCACTACAAAATTTATTTCCTGCGCATGCATGGATGTTGCTTGCTAGTTACTTGCTGCATACAGACGGGACATGCTAACAACGATCTGAGCGTTTGTACGTTGCAGCAGTTGCAGTACACTGAAGAACATCTTGGACTTTTAAAATCTGGAAGTAGACATCCTATACATACACACTGTCAAGTGTCAACTCATCTCCCCATTCTACATTCTCGACATCTAAACTAACATCTAACGCTTTAGCACAAAAAACAATAATACAATGTTGAAATACTAAGCAAGAAAAAAAATAAACAAAACTTTTCTTAAACATACCAGCACATCACGAACACTCGTTAGATACGCTAGCCACTTCAATGTTCACTATTACCTTCTTATATTTAGAAAAGCATCACCTATCTAGTCTTCTATATGCTTTTTCTTTTTACAAATCTAGACTCCTCCTCTTCGATATATGTGTTTGCAAATTTGGTCCTCTCCCCACTACAGAAGGCACAGGAGACGACACATGTTCACTATCGTGCTCAGAGGGCGTGGAAGGCCACCGACTTCCCAGGAGCTCAGCCAACCGCGGGGACAAGGCATGGTTCACCATGGTAGGGCTCCTTCCGTGCTACTTAGGCGTGGCAGGATGTCTCCCGCACTTCCCTGCCCGCTCGCCTGCTCTGCTGTGATGTCGGTCAGCTTCCACGCACTCCGGACGCGGTAGAGGGTATATGTCGCCTATCGCACATTTCATACTGAAAGAGTGGGCCAAATTTGCAAATGTACGTTCAGGGCTAGATTTGCAAAAAAAAAAAATACATAGAGCTAGATAAGTGTCAATTTCTATATATATATATCTATACCCCTTTATAATGCACCTAAGCAATTTTTCCTACGTCCACCCTAAATAATGCACCTCATTAGAGATGGTCCAATGTTCGTGCACCCAGCAAAACGTCCCCAAAAACTTGCATTCATCAAAATGAACGTCTCAGATCTTTCCTCAGTTTTACTCACCCACATCCGATAGTCGTTGTTTAATGTGTCTAACTCATTCATTCATGTGGCCCACAACAGGAGAGCCCACACATATATATTTCAATTGAACTATATATATGGAATTTATGTTGCAAATCTAAACCCATTTGATTTCGATTCAATATTTACCATACCAGTCAGTACCATGAATCGCGCACTTAATTTTCTTCCATTCATGCATGTGCACCACATCTTATACAAGGCGCTCACGTACCGCCGCCATAATATTATTTAGCAAAAAATATTATATAAGGAATGTGTGTATGAAATGCAATTATCGTGTGATAAATATAAGGAATAAGTTCATTTTAGGACTTATTCCTAAATACACTATCTATACCCCTTTATAATGCACGTAAATATTCTTTTCTTTGTCCACCCCAAATAGTGCATCCCACTAGAGATGGCTCAACATTCTGCACCCAGCGAAACGTCCCCAGAAACTTGCCTCCATCAAAATTAACCTCTCAGATCTTTCTTCAGTTTTACTCACCCACATCCGATGGCCATTATTTAGTGTGTCTAATCATCCCTGTGGTCCACAACAGACCTCCCCCACCTACATATTTGGAAGGAGAGCGAATCAAACAAGGAAATAAATAAGGAGGATCCGCATGCAAGGAAACCAGACTTGAATTTTTTACTGGCCAAAATTGTACGTACTACATATTTGGAAGGAGGGTGAATCAAACAAGGAAATAAACAGGGAAGATCTGCATGCAAGGAAACAAGACTTGAATTTTTTATTATCCTGGCAATGTGATCGTATTTTTTCCGAATATGACCCTTCTCGAGACTTTTTTACGGATCTAGCCCCATAGAGCCTAATTTTAGCGCACGAAGAGCGCTGAATTTTTGTTTTTATTTTTTATCTAAGGAACCAACGGTCTGTGAGTGCTGCTTAATTTTTTTCAATTTTTTCTCGCAGAACCAGTGGCCGACGAGCACTGTTTAATTTTTATCTTTTTTTTCCTTGCGGATCTAGCGATCGGCGAGCGCAGTTTATTTTTCCATATTTTTCCGAAATCATCCCTGTGTCCCACAACAGACCTTCTCTCACCTCCAGCATCAACAAGGAAAATGAAATAAACGTCCTGGAATCAAGAAAAAGGAAACAAACGTCCTGGAAAAGGAAAGGACCATACATTACGTGCTAGGAAAAGGAAACCGGGAGATGGAGCAGTGCGGTCGAGAGAACGCAGGTCTGCAATGGCTCCACGGTCGCCATCGGTGGCTTTGCCGACACGGCGAGGTTGCTGGTCAGCGACCTCGCGGCCGTCGTGCCTCGGCAAATTTATAATTTAAATTTTTTTGAAAATAATTTTATTAAGTACAAAATAATCGAAAGTTTTTTTGAGAATTTTTCTAGAATTTTTTAACCTAATGTGCTATCTTTTCAAAATCCTTCTATATTTTAAAAAATGAAGGCAACTCACCTGTAGCTTCTTCTAGTCATGCACCCAGGCACTGCAGAAGCTTCTTCTCTTCCTCCTCCATTAAAGCAAGAAAGAAGCTCCAAAGCTCCATCAATCCCGCACCAAATCTTCTCTTTCCATCTATGGTGTTAATTCCTAAATTTCATGCTCTATTGCCAAAATTTCCTCCCAACTGATTTGATCCCAAATTATGGTTTCCATAAATATGTTTGTTTCGGGCTATAAAGCCGTGAGCTCTCCTCCACCTCATCGCATTGCGTAAATCCCCAAGTGCTCCCTCTTGTAAAGATCGCGAATTTTGGAGGTAACCCAAGCCATCATCATTATCTTTCCGTGAAATTCACCGCAACTGTGACTCCTCCCATGAGCGCCGGTCGCGATCTGCCGACCCACTGCGACCGGCCGACCACCCCTGGCCTTCCCTCCCTCTTGCGCTGGCTAAGCCCAGAGAGCACGCTGTGCTCTCTGTGGAAGCTACAAAAAAAATAATCTAAAATCAGAAAATTCTTTTTTCTTTCTCTTTCTTGATTTAAAATCTTTTGGGAGCCCGTTTTCGCCCATTCGACCTCCATTTAGTTCCATTTTTCTTTCTAAATTTATTTAAAATTCTAAATTTCTCTTTTATTATTAAGTGTTGTATTCATACTTATCTTCTCATTTAATTGATAAGCGGGTGTACTGCCGTCGTAGCGTTAGCACAGGCACTATACTAGTATATTATGGGGTAAGGGACACACAACACACAAACTCCACATGTTTTTGTATTTAGTTGCTAGAACTTATTTATCATGAAACATTATACGCATCATAGCACATGGCAAACATTTAATACATATATTAAATTGGATTTTGATACTCTATACTCGTCCTTAATTCTTTATCCTATTTTCCGTGGAATAGCCCCTGTCCAACACGAGAAAAGTTGCCGATTTAGCTGCAACACTTTAAATTTATACTAAATCACAACCATCGAAGAAACTATAAGTGCTCAAACTATCAAGCATGTACCCCAAAAACAAACTATCAAACGTGTATACACACATTTGTATCGCTAAGGATATGTATAATAAGATCACTTTAGCTTGCTATAGCATGCGCACATTAGCTTTATCCTATGTGAAAAAGTGAGAAAGGAGAGAGAAGAGAACCATTTCTTATTTAGTAGTCAGCATCGCACGAAAAAATAGGTGCTATCGTCGGCTAGAAGCCGGTGTTGGAGTCGGCGCTGTTAATATTGAAGTTAGTGTTTAGTTAATAACCACAAAGATGAAGTTGGTGTTGAATGACCAAATTAAATGTTTTAGTGTTTCTTTAGAGATAACTTTTAGAGATATTTATTGTACAAGCTAGGTTTATTATTTAATCTAGATGGTATAGATGAAAGATGGAGTAAGTAGTGGACTTTATTATTATACTTGCTCTAAGCCGGTAGCCACTTTATACGGTGAATCCTTACTTTCACCGTAATGCAACACACAAACTTGTGCATGCTCTCCACCTCGGCTGGCTGGTAAGTAGCTTAGGGTGTGTTTGATTGTCTGTACCATTCGAGCATTAAGGATGTGTTTGGTTGCTTGTTTATGCATCTCACGAGCCTGCATTGGAGAGAAACCTAATTTTTGTGGTTACTCCATCCTACATGAGTGGTGCAATTGCATCCACCTGCCCTGGATAAACAGGAAACCAAACACGTGTTTAACAGATACATTTGCATCCACTCATGCGATTCAGGCACCATGCAGACAACCAAACACACCCTTAGTGCTAGACGCTAAATTTCTGAATAGTCCTATCATGAATGCACGATACACTAAACTATACCACATACCTCCTCTGTCTAAATTTATAAGGTATTTTTTTCTTGACGCATAGACTAAGGGGATATTAAAAGTAACTAGATTATCTTTAATTATTATCACTAAGCACTAAATTCAATGTATGTGTAGATAATGTAAAGTAAATAGGTATATTTATTAAAGGTATAGAGGGAACAATGCATTACAATATAAAATATGTCTTATATTTATGAATAAAATCATTCAAAATATACGTCTAACAGTAATATAACCGATAGAAAGAATTTATTGAGAAATAATTCAAATCTACGGACAATTGAAATTTTTTCATACTCCAAAAACAGCTTATCACGTTGGCCCCGCGGTTAGCACAAACGACCGGACCGCACCGCATCAAACAAGCCGGTTGGTTCCAAGTTTCCAACTTCCAAAGGCCAAGCCCAGCCTTCGACTCTCCACCCTTCTCTCCCCGGCTCGCGTCGTCCTGTCCTCGTGTCGCGAGACCCTTCTCCATGGCGGAGTCGCCCGAGAACGCCGCCCCCGCCCTCGTCACCCCACCGCCGCCGCCGTCTCCGCCCCCGAAGTCGGGGATCCCTCCGCGGTACGACCTGGACGCCAAGTGGGACGCGTGCCTCGACCTCTCCATCCGCCGCGTCGCCTACTCCTCCCTCGCCGGCGCCTTCGCGGGCCTCCTCCTCTTCCGTACGGAACCCCTAACCCCGCTTGACCTTACCATTGCTTTTATTTCGTGAGATCTGTTTGCGGCATGATTGGTATTTCGGTGTTGGGTTGTTCTATCTATCTGTTGGTTTAGGGTTAGTGCGGATGCTTTTGTTCCATTTCGATTGGCCTAATCTGATACGGGACATGCTAATTAGGTTGCGCTCCTCCCAAGTAATACTTTTGGGGATTAATGCGCATTTTCTATGAACTGGCTGCTTTAGGGCATTGTAGATCAATTAACTCTTGTGCTATCTCTGTGGTTGGTGCCACATTTGATGAGATTCGAGTTGTTGTACAGTCAATTCGCCTCATGGGCTGTGATAAGTTGATTTGTGCAAGCAAAAATTCCTTTTATGTTCAATTTACTCTATGGCATCGAGGCCACAGCCTTATTTCGATCTCCGTGTCAATCATTGTTGGAAGACTGTTAACTGTGTCTGAATTGCTAGCTATGCTTGTGATGGATGACTTTGGTTGGTAGGTAGCAAAACTTATGTGTTTACCTCAACCGACTTTATAGTTGGACACGGATCAGGTGCAGTCCCTACGGGGACTGCAACTTAAGCAGTCCCCGTAGGCGCGGGCTGTTCGATCGAGGCTACGGTAACTTTCTATAGTACTGCTACAGTGAAACATCTTTACATTGGTTTTGCTATAGTTCTGTCTTGAAGATCTGGCCGTCGCTTTTTGATCAGACGGTTCCACAGCGACTGCTTAAGTTACAGTCCCCGTAGGTGTGGGCCATCTGATCGAGGCAACGGACGGCCCGGATCGGCTAAAAAAATAGGAACTGCAACTTGATACAGTACTGCTACAGTGAAAGTTTTTACGATGATTTTTCTACAGTGTTCTCTTGAAGATCTAGCCGTCGCTTTTCAGTCGGACGGTCCCGCGGCGACTGCTTAAGTTACAGTCCCCATCTGTGTCCACTTTAGTTGGTGTGAGCAGAGCTTTCTTTTGTGGTAGCTCTGTGAACAGGTTTGGTAAATTTGGGTTCTTAAACAAATTAAGCCCTCATCATTTTCTCTTGGCTGGTAATTTGGAGAAAGATCAGCAAATGTTTTTGTAGGGTGTGACTGACTGGGATTGCAGTATGTAGGAGACATAAATACTATGCTGTTCTGCAGATTATAGCGTATCTCTTTAGTGCTCAATCATATTTTGTCCTTTAGAAGTCTATATCCCTATAACACTTAGGACATAGCTTTGTACAATCTATATTTTTAAACATCCAACATGTATGGTGCATAGAATATGTTCAAAATGTGATTAACAGTGAACTGATAGACCTCCTGAGGAAATAATTATGCTGTTGACCCCATGTGGTAGGCGGGAATGGATAGGGCTGTGGTACGACTTTCATCGATCATTACTAATCCTGAGTTGTAGAATTTTTTGTGTGCTTAATCTGTTTAGCATTAAACGCGTTATGTCTCCAGTTTTCTTTTGTAACAACGACACAAATTAATTATAATATGTAGGTGCAGTATCCTTGGTCAATCTCAACCTTGAAGGGCTTGACCATTGATGTCTATCCCAAATCATTATTAGTAATGTGTTTTCCATGTATTTTTCGTTTAGTTGAATAATGTGTAGTTTTTTTTACTTACATTCAGAATGGATTTTGATTTCCACAAGTTCTTTAAACAGTGCAACTCCACAACAACAACACACACAATAATTTTGGGAGTTTATGTAGCAACTAGTGTTACTTGGGCAAGGACACGGGTGTCGGAATCGAACTTGGATTTGGGTGTTCAATTCGGCAAAAAAAATTTGGGCACGGACAGTGTTACTCAGAAATGGAGTAATGGACACAATTGTTGGAATCCGATTCGGATTTGGGTGTCCAAGTCGGCCAAAAAATATGGGCACGGGTGTCCAAGTATCACTGGTACAACTAACTATATATTTTTCCATGAATGTTCTCATATTTGTTATAGCCTTATTGATTCCCGAATCATTCAGAATGGGCATACGCAAACACACACAACTTGTAAAAGAAGTAAATTTACTCATCTTGGAGTAACTGCCATCAAATTTACATTCGTATGCATGTTTGACCTTTGTTATTTTATACAGGTAGCCCAACAACTCGCTGGGCGTCAGTTGCACTTGGAGCTGGTGTGGGGATAGGGGCTGCGTACACTGAATGCTCATACATATTCAATGGTGCTTCTCCAAAGTGGTCACCCAAAGTTTCTACTCTTCCTTCTGCTCATTCTGAAGTAATTGCTTTCTCATTTTCCCTGAATCGCAGTTTGTTTTTAGCTGATTGGCTAAACTTTATTATCAACATATTAATTGCAGTCCATTACCAAATTTCCAAATATAGTGTTCTTTTTACTTCAACCACAATGTCTTCATCCTGATAGTATATGTTATGATTACCAGCTCTTTGTGTTTCTGAAAAAACAATCTATACTCTCTGTTAAGTCATGTTAGCCTGCCTGCTACATTCATCTTCCCATTTATGGATTCATTAAATTCATTGCAACTAAACTCTAATGCACATAGCAGGTATATATGTTGGGAACCTAGCAAGAAAGATAGATGTTATATTCTGAAAGCATCTTGTTTAGTGTATATTAAGGCATCTATGGACACGTCTTCCTAAGCCTCCCACTGTTGGTAATTACAAACATATTATGATTTAGTTACATGCCAACCCTGATCTTAACATATACTCCCTCCACCTAAGTTTATAAGGCTTATTTTTTGAATGGTATTATCTATAAATATAAGGTTTGCATATAGATTTAATGAGTCATTTCCCTCTATACCCCTATTTCATTACCACACATACAAAGTACTATTTCTCATCTTTCAAGACAATTAAGTTGGGGCATCTAAGTTATTTTCTCTCATACCTTTCTCAATTTCAACGCAATCTTAATCCTTGTGCAAAGTCAAAAAACATCTTATATTTTTGGACGGATAGAGTATTAAAGTTCAAATGTATTGTGGTTAGGACTATAGCTGTACCTAGTCACAGCACACATTTCTATAATGATGCATTTTCTTCTCTAGCAGCAGATTCATCAAAACTTATTTAGATGATCCCATGCCAGGCATATTTTTTTTCCAGTCTGGGATTAGTTTGTTTCAAATGTGTAACTGGGTATGCGAAAGGATAGTGCTATCCTTCGATGAAACCACTGCTTTTCAGGATCCCCTTTTTTTGGATAATGCTGTATTGCTAATGCTATCCATTGGTGAAAGTACTGTTTTTTATAATCCTCTGTTAAAGTTCTGATGATTATTTCATGAACTCGGTACTTAGCAAATCTGTTCCTTTTGAAACCATTTTTTTTATTCTTATTGATGCCTTCTTCTTTTCTTTCATCAGGGAGAAGGCAAGTAAAACAGTGTTCGTTGGATCAGTCCATCTTGGTGGAGTTTTGGGGTGTTGTTGAATTAGTTATTTCATGTCTGATATGATATCGCCACTTCTGGTTATAGTATCACCTCAAAGTTGGCATGTGCCTCACTTGTGATTTTTCATAACACTTCTGAAAAACTATTCCAACTGTGGTCTGATGACACATGGCTGAGCACTGCAAGAGCTTTGTAAGCTGTCTTCAAGTGATGGTTTTCTGACCGGCAATAAATTTTTCGTCATGTGAGCTTATTGCAGCATGCACGCTAGTATGCTTTGGGGCAAATATAATAACAAAGTCAGCTGCTTACTCTATCGGCTATCTATGTCATCTAGAGTAAACACTAAAGCCAGTTTGTACAATAGCTATCTCTAAAGATTGGATCTAGATGCTATGCATTAACTATTTCTTCTCTCTTGTATATAACTAATTTATCTATGCTCTCATGTAATGCTTACTACTAAATTAGTCATGTGCCCGTGCGTTGCAACGAAAACTCAATTTGCGATAAAAAATTTATTTGCAAAAAACACTAACTTTAGTTATGTTTCAATAGTAGAAAAAGTTGGTTCATCTGAAGAGATTTGACTATCGGGTTAAATCCTCTTCCATCTCAAACGTTCATGTTAGATCCAACGAATCAAGTACTCTGAAGGAGAACGGACGATCACCACCAACTCTTAATTAGAATTAGTAGAGATATCGATCCTTACACACGTAGAAGAAAGTTATTGCTTTTCTCTTGCAGAAAATCTTCTTGCTTCTTGCACGCAGTCTTCCTCTTCTCTTATTTTCCTGCGTGTGTCTCCACTATCAACCGGGCTGTCCTCCTGAAGATGAGAGTGGATACCTTCTAATAGGGAGTAGATGAAAGCAGAAGGCAGCGTATACAGGCGGATGAAAGTCAGGTCTCCCCGACATCTTCATGATTGGCACGTGATTCGGTTGCGTGATTCTTTCTTTTAATCTATGCATTTCCAGATATGATGAGATAGAATTCCCGTATTATGGGATATGGTGAGTATATCCTTCTATCCATGCAAGATATGATGAGAAAATCCTTCCATTTATAAGATATATGAATAACATTCTTCTATACTAAGAACATGTGAATAGAGATATGCTAAAATAATATTTCTATTCAAAAAAGATATGATAAAATCCTTCCATCTAAGATATGATTAAATCCTATTATATTTCAGCCATTCATGTCAGATCCAATGAATTAGATACTCTAGAGGAGAACGGACCACTACCACCAACTCCTAATTAGAAGTAGTAGAGATAAGAGCTAACTCTCTTTTCTCTCCTCTTTTCTCACTCTTTCATATAGAACAAAACTGACGTGGACATGCTAAAAGTAAGCTGAGGCGGTCTTATTGTACATGCCCTTATACGGATAAGGTTCATGGGCAGTTCATAAGGGGATATAAGTTAAAGAGCTCTCGTAGGTTAGGATTGTTTGATTAAGAAAATGAATGGTCCAGATTTCTCAATAGTAGTACCAAATTGGTGTATTGTTTTTAAGCAGTTTTTCCAGAAACATCGTTTTTTTAGCGGACGGTGCTTGCAGTCGCATTGGATCTCTTTCCGCTTAATACAATCCGTTGATGGGTGGTTTGTTTCTACACGTGAGTTGGTCTAATATCTGGTGAGTGTAAACAGTGAATGTTTGGCTTTCACCAAATATGATTAGTACTCTAGGTAACTAATGGCCATAGCTCGGTTCCCACTAACTACACATTAGGCGGGGACGAGTCGCGCCATCGTCGATTTGATTCGATGCACTCGTCTCATGCGTCGATGGCAGATAAAATACTAAGGATTTGCTAATTTTCAGACGCCTGAAAATTTATAATCTTTCAGTCAGATTCTCCCGCCCGTTCGATCTGTGTTGAGATCTGTGCGTTGTCTGTTCAGTTTACGGTTTCTTTCTCTGGGCCTCGTCCGCATTTTTTCGAGCCGTTTGGATAATGTTACCGTCTTGAAGTTCGCTCGTGGCTTCATTTTCGTTCTTGAAGAGAGAGAAACGGAAGGGAATAGTGAAGGCGACTCTCTCGGTGAGCATCGGATCGGCGATTGATCGCCGGCGAAATTTGGTTTGCAAATTTTTCTTAAATATTCCATGCATGGGGACAGCAACAGATGCTAGTTTTCTTAAATATTACACTCTTGGGTCTAGTTTCACCAGCTTCAAAAAGCGAGTAAAATACAAGGATCTATTCCACTGTAAGCTAGTAATGTGAAGGGGCACAGAAAAGTTTCATAGTGAAAAAGAAAATAGCAAAATCACTTTGTACGAAGTACCATGTCAAATCAACAGGAATTACGACACTTGACAATCTAAGATCCAACTGTTATCCATTCGTATTCACGAAATCACGTCACAGTCACCTGATCATTTTTTAGAAGTTCAGTGTAAAAAAAAACTCGAAACGACTTAAAGGCAAACAGCAATTAATACCACCATAAAGCCACATATTAGCGAAACCATGGATCTGACTTATTGTATAATAAGCTTTCGAACAAGAAATAGGAAACAGAGATTGGTGATAACATCATGATGAAGTACACAAATATCCATTACCACATGTCCACATCATGAATATCATCATCCACCGATAAGCAAGGTGTCAAGGACAGGCACCAAGGATAAAAACTGAGGAAGGTTAAACCCATAGGCTTGAAGCGAAACACCAACAATAGGATATTAGGTACTTCGCACTAGGATACTAGTGGTCTGATCCAGCACAAAGTTGGCAGCATTGGAAGGATCACCCTTGAGCATCATTAGGAGACCACCGAATGATGCATAAATCTCCCCGGAAGAAAAAGAAAAGTGATGCGGTGAGCATAGACTAGTTATTTTTCAAATATTCATACTAACTTATCTCAAGTTTATGCTAAATTGCTAAGTACGATCATAAATTTGTTAGAGTTCACCTACAGTGACTTCTACCAACACTCACAATAGATAAGAAGAAACTGCGTGGAGAAAGATATAGAGTGTAGGTGGCTCCACTTCAAAGAGTTCGAGTACAACAACATTAAGTGCGGACACAACAACAGGTGGTGGAGAGCTAGCTGCTTATCTCAATAGCGATACTATCAACTATCAAGAGCAACAAGAGGACTTTAAAATTTTGCAGTAGTGGTATGAGTACAAGATAACATATCCGTTGCTTTCCATAGTAGCACGGGATGTATTAACAATTCCTATCTCCACGATTTCTTCGGAGTCTGCTTTCAGTATATCCGAAAGAATAATCGAGGAGAGAAGAACAAATCTGACAATTGAGATGATGGAAATACTTCTCACTGTGAAAGATCGGGAACAAGCTGATCAACAAGCTTAACACACTATAGAAAATGTTGAGCTGACCACGACGTTTGAAAATCTTTATCTAAATAGTAAAGAAGAATAATTATAATCTTCACTTTTTTCCTGTATCACTGAGCTATAGGCTGTACTTTTTTCTTTGGCAAGGTTTTCTCATGTTGAGTTTTTTACTTGGCAAAGTTTTTAACGAGGTAGTCAAATATTAATAAAGCTTATTATTTAATTCCAATTATTTATCTCCTTTTATAATTTTATTTCATATTTTTAGCTTTTTTTTAATTTATATAGATTTTAAAAGTTTTTCTACATTCCTTTGAGTTCTTCTAATTATTATAGATTTTTCCAATTTTTCTGCATTTTTTAAAAACTTTTACGATATTTTCTAAAAAAAATCAATTTTTTTATAATTTATTTGAATTTTTAGCGTCAAACGGGCTAGACTCAACCCACTTAGCACGGCCCGTCGAACCGCTAGTGCCTGAGTGAGCACAGCATTGCACGAGAGCCACTAGGCCATGCTTGGACCGTGGCCTCAGCCAATGGGCCCGCACGACACAGCCTGCTGGCTAGCCGTGCCTTGGTGGGCTGTGTCTAAATAGGTCGTGCCATGTCGGGCGAGCATTTGGCCATCACTAGGGACTTATTCGTGAATTTTTTTCCCTTGAATTGGATGTATGACCTCTCGAGTGAGGTTATCTATACCCCTTTATAATGCACCTAAGCAATTTTTCCTACGTCCACCCTAAATAATGTACCTCATTAGAGATGGCCCAATGTTCGTGCACCCAGCAAAACGTCCTCAGAAACTTGCATTCATCAAAATGAACGTCTCAGATCTTTCCTCAGTTTTACTCACCCACATCCGATGGCCGTTGTTTAATGTGTCTAACTCATTCATTCATGTGGCCCACAACAGGAGAGCCCACACATATATATTTCAATTGAACTATATATATGGAATTTATGTTGTAAATCTAAACCCATTTGATTTCGATTCAATATTTACCATACCAGTCAGTACCATGAACCGCGCGCTTAATTTTCTTCCATTCATGCATGTGCACCACATCCTATTCCTATACAAGGCGCTCACGTACCGCCGTCATAATATTATTTAGCGAAAAATATTATATAAGGAATGTGTTTATGAAATGCAATTATCGTGTGGTAAATATAAGGAATAAGTTCATTTTAGGACTTATTCCTAAATACACTATGGAAAGTAATAGATATTCTGATAATAATTAGCCTCAATCAGGACGCACAAATGGTGCTATATGTTAGCATTCATATTTGGATGACAATTAGGGAAGCCATTATTGGTCTAGTTTTCCAGGATGACATACTGCTGCCCGCGCGGCGTTCGACCCGCCCGGCGCCGACTACACCAGGAGCTTGCGCCGCGCGATTGGCCTGTCGGAGATGGACGCGTACCTTCGCGCAGAGCGGGAGGCGGCGGAGGCTGTCGACGCCGCACTCGCGGAGGCGATGCTGGCGAGCGCGGTACGTGGAGGAGATCAAGGGCAACACCTTCGGGCATGCGGATCCTCCTTATTTATTTTCTTGTTTGATTCGCTCTCTTTCCAAATATATAGTACATACAGTTTTGACAATTCAAGTCTGGTTTGCTTGCATGCAGATCCTTCCTGTTTATTTCCTTGTTTGATTCGCTCTCCTTCCAAATATGTAGTACGTACAATGTGATCACAAGATTATTTATTATCAAATGTTATATTCATACTTATATTTTATTTAATTAATAAGCAGATGTACTGCCGTCGTAGCGTTAGCATTGGCACTATACTAGTTACACTAGTGCACCAAGGTTTCAAATTTGGTTTCAGATCAAATCTCAGAAGAATTTCGAAAGAAATCTACTTGAAATTCAAAAAATAAAATTCAAATCCGATAAAAAAAAAACTGAAAATTCGTTTAAAACATTCGAAATTTGGAACAAAACTTAGCGAAATTTTGAACTACGAGTGCATCTACACCGTGAGCTAGCCAGCCAGCACATGGGTGACGCATGGATGGCAGCCTCTGGAACGAAACAAAAGGCTGCAGGAACGCACGGCACGGGACGGGACGCATGCGGTGCATTGCATTTGCATCCACGTGGGTCCGGTCCAGCGCTTCCCGCGCCGCTCCTCCCTCTCCCTCCCACGCGAGACGAAACAAAAGCAACTGCAAGCTCCGTACACCGGCGGCCATAGAATCGGAGACCAACGCCACCGGCTCACCAACCAAAAATTAACGGCTCATCTCCTCTCCCCCGTTTCTCCCGTCCGCCCGCTTCAGACTTCTTCTTCCCGATTAAAGCTCTCCTCCCCCCGCGCGCGCCTGCCTTCCCCGCGCCCATCCCCCCATCGCCATCGGAGCCTCAGGTGCCTTCACCTTAATCCGTTCCCCTTCCTCCTTGCTTGCTCGATCGACGCTTGGCGCTGTACGTATGTTGCAATGGATCCATCTATATTTCAGGAAATTGTTTGCCCGATGTAATCTGCTCTCTTCAAGGGACGTTCTTCTTCCCAGGATCACGGCGCTTTGCTTGCTTCTGATCCGGTAGATTGCTTTCATGCCTGCGTCGTCCTTCCATGGGAAGAGACGCCGCCGAATCCGGGACGGCCGTGCTCCTGCACGGCGACCTGGACATATGGATAGTGGAGGCCAAATGCCTCCCCAACATGGACATCATGTCCGAGAGGATGCGCAGGTGCTTCACCGGCTACGGCGCCTGCGCCTCGGCCTGCGGCGGCCACCCCGACCCGCACCGGACCAGCAGGAAGAAGAAGATCATCACCAGCGACCCCTACGTCTCCGTCTGCCTCGCCGGCGCCACCGTCGCGCAGACCCGTGTCATCCCCAACTCGGAGAGCCCCAAGTGGGAGGAGCACTTCCGCGTCGAGGTCGCGCACGCCGTCACCAGGGTCGAGCTCCATGTCAAGGACAACGACGTGTTCGGAGCGCAGCTCATCGGCGTCGCGTCGGTGCCCGTTGAGAAGATCGCCACTGGGGCGTCGATCAAGGGCTGGTTCCCCATTAATGGCCAGTACAGCAACCCGATGAGGCCGACGCCCGAACTGCACTTCTCCGTACAATTCTTGCCGATCGAGGAGAATGCACTGTACAAGGATGGTGTCAGTGCCGGTCCTCGGTATCTCGGCGTGCCGAACTCTTACTTCCCGCTGCGAAGAGGAGGGAGTGTCACTCTCTATCAAGATGCCCATTTCGCCGATGGCTCTCTTCCTGAAATTGAGATCGATGGTGGAAGGATGTATGAGCATAGCAAATGTTGGGAGGACATTTGCCACGCGATCATCGAAGCTCATCATCTTGTCTACATGATCGGCTGGTCCATTTACCATCCTGTCAACCTTGTGAGGGAGCCTACCAAGCCGTTGCCTGGTGGAACCCCATCAACTCTTGGGGAGCTTCTGAAGGGCAAGGTTCATGAGGGGGTCCGTGTGGTGATCTTGATTTGGGATGACAAGACATCGCATGACAAATTCCTTTTGAAAACGGTATGCTTTCTTCTGTATATTATCCGACATCAGAAGTAATGCGTTAAACCCGTAAGAACTTAAGGATGCCTTGATCCAAAATAAGCCTCTCGTGGACTCCATAATTTACAGTATGAAAGGTTATTATTCATGCTTTCATGGCTGATTGACTAAATCTGTTCAAGAGGTTCTTCAGTGAAGAATAGTCTGATAGAAATAATTTAGGTTGAATGCAGGATGGTGTCATGCATACACATGATGAGGAAACCAGAAAGTTTTTCAGGCATTCAGGTGTTCACTGTGTGTTGGTTCCTCGCTATGCCAGCACGAAACTTAGCATTTTCAAGCAGCAGGTCAGGATTCCTCATCAAATGTAGCAATATACTTAACTGCCTTGTTATTGCATATGACTACCTGCGTTTTCTCTCCATTTATGCCTTATGCACTGCTCACATATTTCTACAAGCCACTGTATTATTTTCTGGCCGATATATTTCCGATACTTCTTGCAACATCTTCTGAAAGATTATCTACTCAATGATACTTATTGACACTGCACTGAATGTGTAAATCAGTAATTCAGTAAGTCGTTTTAAAATTCGGCACTTCAATCATATAATGTCAACATAGAGTTGGGATACAGACTTAGTGTGAATAGAACGGACATTCTCAATGATCTTCTTGTGTTTGAGAAAGCTATATATTCGTGCAACAAACTCCTGCCTTTTCCCTTTGTTACTTTATCCATTTATTCATTAATACCATACTATGATGCTTTCTAATGTGACTTTTCTCTTCTCCAGGTTGTGGGAACTTTATTTACACATCACCAGAAATGTGTGATTGTTGATACACAAGCTGCTGGAAACAATCGAAAAATAACTGCTTTTATTGGCGGACTAGACTTATGTGATGGCAGATATGACACACCTGAACATAGGCTTTTCAAAGACCTTGATACTGTTTTCAAGGAGGACTTTCACAACCCTACATTCCCTGTAAGTTCCTCTATTTCATAATTTGTAGATTATAGGGTTCCTTCTTAGTTCTTGCCCTTGCACAAATATACTGAAATTGTTGAAGCTCTCAATAAAATGTATTCATAGCCACATTCTACAATATGAGCCACTCTTCTTTCTAATAAGAATTTGAACATCGGAGCATTCATTATCTGGTCTGCAGGTTAATTCCTATGGGCCTAGACAGCCATGGCATGACTTACACTGCAAAGTCGAGGGCCCTGCTGCCTATGATATACTAACAAACTTTGAACAGCGATGGAGAAAAGCTACAAAATGGAAAGTAAACCTTAAGAGAGTTGCAAGTTGGCATTACGACACATTGATAAAAATAAACCGGATGTCCTGGATTGTTTCGCCTGCTACAGATGAGGCGAATGCACATGTTTGTGAGGAACAGGACCCAGAAAACTGGCATGTACAGGTACAAGACACTTCCTAGTACTCTACTACCAGAGGAAGTATAAATAAATACTAGCTAATCTGATCCATTGGATCGAAAAGAATGAACGGTCCATATTGAATTTAGTGTATCGTAAAAGAGCTCCAAGACTTAATTTTGATCTAAAAAGACTCGGCTAGGTTTTGGTCTGTGAGACTCCACTAACATTCTAGATCGTACATTTTCTTACTTATTTTGGTGCTCGGCTAGGTTTTCAGGTCAATTGATTCAGGATCTGTAAAGGGATTTCCTAAACTTGTTCAGGAGGCAGAGTCACAGGTTAGGTTCCTTTGACATGTGACTAGTTAAAAAAGGATGTGTGTCCTTATATGCACAATGAGGCCATGAAAATTTAATGTCTATTTAAATGCCTCTTCCGTCAACTGATTAGCTCTACTGACTAGTTGTTTTCTCTTTTCTTCGGCAGAATCTTGTTTGTGCAAAGAACTTAAAGATAGACAAGAGCATACACAGCGCATATGTGAAAGCCATCAGGTCTGCGCAGCACTTCATATACATTGAGAACCAATATTTCATTGGGTCTTCATTCTGCTGGTCCTCACATAAAAGTGCAGGTAAAATCTGCATTTGTAGGATTTACCCACAATTTGCTTTCAATTCAACTGCAAGTGATGCTTATATCTTTTTTTCTATTGCAATACACAAGCAGTAGTTACGTCTTTTAATTTCAGATTTGCCATAATAATCATTACTTGCTTATATTATCACTTAGTGAACAATGTTAACGTAATTGGATTGTTCACACATGTGGTGCTATTTCAGCATATGTTATTCATCTTTGAGATGGAGTAGAGGCACGCCCTTCTTACGATTGGAATGCTCTCATGATATCAGGTGCGGATAATTTAATACCCATTGAGCTGGCCTTGAAGATTGCAAACAAGATCAAGTCAAATGAGCGATTCACAGTCTACATTGTTATACCAATGTGGCCTGAAGGCATCCCAACCACGGCCCCAATGCAGCAAATCCTATTTTGGCAGGTTTGCTCGCCACCATAGCATTATATTATGCACTGAAATAAGACATTTACACAAACATATTAGTATGGCATTTCTTGAGAGATCACAGGCACCTTTTTTCTACAAAGATCATGATATTTCGTATGATATTGTTTTGAAGGGGCAATCCATGTCTATGATGTACAAGGTTATAGCGGACGCTCTCCGGAGTCGGGGTCTCATTGAAGCCCATCCTCAAGATTATCTGAATTTCTACTGCCTCGGCAAACGCGAGCTTGCCGGTGATGCCACATCTCCGACGAGCTTATGCAATGACAACTCTGCTCTGGTACAGCACATCATCTAGCACCAGTGCACCACTCTCGTGTACAGACATGCATTCGACTGGAGGACCTTGGAAGTGAATGACATGAAAGAACGATGTTCTGCTCTTTTTGGTCTTGTAAACCTGCAGCGCACGGCTCAGAAGCTCCGGAGGTTCATGATCTACGTGCACTCCAAAGGGATGATCGTCGACGACGAGTACGTCATCATCGGATCGGCCAACATAAACCAGAGGTCCATGGAAGGCTGCAGGGACACCGAGATCGCGATGGGCGCGTACCAACCGCACTACAAGTGGGCTGGAGACAACGGCCCTCCTCGCGGACAGGTCTGCCTAGCTACATCAACGAGTCTCTCGAGAATTAGCTTCTTAAGCTGTCGACGATCGACGGCATGCGATGAGACAGAGAGTGCTTAATTAACGACAACTGTTACGTCTTATTGTTTGCAGGTGTACGGGTACAGGATGTCGCTGTGGGCGGAGCACCTGGGCGCGGTGGAGGAGTGCTTCCGACGGCCGGAGACGGAGGAGTGCGTCCGGCGGGTGAACGAGATGGCGGAGGAGAACTGGCGGGCGTACGTGTCGCCGGACATGGCAGAGACGAGGGGTCACCTGATGAGGTACCCCGTTAAGGTTGACCAGGACGGCAGCGTCGGGCCTTTGCCGGGGCTGGAGTGCTTCCCGGACGTCGGCGGCAAGGTCCTCGGCACGCAGTCCTCGCTGCCCAACGCCCTCACCACGTGAAGGAAGGCGTAGCCCTGTACAAGTTTCTGTTGTAATCCCTTACTTATATGCCTGCATCTGCATGTCTAACGCGCATGACTCGTACGTACGTACTGATAAGAAGAAATCCAACGAAAAAAGGGAGGGGTTCCTAGTATCCTACCATGCATATGCATGCATGTCTCTATCTGATGCCTGAGCCGACTAGACAGACATATTTGCATTTCTGAGCCGTCTACTGCTGCGGCGGCGATATGCATGCATGAGCCACGCCCGGCCGCCTCCTGCTCAACGGAACGCCGTTTCCTGCAACACGGTCGATCATCGCCGGGTTCTCCAGTCCAGCCTCGGCTCTCGGTGTCGGTGTGGATAGGTTTACCTACGCCGCAGGTGAAGCTGGATATATAGCTAATTTGCTTTGGGTGGGGTGGGAATGGGATCCTGAAGGCTCGGGGATTCCGAGGATGCTGCACGCGCGGTTGTGTAGTACTCCTCCGTCCTGGAAAGTAAGGGGCAGAAGAAATTTTAGGACAGATTATGTGTGATCGCATGTATCTGCGTGCATCTGCATGCATGAGCGTAATTTGAGAACACAATTTAAGGGAGGAGAGCTCTCAATCCTTAATATTAGAGGACACAATTTGAACCCTTCTCTCCCTTACTTTCAAGGACGGAGGGAGTACTGGTTAAGATAACATTTGGATCGACTTGATGCGTGGTTCCGTCGGGAGTACCATGCTGGGTGGACATGTATTGCATGCCAAGAACGACCGATTGGAGGAGGCAGTCAAGGCATTTCACTGCATTCCAAATCAGCTTGCATTGGAATTGAAGCAGTCAGGCTTTTTTCAAACTTGCTCCGCTGGAGGATAAAACCGTCAAGTTTAAGTTCAAGAGTGTGCTTCAAGTGTGCAATTTGACCGACGCATGGACGTTACATCCATGATTATTACAGCATTTGCGCGTGACGAGAATTTTGAGAAGGCACTGTGTAGAGCTTCTTTTCGTTGGAAAAGAGCCAGACCAATTAATTCACCATATCGATCGAGTGTGATGAATGCTGCGCTGCTCTGACTCTGAGTGTACCAACAGCCCGTAAGCAGATACACTGTTATGCAGTCAAATCTGGATTCGATCAGTTTACTGTTTGCGGCAATTCTTTCTCAGATCGCTATGTATAGGAATATAGATGATGATCTTAAGGCTTCAAAGAAGACATTTGAGCAGATTACATGCATGCCTGGATACTTTCTCATGGTCTCCTATGATTTCTGACCTATGCAGTCCATGGCCATGAAAACGTGGCTCTGGAGCTCTCTGAGACGATAAAGGATTGTGGTGTCGTGATAAATGATAGTATTGCTTTTCACGCTCTTCTCGTTGCTTGCTGCCATCGGGGCCTGGCGGATGAAGGTTTCAGGTATGCTCTCTTTCAAAAAAATGATATGCCTGCCTGTTTTGTTGTTTCTCAAATTTTTGGCTGTCTTCCTCCTGCCTATTATAATATACTGGTAGCAATTTACGAGGGATCTTTCTAGTTTACAGTAGATTTTCAATATCCAAGTCATCCTACAGAAATTGTATGCGATAGCAAGGGAGAGAAGACAGTCTGGGAATTGTAGAGTGCAATGCCAACATAGATGGCAGAAGTCTTCCTCTAGAAATCGTTTACCAACTTTCCCTAGTTTCAATCATGCATTCTTGCTCCTGTACTAATATAAAAAAAAGCTACATTAGCTAATACACTTCACCTAAGCCACAACCAAGGGTTACCTATATAGTGATAGCATACTTACCCTCAAAATAACAAATCAGTTGTGCATGTTGGCTGCATTGCGGCATGAATTAAGTTTCTCATGCCGATTCTAATTATACCTTATTGAATTACCGATTTCAAGGGACCGGTAAGATCATCAGACTTGGAAGTAACACCGCCAATGCCGGTCCCATGCCCGGATGTAAAAGGTGGAAGGTTTGAAGTTGGCATACCTTTTCTGAACAAAATCATTATGTAGCCTTGAAGCATTATAGATGTTCAGAACTTCGTACAGGATGCTAATTGAAGAATGTATACCCCACTTACGAACATATGAAATAGGGTACTTATATCCCACTTATCAACATTTTTTACATTTCCTCACAGATTTTTCTTTTGTAGTGCAGGCATTACGAGAGCATGATATCAGGCTATGGCTTTTCCCCGAATGTGAAGCACAAAACTTGCATAGTTGACCTCCTTGGCCATGTGTTGGGATGATGACTGAGGCTGAAGATTTCATAATGAGGTATGGATCAGAAAATGACCCAATACTATGGCGTACACTACTGCGTACCTGCAGAATCCATGGGGGTGAAGAGAGAGGAACATAAATCGGAGAGATGGTACTTGAGCCCTTTGCTGCTAGTTCATATGTTGTACTGTACAACTTGTACATGGACGCTGGCAAAATCTTATGAGGACAAGAGGCCTAATGAGAGAGCAAGGCATGGCTAAGGAAACTGGGATTAGTTGGGCCGAGCTTGGAAGATCCAACCATCATTTTGTTGATGGGGATAACTGCTGCTCACAGAACAATGCAGTTTACACCAGACTGGAAGAGTTGTTGGTCAGAGCGAAACAGAAGACTGAGCATGGTGGAACGAACACTTGGGAGTTAGGATTCCAAAGCAAAAAGGTTGGTGACTGCTCAATCAGCAGACATGGTGAATTATTGACAGTGGCTCTTGGGCTATCTACTTTGCCATCTGCTGCTCCTGTAACAGTTATGAAGAACCAGAGGATATCCTGGGAAAGCCATGAGACCCCGAAGTTGCTATCAGAAAGTGAAAACAGGGAAGTAATTGTCAGAGATCCAACTCATTTTCATCGTTTCAATCAAGGTTCATACTATTGCAGAGACTACTAATAGTCAACTCAAAAGTGATCTCTCTCCTTGTGAGTACGAACCTTAGAAGGGTCAGCAGAACAGTTTGACCGTTTTTACAGGTGAGCTTGCAACTGGTGTGTGTGGCAGATGATGTAACTCCACATGCAAGTAAACCAAGCCAGGTTACCCAATTGGGATCGGGAGGATGAGGATTACCGTAAAAGCGACATGTGGTCACAATCCACGGAACAGAAGTTGTATCAATACAGCATATGATTGTGCTTGGCGATGTCCACCTCCAGCCTTGCATTGCTTTTGGAGCGAATTTTGCATTGCTTTGTGATTAAGCACTACACGCGTCGAGCTGATTATCTTTGACGAAACCATGGAAGAAGACAACCACAAGAATGTTGGGTGCTGTTGAAGGCAGACTGCTTCCCTGTATTTCAGTTAGAAGGGGCTTGATCCCATTTCAATGAGCCAAATGTGCTGATTAGAATAGAAGGTGCTGTTGTTGCGCCATGGTGGATTGCACGCCTCAAAGCTTATCTGCGCCACAGGGTTGGCTCACTAGATACTACTTTGCAAGTCCTTGTCCCCCCTCAAGCTGCAGAAGCTGTGGCCGGCACATTCTTTTTGAACCGGGTGATGCTGTACATTCTCAAGCTAAAGAACTTGCTGAGAAAAACTTTACACCGGCTGACAGTAGGCTTCCTCCCGTTCTTTCTATTATTCGTTATATAAGCATCATTGCTATTCAACAGAAAGGTGTCGTGGTGTAGTTGGTTATCACGTCAGTCTAACACACTGAAGGTCTCCGGTTCGAGTCCGGGCGACGCCACGGTTTTCTTCTTTTTTACCGTTCGAGGTGAGGTCAGAATGACGCAAGAAGTTGTTGTTCTCGTAATTTTGTCGTTGCTTCGATTAAAACACAGTAAGATTCTGAGAGGTATCAGTAACAGTAAGTATCCTCGGATTCTAACAGTAAAAGAGTTTGAATAAGTCATAAAAAGACTAATAAAAAACTCTCAATCCGCACACAACCTTGTTCTAAACCTCCATCTATGGCACATGAAGAGTTCTCGGACCACGACCTGTAAAGAGCTGTATGCCACTAGCACCATCTCTTGAGCTTCCTGACATTGCAGCAGAGATCATGAGCGCAACCAATTGATGCACAAATAGATAACCTGCAATGGATTAGACATCTGTTTTTTATCAAAAATAACATTATTTCGACATAGCCAAATAGCCCAACATAAGGCGACAACCCCAACTAAACATTGAGCCTTTAGTTCCTTTCCCAACTCCAATAGCCAAGATCCAAACATATGGACTATATTCCGAGGAGGTGATAAATTAGAAGCCGCTTGAATAACACCCCATGCGAAACGAGCAAACTGACAATAAAAAAAGAGATGCTGAATAGTTTCTTCATTATTACAAAAACAACATTGTTTACTGCCAGTCCAATTTCTTTTACTTAGGTTATCTTTTGTCGGAATCACCCCATACGGATGCCGGTATGGGGGAGCTTTACCCGTACTTGTTCCGCCCAATTACCCGCCACCTTCTATTAACATATGGGCTAGAACAAGCGCCCAGTTGATCATTTGATCCTCAATTTGTGGTACCTAATATCAGTAATTGTTGAACTTGAGCATTCATGTGTTATTTGTCTGCATGTGTTATTTTAATTTTTATTCTCATGTACATTTGAAAATTTGAATCATTGATATTGTTCTTCAATCCACAGAATGTAACTGATTCCTATAATTTCATCAAAAGGATCGTATTAGTGCCATAGCTCATTAGCTCCGGGTGCCATTTGGTTAAGATGATTGTTGATGGTGACGGGTAAACAAGTATGCCCACAGGCGACGGGTATGAGCGAGATTCTTCGTCCGCGACCCTTCGCGGGTATACCCGTTGAGAGAGATTTTAACTAGCGGATATGGATATAGACGAGCACCACCTTTACTCACCGCACCCGATTACCATCTCTAATCTGACATGCATAGTTGTTCTTTTGCTTTGTAGCTGGAGCCTGTATTTAACTTGACCAGGACCTCCCTCGAGATATTTGTGCGAACCAAGCGATTTAATCCAATCACCCAAGCTCATTAGTGTGCTGCTTTACTACACAGCGTGCTGATGGCAACTGTGGTTGCTTGTCTTCCAGGGGTAGTACTGCTACAGTGCTACTTGCTAATTAATTGACCAGTTTTGCTTGCCGCAGAAACTCATGTCGCCTCTCTCTCTGTCCATCTACCTACCTACCAGAGCCGACTACCAGCATGTATGGATGTGGACTGTGGAGTACAGCTTTGTATATATTGATTCACATGTTGCGAGCTTGAGCTTGCCCTCGAACCTAGGATTGTCCATTGACCCGTTGATCAGTATTGGATATATCATTAATTTGTTCCTTGGCAACTTAAGTTGGTTGTGTTTTAGTACTATACTTCCTTCGTTTATTTTTATAAGACACGATTTGACTTAGGTGTGTTCTTTAAAGTTAAACTTTGACCAATATTTTTTTATAATACTTTATTCATAGCTATAAAATCATAACCATAAGAAAGTTCTTTCAAGTATGAATCTAACGTATCGTTTCTATAAAATCTTGGCGCGGTACACGCCGTACCATCCGTCGCTGTCCTGGCGGTAGAAGAAGACGATGGTCTCGTCAGCGGTAATACCCCATTTGTTAGTGTTGATGGTCCGTATAACCAATATTGAAAAGTGCTGATGAGATTACTCCTACATCAGTGTACCTGTAGGTTAACTTTTTTACACAAAGCAAGAACAAAAGGGTAAGTGAGGTGCTATGTGTGCTCTGTCTTATGAGTGGGCTAGGCATTGAGAAAATTTTGAACTAAAATATTAGAGATAGTATCATAACATCAAACTTCAATATACAAGCGTGTGCAGGATAGAGACATGGGCTATACGCATGGCGCATATGGGTCCAAAGTGAACACATGAATGGTATATGTGTTGCCACTAGAAGCACGGTCGTATACAAGGGGTGGTTTTAAGTATCCTATCATGTATGTGGTATGCTATCGAGGGAGTCATCCTAAGGGTGAGTGTAATATCTTAGTCCTTTACCTTATAGTCCATATTAGAGTAGTGATGGGATTATTTCTATATTATTTATCTAAAATAAGTTATAGTAAGACCTAAAATATAATATGTTCAGAATAAACTCTTTTTCACTTAACAAAGTTGTCTTCAACAGAAGCTGGCCCTCAATCTTTGGACTGATGTAGCGATCGATCACTTTGGTCGACAACGTTATTTTGCATTGACTACTCTTGCATCTCACATCACACCATTGGTCCAACGAAACGAAACCAGTGCGGATAGATTATCTCTGGCATATTTATTTGAGCCGAGGAGAAAATACACGAGGCCAAATGGGCTAAAATGCCACCCAACCCAACATAGCTGCCGGCTGCAGACGGCAACAAAGCCCAAGTGAGCAATCCCAAACTGCTCACTGTTTTAGGATTTATCATTTCCTTTTCTTTCTTTGAAAGAGATTTCATTTTTACTCTCTGTTTTGATTGATTGAAATATATATATATATATATATATATATATACACACACTCTCGGAGAGGTACAGCAGGCAAAGCCTCCCCTCCACGTTTAGCTACATTCTACATAGCCTCATAGAATAGTACTTAGCTCAGATGGTAGAGACTTTATGGTGCATGCGTGAGGCCTTCGGTTTGAATCCGATCAGAAGTCATTTTTTTTATTTTCTGTATCAAATTCACTCGTTTAATTGCGCTATTTAATCATACGGTAAAATTTTGAATTTTTTTTCGAAAGGTCCTCGAACATGCCTAACCTACCATAAAAAGTTCAGATCGTGATCAAGCTTGTGCGGTTTTTAAAAATTCCGACAATGCTACTAATACATTTAAAGCAACTTCACTGCTTGAATTAAGCTACTAAATTTGTAAATTCTTGAAAAAATTTAGAAGAGCCCTGAGAGCATGCCTACACTACCGTAAAAAATCCAAATCATGATCATACTTAAAAATTCTGATAATGTTGCTATGTTGCTAATACATTTAAAGCAACTTCATTGCTTTGCTTCCGCTACTAAATTTGCAAATTCTTGAAATTTTTTGAGGAGGGTCTTGAGAGCATGCCTACGCTACCGTAAAAAATTCAAATAACGATCAAACTTATGCGACCTTTAAAAAATTTGAAAGTGCTGCTAATGCATTTAAGGCAAATTCGCTAATTTAATTGAGCTACTAAATTTGTAATTTTTTAAAAATTTATGAGAAGGGTCCTGAGAGGCTGAGGCATGGCTCAGCTACCATAAAAGAAAATTAGATTTCTGTATTTCCAAAACCTTTTAAATGAACATTTTTAAAAATTTCAAAGGAATACTTTTTTACAAGAATCAATACTTTTTCCTTCTTCTTTTTTGAGGTATTTCTGAAAAAAATTCTCGCTACGTTAAAATCTCCGTCTATCTGAATAACTAGCATCTTGGACGCGCGTGCCTATACCATGCGCGCGCCGCCTTCAACAAAACAAAGTTGAGTTTTTTTCTTCGGGAAAAAGGCTTAAACTCAATGGTAAAAAAGCGGAAGAAATATATGTTTTTTCGAAGAAAGATCCGCATGCTTTTTTCCGATCGAAAAGGACCTAAATGTAATTTTATTCGTGGAAAAGGACCCGAGCGCAAGCATTAAAACGCATAAAGGACTTAAGTGTGATATATATTTTTTTGGAAAAAAGGACCTATTCGTAACGTAAAAGGACCTAGACGTAATTTTGATTCTGTGGAAAAGGACCCGAGCGCAAGCCTTAAAAACGCATAAAGGGCCAAATCGTAATATATATCTTTTTCGGGAAGAAGGACCTGTTTGTAATTTTTTTACGGACAAGGACCCGATTGTAAATTTTTTTGTAGAAAAAGGACCTATCCGTAAATATTTTTCGGCCGAGCCGGCTCCGGCGACACGTGGATGCTCTCCCCATCCATAGATTCTTCCAGGTATAGTAGGGTTATAATTCGTTCTGCTCACAGACCCCTTCGCATCCAGTTGAACTAACATGTCATGCGGGGATCGAGCTGTTTAATTTTGCGTGCTGCATCTCTTGGTGCATGTGCCCGCGTGCCTAGTTAGTTTATCAGCGTCGGCATCGCACGCATGTCTGCCTCTGCTGCAGCCTGCCTGCATCACTGCATGCATGTGACTGTAGACCTGTCCGTTTCTGTTTCAGCTTTCTTTTGTTTTTCCCCACCCAAAATACCAGCTCAATCGATCGGCCGCTAGCTGCTGCCTGCACCGACGAAAATTAGTGATCACTGAGTCTGGACGGAGGAGATTCCAGATCTACATATGCTTCCCTTTCCTACAATAGAAATGAAGACGTACGGTCCCAACCTACAATAATGAATGTGGTGTTTTTTTAGATCTATACATGCTTCCCTTTCCTGTACAAGTCTCTTGAGCTCACATCGATCATGTCTGTTACTATGTGTTTGACGTCTCGGAGAATTGACCTTTCTGACAACAGCAATGTCTACTACTACAGAATACTATATTACTACCGGCTCTAAACTGGCATCACTGTCGGATATTGGAATCAATTGTGATTGGTCGACAGTAATACCGATATCACTGCCGGTTTGTATGCGAACCGGCAATGATAGTCGTGAACCTAAAACTCACTCGTTAAAATAAAAAAAATTATTTGCACTTGGACCACACTGTATTTTCACGCGAAATACGCGCGCATACGGTTGCTAGGAGTCGAACACAAGACCTACTGCTCCGCATGAAACTTTCTTATCATCTCACCTAACATACACTTCTCAACTACTATAAGATATATTTTCCTTTTATCCCTTCGTATCCGAAAGTTTCAACGATTATTTGGACATCTAAATGATTTCAAATAAAAAGTTGTCAACTACAAAGTTGTAGATCTCATCGAGAGCTACAGTTTTCATATAAATTTTGTCTCTATCCGACTCCGTATGAAGAAGTTACGATTTTTCAAAAATATTATCACTGCATGTTCGGATTCTGAACCGGCAGTGATAGTTTGGATTAGTGATACTTCCTCCATTATCATTGCTGGTTCTTCTTCGGTCGAGTATTTGTGCCGGTCTAGCTTATAAACCAACAGTGATAGACTGATAAGAAAGATTTTTTTTATAGTATTGGTCTGCAGCCATTACTAGTATAGCAGTGATAGTTTGGATTAGTGATACTTCCTTCATTATCACTGCCGATTCTTCTTCGATTGAGTATTTATGTCGGTCTAGCTTATGAATCAACAGTGATAGACCGATAAGAAATGGTTTTTTATAGTACCGGTCTGCAGCCATTACTAGTATACTTGCGAGCCTAGTTAGTCCTTCTTGGTAGGAATCAGTAGTACGTGTCTCCCAAGGTACATGATCCGATGATCGAGCCAGCCGCTTGTACGTACCGTACGTACGTCGTATAATAAGGTACTCCGGCCATATTTCCAAATGTATATATGCTGTGCTGCCTCAAGTTTGGAGTACATCGGTTTGGTTTTGGGCATTTTGTAACACCTAGAATCAACAAATTAACAAGTCCATATTCTTTCTTTCTGTATATCTGTGTGTGATGTCGGTTCACATGTCGGTCGTTACACATAATCATGCAAGTATAATCTTAGCTCGAGTGCTAGCTACCTGTTTACTATATTAGTTAGAAGCTAGCACTCGAGACGCCATGGGAGAAAGAAAACTTAAAACGCTGCATAGTAGTAGAGGTGCGTCGTCGTCGCTCTCTCCTTGATTTGCTGCCATGCAAGCTATCGATCATTGTTCGTCACATACGTATGAAGTATGCCATTTTATATGACCAACTGACACACAGGTCCCTAAAAGAGTAGCAGGCCCGTTAGCTGAACGTACCTACATGTTTGGCCGTTCCCGCATCTCTAGCTTGTAGGTTTGTAATATTATTACACCTTACGATATTTATTTTATGCTATTGCAATTTTTCCGCTTATATTAGACACCACAGGACAACTGGCGTACAAGATCTGAT
The DNA here is from genome assembly GCA_036346275.1 of Otatea glauca. NCBI lineage: Eukaryota > Viridiplantae > Streptophyta > Magnoliopsida > Poales > Poaceae > Otatea > Otatea glauca. The sequence goes on along the minus strand of CM070716.1, from coordinate 68,086,906 downwards.
CCACCTACTAATGTCCTAGAAGCAAAGTTTTTTCTAGTCCATTGGCTTGATTTCTTTTTTACGAGTTTAGCCCCTAAATTGTAAATCCGGTCTCTTCTCAATCGTAGCAGTCATCCACCGTGCTCGTACTGTCATTGCGTCCACACTCCCCAACAGCGGCGGGTGACATGCGGCTGTCCCATACCGTGGCACATGACACTTCTTCCACTATCGAGAAGGAGACTAGATTTACGATTTTATCCAAATAAGAACCAAAGTTGTGAAAAAATTAGACCAAAAGAGAAGAAAAAAACTCACTGTCCTAGCACTAGTATATATACTAGTTTCTCAGCGCAACATGAAAAGGTATAGAACGCACGTGAAGTCCAGCGAGTCAAAACACATGCTGGTCTAGTCTCCCTCTTCTTTAATTTATAGCAACATCCAACGAAATATCACACGTATGTAAAGAGAGAGATGAGCAGGTGATGGACGGTCACGTACGAGCTACCATGTGATCGATGTACGTACGTACAATATAAATCCACCCATCTTGCCCGTCGATGACAACCACGTGTGACCTACCTTATACTGATCTACACTAAACAAAGTCCAAGTACAAAAATTGTCATATGCAAGACCAGTCGCTAATTAAGGTATGGTACATATAACATATGTTCCTTTCTACGCGAGCGATCGATCGAGCTGTGCGATTGGACGGTCCATGCCACTTGCCAATTAGCAATGGAGTTGGTGTAAAACGAGCGATCCATGCATATAATGATGATGACCAGATGATTCTTGTGTCTTTTGTTTGTTTTTGCCCTGCAGTTGATTGATCCAGACGTTGCATGCATCCTGTTGCTGGGTGTAGAGAACTCATAATACTACTATATACTTAGTACTAGTTTTTTTTTCTTAATTTCTTTCTCTCTTAATTAATTCTTAGCAAGGACGACTATTATATATACTGCAGGTCTTTGTTCAAAGTTTTGCAGGCTGACTCGTTCGTTGGAAAATTCTACTGTACAAGGCTGCAAATACAAGCAGGCAATGCACAATTTGACTTGTATTTGTTTTCCTAGCTATTTGGAAAGGAAAAGGAAAAGGACTCTAGGCTAAGATATGATCGAACTGGGATTCGATCTGCAGGAACTAACAGGAAATAGGTCTATCCATCTACCAGTATAAATCCTTTCTTTTACCGGTTTGAGGGCAGCCCTCCCCCCGAATGGACGATAGCTGATACCCTAGCGCCCCAACCTTTAGATGGTTTGATTTATGGGTTGTTCGGTTATCTCATGTTGATATTGTCTTATTAATATCTTTTAAATTTTAGTCCTAGATCTACCGCTGATCTAAAGCATATTGTTGGAGATAACTCAATATCTCTAACTGCCATATCTTTTGATTCTATCCATAATTTGTTAGGAGTCAAATCTTCTATAACTAGCTAGGAGTCTTTGGCTATATAAGCCAACCCCCTGTACTTGTAATCTTGAAGCATTATAGTGGATTGTTTCCCGTGGTTTTTTCCGTAAGGGCTTTCCCACGTTAAATTCTGTCTCCAGTTTTATACCGTGCATCTATCCCTAACACATATTATGTAGGGATACATGTTTGTTCCATCGTTCCATGGGTCTAGCATACATTTACTACGTATAAGCACGTGCCAATATGCTGATCGATTAGGTCAATGAGGAAAAGTCGCGCCTGGGCATGCGTTTGCACTAACAGTACGTGCGTCCCGTCATGTGAAAAAAATCACGAGAAGACGATATATACTAGTAACAAAATGATTAAGTACATCTTTTTAACAGAAAAGGCAGCTAATTAAACTTAGCAGCTGGATGCATGTTATGCTTTGCTCGCGATAATTAATGCCAAGGTTGATCTCCGTTGTCAGGCTTTGTTGTTTAATTTACACGATATACATTTTCCACCTTAGAAAGCAGCCAAGAATAAAGTAGGACGGATCGGCCGTCTCATGCAAGGTAGTCGATGGTTTTGAGGTCCAGCGTTTAATTTGCAAAAGAAAATTAAGGTCAAGCTAAGAAAGAAAACGCTCACCTTTCGCTAGCTTTGTGCCATGCAGCATAATTATATTCTCCTTATCAGATCTAATGCTCGACTCTAAAGCCATAAAGTAGTAGAAAATTACTCCAGTACGTAGCTGACAGCTTTGCACATGCAAGGCTTTGCATGTGATGATAGAGGAATAGTGAGTGACCTCTTCTTCTTCATGCGGTTATCACTGATCGATGATGCTGCCGCGACAGTTGAATTGGACTGTAGCAGCTCTAGTGCTAAGGTGGGGTGAGCCACTATCTACATTCTATATAGGAAGCCTTTTTGGTACTTTCGGAAGTATACTTCCACTTTCAATATACTACTTAAACGAACGTGATATACCTCTTTATCACTTACGGTATATTTAAATACTAATTCTAAGATACTCCAACGTGACATGGTTGATAAAATTTCATTGGAGCTCTTTATTTTTGCTATATATCTTTTTTCATATATAAAATGAGTATATACACAAATTATACTATAAAAATTGGACTTTGATGAAATTTTTCATGGAACTCACTTTGGAGTAGGGCTGTAAACGAGCCGAGCTCGAGCGAGCCTGACCCTCCAGGCTCAAGCTCGGTAAGGCTCGGCTCGAGCTCGAGCCGAGCTCGAGCTTGGGTTCGAGCCTCGACCCAGGCTCGAGCTCGGCTCGGTCCAAGCTCGAGTAGGCTCGAGCTCGGCTCAAGTAAGCTCGGTGCACTTGAGTAAGCTCTGAGTAAGCTCGGTAGGCTCGGTAACAAGCTCGTAAGCTCGGCTCGAGAAAGCTCGGTAACAAGCTCGAGAAAGCTCGATTTAAGGAAGCTCGGTCCTAACTTGAGTAGGCTCGTGAACTATTCGAGCTCGGCTCGGTTAAGCTCGCGAGCTCGAGCTCGAGTTCAACTCGTTCGGAGCTCGAGCCGAGCTCGAATCGAACTTCTCGCGAGCCGGGCTCGATTAACTCGCGAGCCTCAAGCTTTTTTTACAGCCCTACTTTGGAGTATCTTATAATAATTATTATAGTATGCTAAAAAGGATAAATAGGTATAATTTTTTGTTTAAGAGGTATATGCAAGGTAGAAATACATACTCCCAAGATTGTATACATACATACATACATACATACATACATACATACATACATACATACATACATACATACATACATACATACATACGTACGTGATGCGTGTGCATACATACGCATTTATATGCGTATGTATGTATGTATGTGTGTATGTATATATGTATATGTATATATATATGTATATGTATATATATATATATATATATATATATATATATATATATATATATATATATATATATATATGTATATGTGTGTGTGTATATATATATGTATATGTATACGAAATGGGAGACGACAAAGAAGCGACTGGCGCAACGAAAAGGCTGATGCAAAACGGTGACCAATCAGGGCAAGGCAGATCCACATGCACAGGAAGAACGGACGGCCACCAGCACGCAGGAGAGGCACGTAATTAGGGAAAACCAAATGACGTCTTTGCAAAACACGGGACGTGGCATGGTTCTCCTCGCGCGAACCCTGCAGGCTTTAGGAAAGGTATTATATGTGTATGTATACGAAATAGGGCACTATGGGGGTCTAGGCAACATAATTTTAAATGCGTAAATTCAAGTCAAATTCGGGTATATTTTTTAAAACTTTTAGTTTTAGGGTATATACCTATCTATAAGAATTCAAATTAAACACATACCTTTGAAAAAAATATACTTGAATTCAAAGATCTGAACGAATTTAGATCACATGCTTTGTTGATTTATATATAAAATCAGTACATATCTACAATCAAACTATCATTAAAAAAACTCTAGTTTGAATTTCCAAACATTTCGCATGCAACGAGAGCCACACTAATTTGAGAGCTTATTTTCCACCGAATCTTTCGTCCAGATGAAAGAAACTAAGAAAGTGATAGACGCATGGAGGCTATCCGGTGTGAACTTGCAGAAGAACAATCCAATTCTCCTACGAGAGGAAGCAGCAGTGTGTGAAGTGTGAACAGAGCAGAGCTTGTGTTGTGACTTGTGAGTAAAAGCAAGCAATGGCAGGACCGAGCGTATCTCGGTTGGCAGAGGCCGCACGAGTTGCGTTGATGGGTGCGTCTTCAATGGGATATTACATTCTCACGCATTAGTAATCATAGAAACTCTAATTACCTTTTTAGTATGCGCAGAGACACACATGTATATATATGTATATGGTGTATAAATATGATGATTCCCCATCGCGAGCGGTTAACGGCCGGTCCTCGCGCCGCTTGAGCCGGAGGAGGCGAGCGCCCGGAGGAGGCGAGCAATCGGTCCACCATTCCATCACAGCGCCGCCCATCCCGCGCGCGAAGAGGGCCACGCAACCGCCGACTCGGTTTGCATCGCCAGAATCCCGCTGCCGCCGACCCGGTCCGCACGCCGCCGACGAGGCCACCCGCGCCAAGTACCGCATGCCGTGAGGGTTCTTTTGTGGCAATCAAGATGTTTTAGCCTTTTAGTCGCAGCATTGTTGTTTGATGTAAAATTGAATCATTGGATGGGGTTTAAGAGGCGATGACGTGATTAAGTGGATTTTTGTTTTGTGTGGTAGCCTTTAAATTGGATGAACCAAGATGCTATGTTCTAGTATTGTAAAACAGTTGTTCCCAAATGGAAATTTACAAGTACTTTTGTCTTGGGATAAATGGGTTCCTCGCATCCGCTACCATGTTGTTCTCGCCCATCAAGAATCCGAATGAAAATTGTTCTCCGACAAAATTTGATCACATCGGTCTTAAGTGCTTCATTCCATAGATCTATCTCTTTGAGCATCTCAAGATCAACATGTTGCATCACAATAATACTTGTACCTTAAGTTCGAATCAACTTTATTGCCAAAAACAAGCCAATCTTGTAGCATACAAAGCAATCGATTCTGTATAATTTTATTTTTCAACGAAGCTTTTGTGAAGTTTGTTGCATACTTGCATTAAATATTAACACTACTTGTATAAAAATAAAGAAAGACAAACTAAAATTTGCTTACATGAATGGCAAGTTAGATCATATATGTAAGCTATGTTTAGTTTTCCTTTTAGCTAGCCTAGTCGTAATGCCCAAACTTATACCAAGATATTATGTGTCAATACTCATTAAGTGTTCTGCTATTATGTGCGGTAGAAAAGTCCTTTCTCTAATCATTACACACTTGCAATACATGTAGATGGACAAGGATCAGAGAAACTCAAGAAAGGCTTGGCATGGACAAGAGAACAAATAGAGTGCATCGATCCGACCGAACAAAATTGCAAAAGACAATTTTACTCCTAACACATGTGAATGTGGCAATGAACTCAATAGCTTCGCTTGACATCGGGCTATAGCTCGTAGCTTAGAGCAGTTGCCATACACCACATGAACTGATGGAAAGAGATGAAGTAGAGCCTGCAGAGGATGTAGACCTGCAGAGGATGTAGACCCCGAGTTGTGTCTTCCTTTCGACTACCAAAGCGATGATGAGGGTAAACGTGAGGACAACCAAGATATGCGAAGATGAGGGTATCGATATTGATAGTGATGATTCGGGAGTGTTCTAATCCTGTAGTAATGTTAAGACTTGTTCAAATATTGTAAATTTGATGGATGTTGTTAAGACTTGTCTAGTTAAGACTTGTTCGGATATTGTAATGTCGATGGATGTTGTTAATACTAGGTAAGACTTGTTAAGATATTGTATTATTTTTGTTAACTTGAGAAATTTTGTTGTTGGCGTAAGAGAAATTATGGATGGCTTCTATATTAACTTGTTGAGTGAGGAGGATGCATTCAATTGGGATGGTTCTCAACCGCTCCACAGAAAGCCCAATTGGTTCGCAACCATCTCCAGTGCATACGGATAGTCCCCAAATAAGACCAAACAATAGAAGATCAAAAAATTTCTCTGAGAAGGAAGACACTTTGTTGGTCTCCGCATGGCTTAACGTTAGTATCGATGCAATACAGGGGAACCAACAATCCCGTGCCACTTATTGGAGAAGAATACATGACTACTTCCATGAGAATAAGACTTTCACTCAGATCGCTCACGCACTTCGCCACACATCGATGGTCCGTTATTCAAGAAGCAATGAACAAGTTTTGTGGGTGTCATGATCGGATTGAGCGTCAAATCAAAGTGGGTTAACCGAGCAGACAAGGTTGGTCCATAATCTATACACATTTCCTATTTATAGATAGTTTGCTTATATCAAGCATATATATATATATATATATATATATATATATAAGACATATATTTTCAAGAAAACATATATATATATATATATATATATATATATATGATAAGATATATATATATATATATATATATATATATATGTATATATATATATATATATATATATATATGATATCTCTTAGTGTTTGTTGATCCCGAAACGTATATATATCCCATCCGGGTATAACTCACTTCCTGGCTTGTCCTTCCGCTAGCTTTGCGAAGAGAGGGAACGTGAAGAACATAAATATGATGTACATAGGTTACATACGTTTGCCTTGTACCCTAAAAAAGAGTAAATTATGTTGTGAGTCCTTTAACTTGTCACGTGGGCTCGTTTAGGTTCTTAAACTTTAAAACTACATTTTCATGTCCTCAAACTTGTTTAAGTGGGTCATCACAGGTTTCAAGTACTTTTCGCTAGGCTTGATTGCTGATATGGAGTGTGATCATTGCCATTCTGGTATATGTGTGCCTGTCACTTCGTGGATGAATATTTTTAATTAGGTTCTCATAAGATATTGAACTGTGTTGTCTACTATGATTTATATATAAAAAAATTCCAACTACTGCATCCCTATAATTACTGGACTCCTTCCTTCCCTCACTATTTTGTGAATCCATGTGTCGCTCATATCATCTATGGCTGCGGCGTCATTTCATCCTCGGCTAATCACTACTATGTAAAATAAAGAAATAAATTCAACGTGGTCACGGTCGACACGGGTGGGTAACAGTTCGATCGCAGCGCGGCACTTTCCCTTACGGCACTTAGCTGTGAATGAACTCAACGTCGCAACCATGGATGATACGAGCGATAGATGGATTTACAAAATAGTGAGAATGAAGGATCACAGGATGCAGTAGTTAGTGAATTTTTGATATAAACCATACTATACAACACAATTCAATCTCTCATGAGGAGCTAAGTAAAAAAACTCATCCCGAAGTGGCAGCACACATATATGAGGATGGCAGCGGTCAACACTCCACGACAATATATGATGGCAGTGGCCAACACTCCACGATGTCGTGATTAAGCCCCATGAATGTTCTTAGGACCTGTGATCATCCACTTAAACAAGATTAAATACGTGAAACTGCAATTTAAATGTCTTTGACTTAAACGAAGTAACGTGGCAAGCTAAGACAACCGTGATATAATATACTACGTATATTATTTTCCATGGAGTTCCGGAGCTCTCGTCGTGTCCACATCAATTTCTGCTAGCGTGTTAGCTCTGCGGGGAGCCACGTCGCCCGAACTGTTCGCCCTCACGAACAGCTTAACTAATTTCACTCTTGTCTCGAACACAAGCCTCGCGTGGTGTAGCGGTTCTGCGCCTCGCTCGTGCCGAGCAGGTCGCGTGTTCGAGTCCCCTCCCCACGCGTGCCCGTCGCCCGACCGGATTTTTGCCGCGTGGCGCACTCTTTTTTGCGAAAAGGCCCTAGGAATTTTCAGAACTACATGCAGGTCCTTTTGCGGGAGAGCCCTAAAAATTCCCGAATTTCGTCTTTTTCACGCAGGCTCACTGAAAATTCCAGAATTACGTCCAAGTTGGCCTTTTTTAGGGAGACCCCCTCAGAAATTTTTTGAATTACATCTAGGTCCGTTTTTGCGCCGGATTTTTTTGCAAAAGGCTCCCAGAAATTGTAAAAATTACACACAGGTCCTTCTTTGCTCAAAGGCCCCCCCAAAAATATCGAAATACGATTTCTTTCACACAGGCCATCCGAAAATTTTGAAATCCGTTTACTTTTTTTTTTGCGGAAAGCCTCCCTAAAAAAAATCAAAATTCCTTTTCTTTTGTGCAGGCCCTTCGAAAATTCTGAAATTACGTCCATATCCACTTTCTCTGAGGAAGACCCTCTCAGTCTGTTTCTGTGGCGAGAAGGACCTCCGAAAAATTTGAAATTCCATCTAGATCCGCTTTTTTCAAGCAGCCTGTCCCAGAAAATTCTGAGATTATATTCAAACTCTCTTTTTTTCCTAGAAGACACTTAAAAAATCTGTAACTTTTTTATTGAGTCACACGATTTTCGTCACGGCATGCCCCGCCACGCCCACGCATCTAGTTTAATAAAAAAACAACCAACCAGATGCAGGGAGCAAAGAAGCTAGTGTGCTACTGTGGAGCTCACGTGTAGCACCAAAGGCCAAAAGAAATCCGAAAAGATAGAGGCTGCACTGCACTCCGCATCTTGCCGAAACGCCGACCACAACACCACACAGGCGACGCGAGCTCGCCGGTCGTCGTTTGTGCCTTGCACTGCTCATCAGCTGGCCTCACATATGATCTGTTTGGAGGGACTGTGCTGAGATTGTGCTTCGATTTTGAGCTAAAAAAATCTCCCAAACAACTGGGCTTCATAATCGTTGCACGGCACAGTGCTCCTAAAAGCCTGGCCGAACCTGCCTCTTCATCCTCCTCCTCCTCCTCGCGGCCGACGTCCTCCTTCTCCTGGGCCGTCGTCGTCCTCCTGTTGCTCCCGGCTGTCACACTCCTCTCGATCCTCTAAAAAAGCTAACAAAAAGCTACAGCCCGTTTGCCAAATGACCTAAAAAGAAAAGCTACAGTCGTTAGCCACAGCTGCTTTACAACCCAGCAATTTAAAAGTAGCTTTTTAGCCCAACCGCAGGCCCCAAATAGACCCATAGTCACATTGGATTATTATGCTATGCAGAAAGCAAAGCACATACAACACTAGGAAGGGCCTACTCAATGAAATACTTTAATAGTATTATTATGATATGCAAAAAGCAAAACAAAGACAAAACTAGCAAAGGAGAGTAGGCGTTGAATTCCTTGCTCACGAGAGCTCGATCTCCGGGATCAAACTTTTCACGCTTTATCAAAATAATTAAAAACGAATATATAGGCGTTTAAATAGGACAGCGCGTTTCTGCACTTCGAAAGTCGTGTAGCATCCGATTATTTTCTTAGCATATGCAGAGGACATACAAATATATATGAACATGTGGTGCGTGAATACGGTGTGCGTAAATTATGTGCGTCTCTCTTGTACCCTAATAAAAGATAAAACTAGCAAGGGGTCACTCAATAAGATCTTTCAATATCTAATATATTAAAGCGAAAAGGACCATCGTGCTGGGAGAGCAACAGCTCAGTGGTTTTTGCGGAAAAGACCTTGATGAATTCTACAATTACATTTAGATCCTTTCACGGCTCTTTTACAAAAAAACCTTGCAGTTTCGCAAAGTATGTTTAGGTCCTCCTACCGGGTTTTTTTGAAGAAAAAAATCGTGGTTCCGCAAATTCGCGTATAGCTTCAGACCGAGGTTTTTTAAAAACCTCGTGGTTCTTAAAAAATTGCATCAAGATCTGATCACGCCCTTTTGCAAAAAATCCTCATGATTCTAAAAAATTATGTCCAGTCCCGGACTAAAATCTGTCTGGCATGACGTCGCGCGGTTTTATCTGTTCGTATTATTATGATATGAAAAAAGCGAAGCAAAGACAAAACTGGACGGGCCACTCAATAAGATCTTTTAATCGTTGCTGACATACTGAAATGGATAGGCTTAGTGGAGTAGTCGTCGACGTTTTTGACTCGGCAGAGAAGAAAAGTCTGACCGAATGAAATGGCCAGCTTTGCAGATACATGCACACATGTATTCGGGTATATGTAATTGTAATGTTTGGAGCATAATTAATTTGGCACTTGCTATGCTACTGCTAACTACGTACGCGAAAGCATAACTTTAGATATCGACACCTCAATGCATATTGCTATACATTTTCCTGCTCCAAGAAATTACGTACTCGAGTGATGGTGAAAGGGTACATCTCTCAAAGTACATGAACCAGGATAGTACAGGGACAGTACAATGCTTGTCCATTTATGTATGCAAATTGCTCCGCAATTATACAGTAGTATTAACTACATGGTCTGCTCAATATATTAACCAAATGCAGTCTACAGTATTGGTGTCGTTGTACTTGGCTTTGAACAACTCAAGGCTGCACGAAATGCTGCTTGCACTCAACACAATAAATGTGACGGCCGCCTCAAACCAACGAGTTTAAGCACGTAGGTCTGTGCATTTATACCGTAAATACGGTTAGGTAAATATAGTTTTTAAAGAAATACGATAATTAAAATGTGATACTAAATATACCAAATAGAACTTCGGTTTAGTGTCGGTAAATACCATAATATTTCGGTACGATATCGGTAAATACCATATTTACCAAACTAGCATGAATTGTTCTTTTTTACTTGTCATTTGGATGTCGATACGGTTTCTAATACACACATTTGACCATTACTCTATCTAATTATACGTTAGTAAAAAATATTACACACATTTGGCTATTACTTTGATAAATCTAGTGATATTATTTTCATGTGAAACTATACTTTATATACAATTGACCATTACTTCATCTAATTATACATGTATTTTTTTCTATTTTGGTATTCGGTTTAATTGCGGTTTTTACCCAAAAAACCGTATCCCAAAAGTCAAAATTTTGTCGTACCATACCGAATACCATATACCGGTCAAACCGAGTTAACCGGTTTGGTTCGGTTTTTTTGGTACGGTTTTTTTGGTTCGGTAATACCGTGCACAACCCTAAGCATGTACACCGACAAATCAAGATTTCAGATGGAATTTGGTCCAGATCAGGTTGGCATGGAAAAGTGTAATAATACATTGCCTAACGAGAAATCATTACTTATGTGGTCCCTTAGAGCTCTTTTTTTATATATATAAATCTAGTCTCCATGCATTTACGAAAATGACCCCTCTTTTACCGCGGTAGGCGATACCTGTCTCCTGCCGCGCCTTCCATGATAGGGGAGAGGGCTATTTTGTAAATGCGTGCACGGAGCTAGATTTGCAAAATAGGAGTTACAAGGGCTAGATTAGGGTAATGTGGCAAACATTGTTTCTTAGTATTGTTAGACGATCTGAACCTCTCGTCGATCGAATGATTACGGATGATGACTGCTTAAATTGCAGTCCCCTTGTGACTGCAGAGGATCCCTTTCCCTACAGGTACCATGGTTCTTGCTGAAACTAATTTATCAACATCGTTTACTGTACCATTAGTAGTATTTACCATTTCCTTGATGTTTACTTGAATCAAGATTTGAACCAGACCCAGCGCTTGGGACTAATTCTTGCCATTAATTGGACGAACACTCGTAGAACTTCATTTCTTGTAACGAGATTACAGTATACGGGAGTAGTAGTACGACCACATATCTAAGCATTTCGCTTACATAATAGTGGAGGATACATGTGCGTGTGGGCAATGAAGGCTAAGCTTGTACGCAAAAACTAAACAATCTTCTTCCCAGGCGTGTAATGTGACCGAAGCCGTGCACCGTCTCGCTAACGACCTTGCATTACACGTACATATAGACTCTCAATACCCTAAAAGAGTAAACTACAAGAACAGTACGTGCGAGTACTACAGTTTAGTGACTAGTACTCTAGTATTATACTCAGTTAACTAGCACGAAATAGTCGTAATTAATTAAGGGGAAGAATGATGAAACTTTTTTTTAAAAGAAACGGCAGGAGTTCTGCCATGCATTGAAGAAAAGTAAACAGTACAGCAACAGTTTTGATCCACGACTCCGTGAACCTTAGGATAGGCATTACAACAAAAAATGTGGAAAAGAGCAATACCCTGTTATAGCGTACAAGTTAAGAGAGGACATAAACATATATCAGAATTCCTTCATTTAAGTTTTGATAGATTGATATCAGCTTCGTAAGCTCCTCTTTAAGCGAGGAAAACACCATTGATGCATGTTCTAGCTTCCGCTCTGGCCGGGCCACCACTGATCCAAGAATTTCAGCATCCTTCCTTGTCAGTAGACCATCAATCTTCTTACCATACCTTGGCCCCAGCAGATGTTAGCAAGCTGCCAATGCAGTCGAAGGTGGCATCAAGACTAGGATCCTGGCAGGATTGCCATCGGCGGCGACCTTGAGTGCTCGAGTGCGCAACATTTGGGATTGGGTACTTGCATGTTAAAGGAATGAGACAGCTGGAACCTCATGGGGGGAATCGATGCTGCCGTAGGAATTCTTTCCTCCTCTCATATGTTAGATCTTCTAGAGGCAGCAGATCACCATTTTTTGAAAGAAATGGCAGAAGCTTGTTTTGTCAGTGTTCTATGTGACCTGTGAGGAGCCTCCTCTTGGCTGAACCCGACTCGTTCAAGTGCGCTTCTGGAGACTCTGTCTGGAGCTTCGCCATCTCCAGCAGGTGATGCGGGATGAGGATGTGGTCTTCTTGCGAACTGAAGGCTATTTTCTGTGAGGTAGCTTTGTTCCTGCAGCAGGACGGAAGGAACTTTGCCTTCCGCAAACTCTATTTCGTATTCTCCAACTAGCTGTGACACTCCAGTTATTTCATATTCTCCAAAAGCAGACTAGCACCTGTTGGATGCAAATTTGTGATAACTTTGCAACTTCCCATTACAAAATCCGTAGCAATATAAGTTTCTTCATCTGCCATTTGCATCCATCGAATTGGAGCAAAATCAATTTGTCCATGTTTGTATGAATGCCCGTAGTCACTTTTGGTCCTGAAGCACCGAGATAGCTTAAAATCTGACAAGACAACAGGTTGACAACACCTTTGCTCAGCAGCCGTCTAGTTGTTTCCTTGGTTGACGCTTTGCTCTATACCAAATTGCAATGCCATCGAATAGTTGCTGACATCATGAGAAATGCAATTTAAGATGGTTTGAATCAATTGGTAAACATTGTTGAAAATCCTTGCATTCTTTTCCTTCCATAAGTTCCAAAATGTGTAAACTAGAATGCCGTCAAAATTTTTACAAGAAGGTTTCGGCACATTTTGTCGCACAAGCCACCACCATTGAGAGGCCTTTGTACTTGTTTGCAGAATGGGGGGATTTAATCTCATCTGTTGGAAGAGTTTCCTCCAAATCTGCTTCGCAAAAGGGCAAACAAGCATAAGGTGCATTGCCCATTCCGGTTCTAAGCCACAAAGAGGGCAACATGCGCAGTGAGGCCAACCCCTAGCTACGAGTCTGTCTGCAGTGAGGATCCTATTTTGGAGGAGAAGCCAAGCGAAGAATTTGCACTTGTTTTCCGCATTGGCCTTCCAGATTATGCTGTAATTGTTATCTGGTACCGTCCCTTGAAACTGGACCTTGTACGCGGACTTTGCAGAGTATTGTTGGTTTCCCGTTCATTTCCAGATTATGTCGTCTGGAACGTCGTGTCGTAGGTTGACCTGTCGGATGGCCTACCAGAGTAGGAAGAACTCATAGAGCTCTGTGGCGATTGTGATCCTCCGAAGCGGTTTGATCCAAGTATCATTCTGTAGCTCGTCACAAACCGACCTCGTCACTGTTCGTATCAACCGAAAGCAGTGCGGTGCAATGTCCTTTGGTGAAACACCGCTGAGCCAGGGGGAGGTCCAGAATCTAGCTATTTTGCTTTCTCCTAGCACGATGGAAGTGCTTGCGTGAAAAAGCGAGCGGCCTATGTCGTCGCACGGTGTGTCCATTCCCACCCAGGGTCTTTGGCTGTTTTTCCACTCATACCACAACCAGCGGAGCCGTAGAGCCCGACCGAACCTTTCGAAACCCTTTAAGTTGAGCCCGCCTAGTTGTTTTGGTATGCACACCATTTTTCAATTTACCAAACAATGCCCGCATGTATAGGATTCGTCGCCCCTCCAGATAAAATTTCTCCTGATCCTGTCCAGGTTTTTAATTGCCCATTTGGCTAGAGGAAGAACGGAGATATGATAGGTGGGTAAAGCTGTGAGGACTGAATCTGCCAGGATGAGCCGAGCTGCCCTAGAGAGAAGTTTTTCTTTCCATCCTGCTAATCTTGCCCTTGCCCTGTCTATAATCAGTTGGACATCTATCCTTCAGATTTTAGTCGGATGTAGCGGTAACCCTAAGTACCTGCAAGGGAAAGTCTTCATCTGCACTGGGAATCCCTGCAAGATATTTGCCAAATATATGGCCTCACACCTGATGGGGCATATTTCGGACTTATGCATGTTTGTCTTTAAACCTGTGGCACCGCCAAATATGGACAGCGCAACTGTAATGGCTTGTAAGTCCTGTGCGATCGATTTGGCAAAAACGGCCACATCGTCAGCGTACAGGGACGTTCTTAAGGTGGTCGACCGGATCGGTAGCCGTGCAATCAGGCCATCCCTTGTGGCTTTAGCAATGAGGCATTGTAAGGGGTCAATAGCCAGAATAAACAACATCAACGATAACAGGTCTCCTTGCCGTAGGCCTCTTCTATGGATCACCTTACGTCTTGGTGATCCATTAAGAAGGACTTTTGAAGATGATGATTCTAATATTAGCGAGATCCAATCTCTCCATCGTTGGCCAAACCCCATTCTTTCCAAAAGCTCGATGAGGTATTCACAACTGACTGCGTCGAATGCCCTGGATATGTCAAGCTTCAGGAAGAGAGATGGTATCCTTTTCCTGTGTAATTCCCTGGTTAGGTTATGGACATATAGAAAATTATCGTGGATGGCTCTATGCTTAATGAAGGCCAGCTGGCTATTAGATACAATCTGGTTTAGCTCCTTGGCCAACCTGTTGGCCAAAAGCTTAGAGAACATCTTGGTGACGCTATGAATGAGGCTAATTGGTCTGTAGTCCAAGATCTTGGTGGCATCTCGCTTTTCGGGTAGCAGCACTATGCATGGCGAATTTAGATGGCAGAAACTCTTGCCTCGGAGGTCATATAACTGCTGGAAAGCCGCCATGATATCTTCCTGAATAATTGTCCAACGTCCTTAACCTTTTCTAGCTGGAAAGGCTCTTCAAGAAAACTATGGTCTGTAGGTTTCATCTGTAGGGCCTCCCAATTAAGGGAGTGCGGCCTTCGTTCCAAGCTGATTAACGAAGAGGCGGTAAAGTTCTTGATGCTTTTCAATGTGACTGTTCACCGGGCCCGTATCTGTGATTATGGATTGTATGTGGTTCTTCCGTCTAAGCGCATTAACTTTCATTTGGAAGAACTTAGTGTTCGCATCCCCTTCCCTGATGAAAGTCATGCATGAGCGTTGTCTAGGACGCATTCTGTGGAGCGCTGCAAGGCCAAGGAGCCTAGGGCGCAAATTGCGCCGAAGGTTTCTTTCCGGGACGGACAGCTGCCTTGTCTCTTCGGTCCTGTCGAACTGGAAAATTAATTCGCTAGCAACTGCAAACTGCAAGCGCAGGTCCCTGATTTTTTGCCTACTCCATACTCTGAGGGCCTTGGCCGTTCTCGCTTGCTTTATGTGAAGCCTGAGAAGAGCATCCTGGGTTGAAATTGGTTTGTCCCATGCTGCCTAGACAACGTGGGGAAGTCTGGCATTCTTGTCTAGAAAGCCTCAAACCTGAACCCTATGTACTTTGGTTATGAGACAACGCCCTGTAGGGAATAGGGGATAATGGTCGAACACTAGCGATGAAAGGGCTTGAAGGTGATAGTCGGGAAAAAAGAGGTCCCAATCCTTGGACGCAAAGACCCTGTCAATCCTTGCTGAGGTGGAATTTACCCTGTCACTTGTCCAAGTGAAATTCCTTCCATGTAATCTAATTTCCTTGCTCAACACTGTCTAAAACCCTCTTGAAAGCTCCCATGAGTGTCCTGTTTAGAGTGCCATTACTTTTATCCGCTGCTTGATAAATCATATTGAAATCCCCTACAATTAGCCACTCGCTGTGCATTTGTCCCTGTAAGCTTTCAATTTCCTGTAGAAAACAAAGTTTTTCATTGTGAAGCTGCGGTCCGTAAACCACTATGCAAGACCATTTTGATCCATCGTCTTTCATCTGGATGGACGCAGATAATGTGTTTGTCCCTGGTAAAACATCACATATCTGGAAATGATCGTTCGTAGCCGCCAGCAGAATTCCTCCCCTAGTGTCTTGAGCAAGGAGGTAGCAATAATTGTCGATGAAATTATTGCCAAGCAATTGAGCTACGATGGTATCATCCATATCCTATATTTTTGTTTCTTGAAAGCACAGGATGGTCGCCCTTGTATCTTGCACTAGCTGCTTCCTGACCGCTCTCTTTGCCACCGAATTACAGCCTCGGATATTTCAGCTCAATAACCTACTCCCTCCGTCCTGGAAAATAAGGGACAGAAGAAATTTTAGGACAGATTATGGTTTCTGTCAAAAGACTCTAATGCTCCTATTTAATACTGTGTCTCTATTAATTGGCAACATGCATGCATTGATTAATCACGATTATAGGGAATGACTTGCCTCATTTTTGTTTTGGAATATGTGTGGTCGCATGTATCTGCGTGCATCTGTATGCATGGGCACAATTTGAGGACACAATTTAAGGGGGGAGAGCTCTCAATCCCTAATATTGGAGGACACAATTTGAATACTTCTCTCCCTTACTTTCAAGGACGGAGGGAGTACAATCTTGCTGCGACATTCGTTGCTGTGATTAACACCTGTCCCCGAGATACTCATGAGGTAATTTTCCTTGGTGTTATTATGCTCATTGCTGCCATTCCTGCGTACATGGATGAAGACATCTACATTGAAACGAAACGGCGTACAGGGAGGTCAATACAACTTTGGGTACATGGACGACATAAAAAGCCCGGGGCAGCTGGAAATTATCCAGCAGGAGGAAACTAACCCCGGACCCATGGATACAATATGGGTGACACTTAGATAAAGATGGATAATGCCAAACAGGCCTAACATTACGGTGGTACAGAAGACACATGCAGAAAGAATGATGAAACTAAACAAGCGATCGAGATGTTTCGGGATCGATCGCTGTAGACCGGACCTCGCAATTAATCAAGCTTGGACCCACGCATATTGTCATCTAGCTACATGTACATCGACCTCGTCATTGTAGTGTACATTGATGGTGATAGATATATCCAATCTTGCTACTAGCAGCATCGAAGAGACATCGACCACCGGTGCCTGTAAATTAAATATAGATTATCTATTTCTTTTTAATCTAATCGATTATATTAGCCGGTGTTTATTCATATTTTCTTCGAAGACAGAGTAATAAGGGTATATTGAATAAATCCATGACTATATCTAATTTTTATTATGTATTACATGCTACTGTATAATGCACAGTAAAATTTTAGAGAGCTTAGCTTGCTTGTGTGCAGCACGTACCGACGGGGCGATGCGTGAGCCAAGACAGCGGCCGCTTCTTGGGCGCCCGTGTCTGGCTCTCCGCACCCGTCCGATCGATGGCCCGTCCATTCCATTCGCTCATCCTCACCGTCAAAATGCGCCACGGCTAGCTGTTAACGTCGCTCTGTAAGTTTGCGTTCTTACTGCAGCTTTTCTAGCCTGGGTCAATTCTTTTCACACACGTTTATGAATGCTAAACTTGACATCTATTGATAGTACCGATGAGTACAACAAAACTGCACAGTACACGGCGAAAATTCATCCGATATGTATTCTTTTCTGGTTAGCACTTAGCAAAACGTCCCTTTGGTAGTTGCGTAGACCCACACACCGACAGGCACCAATCATCAGCACACGCCGTTGTTCCAAACAGTTCATGAAATCATACCTATCGAGTCTCCTCTGCTTCGTTTGTTTTAATTCTAGTCTCTCTTTATATGTATTTGTAGATTTAGCTATCTTTTTTACTATATAAGACGCGGTATTGTTTTTGTAGATCTAGTCTATCTCCGTACGTGTATTTGCAAATTTAGCCATCTCTTTCACCGTGGGAAGCACGGCAGACGACACATGTCCCCTGCTGCGTCCAGGGACCAGCATCAGGCGTTGGAGCGCGGGAGAAGCTACAATAGCGCGCACGGCATCACTACCGTGCTCGATTAGTGTGGAAGGAGCTCTGCCATAGTAGCCCATGCGCTACTCCTACGATAGGCCAAAGCTCACGAGGTGTTGGTGACCTTCCGTGCTCTTCATGTGTGGCAGAAGATAGGTATCGACTACAACGCCTTCTATAATGAAGGAGGAGACTAAATTTATAAATATATATATGAAAGGCTAAATTTGAAAAAAAAAACACAAGGGCTTGATAAGCCATGATTTCACAGTTCAGTACCCTTGCCATTTTCCCGCTTGTCTTATCTGGTCTCTGACATTTCGTTCACATGTACTCTCTACCCAGGTAGTATATTGTTTTATTCCAACTTTTAATGTCAGGCCGAGCGCTACAAGTCACCATCTCTAGAAGGTCTTTGTTTTCTTTTCTGGTTTCTTCAACAACAACAAAAAATTGCCTTTGCTGTGAAGGCAAGGTCGGAGGTAACTCTAATTAAACCCAGTAGCAATAAACATACAGATATTCCCCATAGGTTCATGTACTGAACAATCCTTTCATTAGTTTTGGTTTTTGCAGCGCTGGTCATTGGATCACCAACTATGACTTAGAAGACAAGGCTTCCCATTCATTCTTTATCTATTATTTGTTTAATGGTTTGGGCCTGAATTTTTTTTTTGGTGAGAAGAAAATTTTGAAACCCAAACTTGGAGTATCTAAAAGTTCAATTATTCTCACTGAGATGGATAAGCACTCACTGTAATCAGGGTGAGGAAGACTGCCTCTCCTTATCAATCTCATCGTGTAGAAACTAGACACTCGAGTGTCAGACAGCCGGACTACTCCAACTGTAAACTGTGACCTAACAAGCACGCCTCATAAATTGGGGGCAAAATTCAAACCGAACAACATCGACAACTAAGTCTTTTTCTCAAACAAGTTAAAGATAAACTAGAAATAAAACCTAATCGAAATATATAACCTGAAAAATAATAAAATTAGTACCAAAGAAAACACACTGCTCCTACCATGTTTCGCTAAAAAAACTCCTACTATGCTTTTTTATTATCCGAAAAATACAGACAAGATCCCGAACATGCAGTCTACATGAGCTGACCAGAGAGTGACCTTCCTGCTCAGTTCCCAGCAGACACCGTCCATTAACGAAAGAGGCACCTAACAATTCAGCATACACCCCAAGTTTGAAATTTTGGTTTCGGTTTACATCTCGGAGGTGGACAAATCCAAAATTTTGGCAAAATTTCACAATTTTGGACGAAATTCGGTCAAAATTCAAAAGAAAATTTTAAAATCCGGAATTTTTGAACCGAAATTGCCGAAATCTCTGCGAAATTCAATCGAGCAAAAAATAGTCGAAATGATGTTCAAAAAAGGGTCCTGACACATCACTAATATTCCCATAAAAAATTTAGATTATGATCAAGCTTTAGAAATTTATAAAATTCTTACAGTTCCACTATCCTAATAAAAGACAGACCGGCAAATTTCAACTGAATGAAAAATACTGCAAATCACGTTATAAAATTTTGAAAAAAATTGGATGGTCCTAATGCTGCAAATCAAGTCTGAAGAATTTTTAAAAATTTGAACAGTGATACTGAAGCTGGTAAAATTAAACCAAATGAAAAATAGTTCAAACCACGTTAAAATTTTTTGAATTTTTTTTGGATTGTAATAATACATCACTAATATTTCTATAAATTTTTTATAAGATGATCAAGCTTGAGGAATTTTCAAAAATTATGATATTGCTACTGTCCTAATAAATGCCTTACAGTACTACATGTATTGCTTTCATAGATTTGATTGAACAATCAAAACACGTTTAAAATTTTTGAAACTTTTATATAAGGGTGCTGAGGCAATTATTAAGCTCTCCTAAAAATTTTGGATCATGATAGCACTCGAGTGAATTTGTAAAATTCTGATACTATTACTGTCTCAATTATGTTAATTCTATTTTTGAATTTTTAAATATAAAAAATGAAGATAAATTATTTTAATTTTTTTCTGTATTATACTAGCTTGCTATATATGGTACCATAACTTTTTTAGGGTATGCTAAAGCTTGTAAAATTTTAAAAAAATCTAAAAGTTTTTATGCTATTTTTATAAAACGTCTCAAAATTCCGGTTCGGTTTTTCAACAAATTTTCATAGAATATGACATTATTAAGGGTTATTGACCGAAATTCGGTCCTCAAAAGTAAAAATCCGATAAAAAAATCCCAAGATTTCGAAAAAAATTTTTGCCAAAATTTCTGAAAAATATTGTAGCATTTTGAAAAAAATTATCCAGTCGATATTTTGCATCTTGTCCCTGTCCAAAATCCAAGATCTCGGTGAGAAATTTCGAAATTTCACAGGTTTTTGTAACCTTGCATACACCTGCTAGTCTGCTACGACCCTTGGCCATTAGTTTGGGCATTAAGAGGTCTTCTCAGATTTGACCTAAATAATGGCAAAAAGGTTTGGTACTTCCTAACAGACAGAGTTATTGATGGCTAATTGCAGAACTGTATCTTATATAATTTTATTCATATTTCTTTGAAAATAGAAAACCACCGAAAACAATAGTCATCCACTAATAAAAAAAACATTTGCAATGGTAATGTTTTTGAGGAGCTTACAGTTGGGAAACTATAAATTGCTTACTTGCATTACTCATCCACAAGGCACATGGAGTTAATGTCTGATAGTTTTTTTCTCTGATAATATGTCTCTGTTAGTTTCATAAGTAATTAACACTCTATTATTACTGCTCCCTCCAGTCATAAATAATTATCCTTTTAGACATAGGTATAGTCAAACTTTCGTAACTTTAACTGTTAATATCTCTTAAAATATTAAAGTGGATACATAGGAATCGTAGTGTAGATTTGTCTAAAAAATACTTTTACAATATTATAATTTTATTGAATTTATAAATATATTATAATAAAAATTAGTTATCAAAGTTGTGTTTGATAACCGTTTCGATATCCAAAACGGTGGCTATTTGTGAGCGGAGGGAGGGAGTACTGATCAACGAAGTTTAATTCAGGAACAGTTGCATCAGAGCGAAAGGCAGGGGCAGTAATGAAGTGTGCAGCAGTCACAGATGACTAAATCAAAGTTACTATACTAATAAAGCAGGCTTAACTGGAATCTTCTCCTTTTATCTATGCGCCCCCCTAATCGCACACACCCACCTTTTCGCTACGTATCTGTCAGTGACACATACAAGTACACAAGTGGCTCGCAAAAAGAAAAGATGAAACAAACGTTCGGACACCTGTAAAGAAAAGTAGTGAAAAAAAAGGGCAGGCGAAATGCTCAACGGAACGGTGAAAGAGCGGTTGCCATCAGCCAAATGGACTAAAAACCAACGCCCAACTCAAATGGTGGGAGAGAGAAGGAAGGAAACCACAAAAGGAGAGAGAGAGGAACCACAGAGACAGAGAGAGCGCAACGAGCACGAACCAACACGACCCGAGAGGGGAGAGAGAGCGCAACGAGCAACAGAACAAGGCACAGGCAGCGAGAGGTCGGGAGGGGAGGAGGACGGGAGGCAGGAGGAGGACGCGACGCTTGCCAAGAGGAACCAACCAACCGCATAGCCGCGGTGCTAGAGGCACAAAAGGACGCGGCCATGGTGGCGCAGGCCGCACCGCAGCCTTGTGAGTCGTGACAGGCCAGCGATGAAGGTATCCAAGAAGCAGCAGCAGCAGCAGCAGCAAGGGGCGGCGGAGGAAGCCATGGACGCCGCCGGAGTGGCCCAGGAAGAGGAGGGGTGCTCCGGGAAGAGCGTGGAAGCGGAGGGGGTCGCCGGGACGGTGGTGGTGAGCGTGCGCGCGGACGCGGAGAGCCGGGCTCTGCTCACGTGGGCGCTCGTCAATGTCGCCGCCGCCGGGGACCGCGTGGTGGCCGTCCATGTCGTCCTGGCCTCGGCGGCGGAGGTGGCCGCCGCGGTGGACTTCGACGCCATGCTCGGCGTCTACGAGGGATTCTGCAACCTCAAGCAGGTCGCCGCTCTCGCTCTATGCTTGTTTCGCTGTTCGGTGCTATTAGTTGCAAGCAGGTCGCCGGTGCCTAGCAACCATGTGAAGCATTCCCCTTTCCTTGTTTTATTTTTTTTATCGTTGCTTCTTGCCTATTTTTGTGATTTAAGAGCATTTTTTGATGCGATTCTTCCGGATGGTATGGCAAAATGCAATCTTTCGGCTAATTTCGAGCCTGGCCAATAATTTTTGGTTTTGGGTTCATGCTTGCCTATGCCAAGTTGGATTTTTGGGGCTATTCTTTGACCTTTTTTAATCTATCTAAGTGTTCATACCGTCATTCATAATCTGATTTTTCTTAACATTTCGCGGTTAATTATAATCGGATCATTTCGGGTTACCTTGCATTGATGCAATCTTTTACCTTCATTTATGGCCTTTCTTCTGCATGCTGACTTGTTCCCATAGCAAATTGCAATCTTTTGCCCCCATTCTGCAGTTGCCACAAAACGGTTAATTTGCCCACTATTTATTGCCGCTTCTGCGTGCTTACTTTGCCTGTGTGCTGAGCAGATCAATCTAAAGGTGAAGATTTGCAAGGACTCGTCGGTTCGCAAGGCGTTAGTTCGTGAGGCCAGTTTGTTTGGGGCATCCAAGGTTGTCCTCGGCATCACCAAGAAGAAGCGCGCAATTGCGTAAGTGCCACAGGCATCGGATCCTGAGTGTTTCCACAATCAAATCTCGCATTCCAGCTTTCGTAACTACTGCTTTGGATTCGTCAGGTCCTCGCTGTCCGTTGCCAAGTATTGCGCAAAGAAGCTGCCGGCAAAGTGCGCTGTCCTTGCCGTGAACAATGGCAAGATTGTCTTTCGGAGAGAATCGACTGTCCACTCAGGCAAGGTATCAGCGGAGCTTCCTGGCTGTGGTGATGATGAGATGTATTGCGTAGTGCCGTTCCAAGCCCGTCAGGATAAAGTGGACTCGTTACCTTTAGATGAACCCAAAGATGGTGGTGGGGGCGACGAAAAACAGCATGATGTTGGCAGCCAGCCAGAGAACTTCGTCTCCGACGAACAGCAGCCTTTGAGTGCAAGTCCCGCCGAGTTGTTGAGCGATCAGGTTCAGAGTGACGCAGATCCTTCTAGCAAGGGCGAAGAGTCGATAAAAGACCAGAAAGATGAGATTTCTGAGCTTCCAGGTGGGGGTGCCAGCGTGCTGTACTGTGTGTTGCCGGCGAGGGATGGCCATTCAGTTGCAAGTACGGCAAGTCGGCAAGACAATGATTCAATTGATCTGCCAGCTGAAAGGGATGGGGAGCTGTACTGCTTATTGCCCCCAAGAAATGGTTATTCTGACAGGAGTAGTGGTGATTCTAGACGTTCAACTTTGAGTCAGAAAGACGATAACTCTGCCAATCTGTCACCTCAAGGTGATGGTGAACTGTACTGCCGGCTGCCAAGGAACGGGCATTCAGGTAGGAGTTCTGGGGGATCCAAGCGTTCTGTTGGTGCAAAAAGTGCGATTAGGCGTAGCAGTAGTTTCTCCAGTGATATTCAATTGAACTCGGAGACATCACCAGACAAGAGGGATGGCTCGGGTGGCAAGACTGCCACCCAACGGACCTCTTCCACTGCATCTACAGAAGCCGAGGATTCACCAAAGGACGCTGCACGGAATGCAGAAACACCCTCTGGTTCTCCAATGTCTCTGAGAAGGATGATAGAAGGAAGGTCTGACCGCTGTCGCCTCCGAAGGAGGATCTTCAATCATCAAAGAAGCTCATCTTTTGAATGGGCCAAAATGTCTATGGTCCAATGGGCAATGAGGCTTCCAAGCCGTTACGCTTCAGTCCATCAAGACAGCAAACCGTTGAAATCGGATGCAAGTCCAAGGTTGAACTGTGATTCAGAATGTGAATCCGCGTCAGCTGTTGAGCCTGAATCTATCTTTTCTTTCTCTCTGTATGATGTAGCATGGCCTCCAAGTGAATTGGAATCTCTTCAAGAAAAGTATTCTTCAGTTTGTAGGCTCTTCAGTTATGAAGAACTGAAACTTGCTACATCAAATTTCTCACCGGGTAATTTCCTTTGACATGTTCATTACTTTGGTACTCGGTTTCTTTTGGCAAAGTTGAATGTTAATTTTCTTTTACACATTGCAGATATGTTAATTGGGAAGGGAGGAACTAGCCAAGTTTACAAGGCACAATTATGTGATGGCACGTTATCAGCTGTTAAGATTTTGAAACCTTCAGTTGATGCACTACAAGAGTTTATCACAGAGGTTGAGACTGTAATCAGTTTGCAACATGAGAATATTGTCTCACTACGGGGATTCAGCTTTGAGAACTACTGTCTTGTGTTGATGTATGATTACATGCACCAGGGAAGCTTAGACAAAGTGCTTCATGGTAAGCACTATAATTTTGGTCCCTAATCCTCTTGGTAAATGGTAAGTAGCCTCATATTTTCTAACTGTAACTCTTCTTCAGGCAAGCACGATGGCAAGAATACCCTTAGCTGGGAGAAAAGAAATAAGGTAGCAATTGGCATCGCAAAGGCACTTGAATTTCTCCATCATGGCGGTGTCACCCAATCTGTGATTCATGGAGATGTTAAGTCTTCAAATATCCTCCTCTCAGAGGATTTTGAGGCACAGGTAGATATTCAGATCAAGTTTGCAAATACTATAGCAAGAAGTAGGAGAATTCATATCATGTTTTTCCCACTCTAGCTTTCTGTAGTAAACACCTTTTAAATTAAGAGAAACTAGACTTGTAGATCAATGTAAGTGGCTTAACGCGTAAGCAGTGTTGAACTGCAATGAGCATAACCACACTTGCCAATTTTGATTCTGCTTGTGACATCTCTTTTTGAAAAATTTTAGCTGTGTGATTTTGGTCTGGCAAAGCAAGTGTCAGCTTCGACTCCCCACCTAACATGTACTGACATCACCGGAACTTTTGGGTTTGTACCATCTCTGGGCTATGGCTACCTGTTATTGTTACTTTATCAAATGTGAAGTGTCTAAGCAAACCACTCTTGTGACAGGTACTTGGCTCCCGAGTATTTTTCGTACGGGAAGGTCAACGAGAAGATTGATGTCTACGCATTTGGAGTTGTACTACTGGAGATCATTTCAGGAAGAAAGCCAATTACAACAGGATGTGCAAAGGGCCATGAAAGCCTGGTTGGATGGGTAAGTGATCCTTAACTCCATTTTATATGCCTAGCTTGCTTGCTCTGAGCAATACAATGCCCTGAGAACAAACTCTATGCTTTCACTCCCAATATAAGTTGTATAAATCTTAAAGCACGAAGGGGTAAGTAATCCCTGTCTACCCTTCATTCATACTTTAATATTTGTGCTACTTTAAAAAGGAAAAGCATAGAGGCACCTCTATGGTATTAAAGTAGTTTTTGGACCATTGCTACATTTGATCTGTTGACCCCATACCAATTCTTGTCCAAGCAAGCTGTGCTTTCTTTTTTCCTAATTCTTTGTTCATGGTTTTAGGCAAAGCCACTGCTGTCGGGTGGGGAAATTAAACAGTTGGTTGATCCATTTCTGGGAAATGATTATGACTGTGATGAAATGGAGAGAACGACGCTCGCTGCTTCGCTGTGCACAAGGACATCTTCTCATTCTCGACCAGAAATGTGTCTAGTAAGAATGGATAAAGCACTGATAATCTCATGAAAACCGTTATTGATGTTGGGAGACATATGACCCTAATATACTCGTTCACCATTTTCTGCAACCCAGGTGTTGAAACTGCTTCAAGGGGACGACGAAATGATCCACTGGGCAAGATCGCAAGTCAGCGCTTGTTTCGACGGCTCTGATGAGGAGGCAGTGACTCCTGACTCAAAAATGCAATCACATCTTAACCTCGCCTTGCTTGGTGTGGAGGATGATACGCTCTCGCACTACAGCACTGAACAGACCATGGACACCTCTGCCGACGGCTACTGGAGCCGGTCGTCGAGCTTTGACTAGCCCTTTTTACCTCTGGTGTGAGTCTAGTAAATCGAGTTGTTTGTATAGTTCTCATGTGATCTTATGATTATTGTTGATTGGTTGGAACGGTGAGTGTGGGATGATTGCATTCAGGCAGTGGAAAGAAGTGGAGGCTTGCTCATTTAGATGGTAGATGTAGCAATGCTGATGATGTAGGAGCGGGGTTTGTTGTAGATCTCGAAGCATTGGCTTCATTGGCCTGTTGCGCACTTTTTTTTTATTTGACCCGTCCGAATGAAATAGCATGTCTAGCTCTTTCTCTCACTATGAAAGCAGTGGCATACGATATGAATCACTTATCATGCTCTTGTACCGTAGCACCTTATCGGCACCGTAACAGCACAATGCATAGTGGCAAGTAGGGTGCCCTATGGTGGGAACATGTCATGCACCATTGGCTTGGATGTGTCGTGGTCCTATATCGTGGTAGGTGGTATTGGATGCCATGATATTGGTGAGGTGATGTAGTCGAGGGGTGTGATAAGTGACTTGTGTCGTTTGATATTGTTTGTTCGGTTGGGAGACGGCTAAATTTGTAAATTTGTTCGCACGGAGGTTAGATACAGAAAGAATATTAGGATGCCAAACAAGCCAAAAACAGGTAGATCTCTAACCCTGTTGGCCCTGACCCTACAATCTAATTCTTATGTATTATCTCAATGGTTTTATGGTGCATCAAGAACGAATGGATTCCAAGTTTTTTTTCCTCTGTGTTGCCAGCATAAACTGCTTTTTTTAAAATATATTCCTTCCTCTTTAAACTCCTTTCTGGATGAACACACGTGAAAGTTTGACAAATCAACAGTACCTGTCTACCTGGTCTCTCGTATCAAGACATTAATAACTGAACTGATGCAGGAAGTTAAAGAAGTGAGTTGTACCACCACTACCAGTACTAGTACTGTGCAACAAAGTTTGTCATTGCAGTTCCAGGTGTAAGACAATAAAACGCCGTTCGCAATTCAGTGTTCAGAGTAGAGAGAGAGAGAAGGGCCGGGACAGCAACGGAGCATGGGGGCACTGAGCAGTAGTAGTAATGAAGAGGGACACCAGATCAGCCTTGGTGGGGGGGGGGCTCCCATTCAAGGCAGCGACGCTGGTACAGTTTCCGCATCAGACAAATCCCCAGTCTAATGAATACTGGCACGATAGGGCAGGGAGGCAGCGGCAACATGTTGCTTCCAGTTTCAGGTCTCCAGAGCTGTTGCTCATGTGCTGTGAGCTATGTCTTCTGATCGATCGATGTTAAGGATGCAGCAAACCAAACACACATTATTCACGCTTGCTGATGCTACTGACAGCCGTATTAGTCCCAAAAGATTTAACAAGTGATCACCATTTTGTACGAGTTTCTTGTTTGTCTTAGCCGTCTCACTCCAAGTGAAGCCGTCCCATTCTGCAACTTCGAGTCATCTCCTCTCGGGCTAATTAAGGTAGTGCAGGGCGAGTTTTGCCAGCTTCTCGAGCAGCAGCACCACTGCTTGCTTCGTCTATAATCTCAAAGCTCAGCGTCTCCTGTCAAAACATCAAGAGAAAAGTATAAGGCAATTATTCCTTTTCAATGAAGTTATCGGCATACATAGACAGCCCTCTTAATTTCTTGTCGTCAGCTCCAGAAGATCAACTACCCCGCGCGAACTGTAGACATGACTTTTCTCAGTAAGACGACGGCTGATAGAGCTCTCCATCGGGATCAACTGGTCAAGGTACCGAGTGTTGCTTGGACAAACATGACGATCAAACTCAGTATCGTCCATGGACTTCAGGGCTGATGCACCGAAATCAGCAAATCGCTGGAGCTTCTGTCTTGTGGTTACACCTCGGCAATAGGTCGGTCGTGCATTTTTGGGCTACACCTAAGCATGGATGCCGAGCACAAAGGCACGGATATCTTCGGACTAGATCGATATAACACGAATGATGAATCATATTGGGCCTAGAAACTCGACACGATGGCTGGTATGGCACGGCATGATCGACTGGGACGGCCTAACATAAAAGCGGCTTTTTCATAAAAAAAACATCTTATTTACAGTCTAGCCCCATCATCAGCTACCTTACCCTAGCTAGCTGTCCAGCCCATCATCAGATACTATCTCTCCCCTTCGCCTCCTCCCACGACTCATATGACACAATCGCCATCTTCCTGTAACTTTTTCATCTCCTCGTTCTGTACTCTCGCCCTCCTCCACCCATGCTTCCTCCCTGCACTACCACCCCCCATCCCCTCCTTACCATTCCCTGCCGTCTCGGTGCCAAATCTAGCAGTCTTCGATCATGCCGCCATCGGATACGGCCTTGGGCACCACTAGTTTCGTTGACCGTCCCGAGGAAGAAGACGCTTGCGACTGGAAAAAGGAAGAATAGGCGACAGCACTGGATCTTAACGATCTTCACCGCCTCGATGTCTTATCCAACGGTCTTTTTGTCCAATGAAAAAATAAAATTTAGTTCTTTTTTCCGAATAATTGTGTCTACCGGATCATCGCCGACGGTCGACGTTCTCTCCTCATCCTTGGTGCTATCCACGGTGATGGACCAACGGTGACGGCGTCCACGACACCACATGTCTAACAGGACAAGGTGGTACAGATCAACTAGCGGGAATTGCTAATTGATGTATGAAATATCCGATCTTTCACGGTACCACACACGATAAATTTCAAACTATTCTGAGAAGATAGAATTACAAGATCTTTCTTCGGCACAATCTGAAAACAATGAGCTTTAACTCGCACAATTAACTCTCTCTCTCTCTCTTTCAACTCACGACAATCAACTCAACTCAAGTACACTCCTCAATTATGGCCACCAAACACTGTGGTGATTTTCTGAAATTTTATTCAATGCATCAACTCTAATCTCCTTACATGGGATAGACCATTTGACCTTATATTAGTGCACAATGTACGGCCAAAACACATTTAAACCGATTCAAATTTACCTCTTAAATGTATACAACTTAGACTCTAAGACATAGATAGAGACTACAACTTTAAAACTTAAATTCGTCCAACCAGAAGGCTGAAACTTACCAGCCAGATTAAAAATAGAAAGAAGCAAAATTAGAAGACCCCACTATGGAGAGATATGAAGATAATCTCCTAAGCTTTCGATAAAGTACAAGAAATTCAAAATCCGAGAGCTCGAACATGAAAGTTATGTACTTTTTGATTCAGCATGTGCTAACAATCCATGTTAATTCCCATCTTTCTTTCCAAACCGAGTTGGATTCTTTCCATCTCTCCCATGACTTGGACTCTCCTTTTCTCCTCTCAAATCATGTGCAAGCCCACATGTGGCTATGTCCTTGGTTAGCCCATGCAAACCCACATGTGGCCATGGCCTTAGCTGGCCTATACCGCCATAGCTAGCACATGTATTGCCTTCATATGATTTACGTGTTTCTGGCACAATATATTTCTCAAACAAACCATCTTCCTTTGGCCTTCCTCCCTCACCTCCCCCTCGGCCACATGTTTGAACTTCATTTCTTCACTCAAAACAACATCACTTTGATCGTTTATCTTGAATTGCACATTCGAAATATGATCCAAAGTAGCTTTGGTAATTGAGATCATATCACATGCATAGAATGGTACAGCACGGTATGCCCTAGACCGTGCCAATGCCTCACCAGAGGCGGCCCAAAGCCCGTTGGGCCTTCCACCTCTACTCATGGCATTGCTCTGTCAAATTCAGAAACTCAAGACACCTTTTCTTTCTTTTCGTGTTGTCCCCTTTTTTTTTGAGGGTCGGCTATCCTTAATTTCCTTTTATTTTGTGCAAGGTTGTCCTTACTTTTTGTCATTGATAGATCTGCAACGATGTCGTCCATAAAGAACCAAACTGACGGATGCACCTAGAGAGTCGTTGGCGTCACAACAGAAGATCGCAATTAGTTACGTACAATTACAAGCCGACAAGGGCTTAATCGGTTCAGGACCGCCGCGGATCAAGAACCCAGAGTCCAGCAAGTAGCAGCCGGTGGCGGAGCGGGACGCCGGTTTGGAAGGGGTGAGGACTGAGGACGCTGGGATGGATCCTCCATCGACGGTGGCGCGCTTCCACCGGCAGTTCGACTGCGTGGAGGGCGTTGGGCGAACTGATCCATGGGCTTTTATGCGTATGGCCGAGTCATGGGGACGAGGTGTGGGCCACGGTTGGCAGTGAGTGAGTTTGAGGGGAAGAGTACGCGTGGACCCGTTCACTTGGAGAAGAGGTGCAATCGGCTCGAATTCGTCGAATATTGCTCTTTTTGTATCCTAAATCATATTTTTATATTAGATTCCGTGTCGGATACGGATAGTGCCGGATACGAATACGGTGCAGATAATATCGGTCATGAATTTGGAGCGAAATCGATACGACACCAAATATTTTTTGTCGGATATTGCACGAAAATAGATACCACACACACACACACACATATATATATATATCAATGATTAATCAACCGTACGAGTTCAAATGCAACAGAACTATCGCAATTTAACAAGTCATTTTATCAGTTAGTCAAACAAAGTTGCAAAAGTACATTCAATTTGAACGGTACACATAGAGAAAAGTTACAGATCATATAATGATACGTAAATAATATCACAATAACATAACACGACTTCCATGTCCCATGAAAGAGACAATAAGACAAATAGACCCTCCACTCATCACACTGAAATCCAAAATAGACAATAAGACAATGATTTGTTTGCAAGAAAGCCCTTCCCCTTCCTAATTCTCTCCCCCTTGAATTCCCTCAAGTCATCAAACAGAAAGCGTACTACCTGAGGGTGAAAGTGGACGCGGGTGTCCGCGAGCCCTCTTAAATTAGCCCACCAAACAATGTTATGTGGACACCCACATCTTATTTAATAAATTAAGCGGCCCAAACTGCAGCCCGCGAAGCCCGCATCGCTCACCTCTCTGCCCTTGTCTTGCCGCCGCCTCTCCCGAGTCTCCTCTCGTCGCTGCAAAAACTTGTTGAGATCCTACTTGGGGCCAGGTTTACAAGTGTTATGTGTTAGTACCGACGAACCTTCCTGACAACGTTAGTAATTCTAGGTGAACATTATTACGTCTTTGTTCAAGTAGATTTTTTTTATAGAAACTGTT
The DNA here is from genome assembly GCA_036346275.1 of Otatea glauca. Taxonomy (NCBI): domain Eukaryota; kingdom Viridiplantae; phylum Streptophyta; class Magnoliopsida; order Poales; family Poaceae; genus Otatea; species Otatea glauca. Next base: position 68,055,667 of record CM070716.1, on the reverse strand, counting down.
CAGGTAGATTAATTACTGGGGAATGAGGGTTCTAGGAGAACTAGGTTCTTTGATGATCTCATGATCAGGACAGAGGGGTCAGAACAATTAGTAGCTTTTGTAGTCTAAAAAGAAGTTAGTAGCTTTGAGTTGTTGTTTTCCTAATCACAAATTCTCAATAAAGTTCTCCCTATTTACCAATAGGCCAAAGTGTTAAATACCCAATATTGCCTACTGATTTCAGTGTTTCAATTGCAAAGGCAGTAACTGGCATAGATACAGCAATCTTGCACTTGGATTCCTTGGTCTTGGTCCACAACTCATCTTCTTTTGCATATGGTGCCACAATTATTACAACATTTTGTCCTTTATCTATGTTCCTATTGCCCTTCTGCGCATACATGTTATTCATGCTCAAGAGACTTTGTCTTTAAGGCTTTCTATCAAGAAACAAATTTGAATGCTATGAGTCCAACCGACACCGCTACTTTCTGATAATTTTTTGCGTATAAATGTTGCGGTTAATGTGGGCAATGTGAAGCCATTATGACTTGTTAAATTGCGATTTCACGCAGGGCTTTCATAATGTGAAGTCATTATGACTTGTTAAATTGCGATTTCACGCAGGGCTTTTATGCGTATGGCCGAGTCATGGGGACGAGGTGTGGGCCACGGTTGGCAGTGAGCGAGTTTGAGGGGAAGAGTACGCGTGGACCCGTTCACTTGGAGAAGAGGTGCAATCGGCTCGAATTCGTCGAATATTGCTCTTTTCGTATCCTAAATCATATTTTTTTTGTCGGATTCCGTGTCGGATACGGATAGTGCCGGATATGAATACGGTGCACATAATATCGATCATGAATTTGGAGCGAAATCGATACGACACCAAATATTTTTTGTCGGATATTGCACGAAAATAGATACCGCATATATATATATCAATGATTAATCAACCGTACGAGTTCAAATGCAACAGAACTATCGCAATTTAACAAGTCATTCTATCAGTTAGTCAAAAAAAGTTGCAAAAGTACATTCAATTTGAACGGTACACATAGAGAAAAGTTACAGATCATATAATGATACGTAAATAATATCACAATAACATAACACGACTTCCATGTCCCATGAAAGAGACAATAAGACAAATAGACCCTCCACTCATCACACTAAAATCCAAAATAGACAATAAGACAATGATCTGTTTGCAAGAAAGCCCTTCCCCTTACTAATTCCCTCCCCCTTGGATTCCCTCGAGTCATCAAACAGAAAGCGTACTACCTGAGGGTGAAAGTGGACACGGGTGTCTGCAAGCCCGCTTAAATTAGCCCACCAAACAATGTTACGTGGATACCCACATCTTATTTAATAAATTAAGCTGCCCAAACTGCAGCCCGCGAAGCCCACTCCGCGTCCACTAAGCCCGCATCGCTCACCTCTCACGCGAAGGGCTCCCTCTCTGCCCTCGTCTCGCCGTCGACTCTCCCGAGTCTCCTCTCGCCGCTGCAAAAACTTGTTGAGATCCTACTTGGAGCCAGGTTTACAAGTGTTATGTGTTAGTACCGACGAACCTTCATGACAACGTTAGTAATTCTAGGTGAACATTATTACGTCTTTGTTCAAGTAGATTTTTTTATAGAAACTTTTCAGTTAGATTAATTAATCGGGAATGAGGGTTTTGGGAGAACTAGGTTCTTTGATGATCTCATGATCAGGACAGTGGGGTCAGAACAATTAGTAGCTTTTGTAGTCTAAAAAGAAGTTAGTAGCTTTGAGTTGTTGTTTCCTAATCACAAATTCTCAGTAAAGTTCTCCCTATTTACCAATAGGCCAAAATGTTAAATGCCCAATATTTCCTACTGATTTCAGTGTTTCAATTGCAAAGGCAGTAACTGGCATAGATACAGCAATCTTGCACTTGGATTCCTTGGTCTTGGTCCACAGCTCATCTTCTTTTGCATATGGTGCCACAATTATTACAACACTTTGTCCTTTAGCTATGTTCCTATTGCCCTTCTACGCATACATGTTATTCATGCTCAAGAGACTTTGTCTTTGAGGCTTTCTATCAATAAACAAATTTGAATGCTATGAGTCCAACCAACACCGCTACTTTCTGATAATTTTTTGAACATTTGCAGATGCACTTCCGGTTTTAGAGCTCAAAAGAAGTGTAACTTGCGCCAGTCCCCTCATTGAAGAAGAAAGTTTCAGGGGGAATTGAAGAAAGTTCCAGGGAGAAGAACAGTCGAGATCATATTTTTCATGTTGTGACATTTGATTCAGCAACAAACACAATTTTTTTTTGCATAAACTATTTGTATTTTAGCTCAACTAAGAGAAAATTATAAGATTTTGTGGGTTTTGTGGACGTCGCGTTGCCCGCACAAGCCTTTCACGGGCTACCGCAATATCCCGTATAATTTTTTGCGGTTAATGTGGGTAATGTGAAGCCAACCCGCAATGCATCCCACTTACATCCTGAGTACTACCAGTCTCCATTGTTTGCCACGAACACCCTTCCCTTTCCGAAAATCAAAACCGCTGCCTCCTTGTGCTCCTTGCCGTCGTAGCCATGGCCCACCACCCCCTCCTACTCCTCGCCGTTGTCGCCATGGCCCACCGCCTCCTTCTGCTCCTCGTCGTCACAAAGCTATGTATGTGAAAATTAAAATGACTATGGAATTTAACCATAAGCTCCGTAAATGAATAAATTCGTTGGAGACCATTTTGACCGTATGCGAACGGAATTCAATTCTGTCGCTCAAAATTCAGCTCCGCCCTTTTTCTCTTTTCTTTTCTCCTTTCTTTTTTCCCCTTTTTTTCTTTTCTTTTCTTCTTCTTTTTTTCTCTTTTTTCCCTTTTTTTTTCTTCTTTTCTTCTCTTCTTTCTTCTTTTTCCCTTCCTGGCCGAGCCTCTCCTTTCTTTTCTTTCTTTTCTTCTTTCACCTTTCTTTTCCTTTCTTCCTTTTCTTTCTTTTTCTTCTCTCCTTTTTTCCTAGCCACGAACTCCTCTCCTGCTTTCTTACTCTACTTCCTTCTTTCCTTATCCTCTTCGTCTTTCATCTTCTCCCACAGAACCAAGCTCTAGCGACTTTCTTCTTCCTCAACAGCACCGATCGGCCGGCCTCCTCCTTCCTTTTCTCATGGTGCCAGCTCGGGCGCCTGAGTTGGCCCTGCACCAGCCGTCTGGGCCTTGGCTGGGCCTCATACAGCGCCGATCGGCCGCCTGGGCCTCGGTCGAGACTCACGTCGTGCCAACCAGCCCCCCTGGCCCTGCGTCGCCCCCTGGCTAGCGCGCCTACCCCGGCCATCTTCTACGCCGGGCCGCTGCCTAGCTAACTACGTCGGCCATCGCCTGTGCTAGGCCACGGGTGCCCTACCCCCTCCGTGACTCGCCTGCACACCGCCCTGGTTATCCGCGTTGGCGTCACTCTAGTCATGCCCCACCGAGCTGCGTCTTGCGTGCCACTTGACTAGCGCCTCCGTGCCTTGGCCGTCCGCATCTCACCTCGCGCTGCCCCAGGCTGTGTCGTCCCCTGTGCCGCCCTTGCCAAGTGGCCCCGGGCTCCTGCTAGGCGTGCCGAGCCACTGGGCCTATGGGCTATATGACGATTTTCAGATATCTGAATAATTTTTTTCGGAAATATCCAAAAACCATCTCGAAATATCCCAATCCGACGGATAGCAATCTCCGAAATCCGAATCCGAAAAAAATATCCGAAACAGATACTAAATCCGAAAACTATCCGAAACAAATATCTGAATCCGATCCGAACACATCCGGTCGGTCGGAAAGTGTCCGAACCGATTGCACCCTAGAGATAGGTGTCAGCATGCAGTTGACTGGCCAACGTTTTGAGCACGTGGGGTTCACAAATAGCTGGACGTTCGTGGTACTATTATAGAACTAATTTGTTTCTAAGGGTACTATTATAGTGCCAGTGCTAACGCTACGACGGTAGTACATCCGCTTATCAATTAAATGAGAAGATAAGTATGAATATAACACTTAATAGTAAATAATCTTGTGATCACATTGTACGTACTACATATTTGGAAGGAGAGCGAATCAAACAAGGAAATAAATAGGGAAGATCCGCATACAAGGAAATCAGAATTGAATTTTTATCGTTCCGACTAAAATTGTATGTACTACATATTTGGAAGGAGAGCGAATCAAACAAGGAAATAAACAGGGGATCCGCATGCAAAAACCGAATTGAATTTTTTATTGTTCTTGCCTCGTGATCGTATTTTTTTTCCGAATATAACCTTTTTCGAGATTTTTTTACGGATCTAGCCCCATATAGCCTAATTTCAAATGCATGAGAGCGCCGATTTTTTTCATTTTTATCCACTAACCACGGTTTGTGAGTGTCATTTAATTTTTTCAATTTTTTCTCGTGGAACCAGCCATGCATGAGCTACTGCTTAATTTTTATCTTTTTCCCTGCGGATCCAAATGTCCGTGAGTACGCTTTATTTCTCCATATTTTTCCAAAATTATTCAAAGGACGAGCGCATCGCTTGATTTTTTTCATTTTTCTCCCACGCTTGATTTTTTCAATGCCACCAAGCATTTATTTTTTTGCCAAAATTATTGCTTGATTTAACATCGCTTGATTGTTTTTTTTATTTTTCGAATTTTTACCGTGTTGGCATTATCGTTATAATTTTTTCCAATCACTCGCGACGATGAATTTACGATTGTAGCCTTGAGCCTAAAAATTCAATGAGCTGGCGCAAAGATATTTACCAATACCATGCTCGAACTTTTACTATATTAGTATCGTCGTTATAATTTTTCTCAATCGGGCTCTCGCGATCAATTTGCAATTGTAGCCTTGAGACAGGAAAAATCAGCAGAGAGGTGCTAGAATTTTTTTCTCGCGGTTTCCTTTTCCCAGCACGTAATATATGGTCCTTTCCTTTTCCAGAACGTTTGTTTCTTTTTCCTTAATTCCAAGACGTTTGTTTCCTTTTCCTATTAATGCTGGAGGTGAGAGAAGGTATGTTGTGGGCCACAGGGATGATTTCGGAAAAATATGGAGAAAAATTGCGCCACGATCACCGGATCCGCAAGAAAAAAAGATAAAATTAAATAAAGGTTTCGCCAATCACCGGTTTCATGAGAAAAATTGAAAAAATTAAGCAAAGACTCACGCATAGCTTGGTTCCTTAGATAAAAATAAAACAAAATTCAACGCCTCCGTATACCAAATTAGGCTCTATGGGGCTAGATCTGTAAAAAGTCTCGAGAAGGGTCATATCCTAAAAAATACGATCACAATGTCGACAATAAAAATTCAAGTCTTGTTTCCTTGCCTCGTGGATCCTCGTGTTTATTTCTTTGTTTGATTCACCTCCTTCCAAATATGTAGTACGCATAATTTTAGTCAAGAAAAATTCAAATCTGTTTCCTTGCATGCGATCCTCCTTATTTATTTCCTTTTTTGATTCGCTCTCCTTCCAAATATGTAGGTGGGGGAGGTCTGTTGTGGGACACAGGGATGATTAGACACACTAAATAATGGCCATCGGATGTGGGTGAGTAAAACTGAGGAAAGATCTGAGACGTTCATTTTGATGAATGCAAGTTTCTGGGGACGTTTTGTTGGGTGCACGAACATTGGGCCATCTCTAATGAGGTGCATTATTTAGGGTGGACGTAGAAAAAATTGCTTAAGTGCATTATAAGGGGTATAGATGTATAGTGGTATAGACGGCAGTTGTCTATAATACATCTCCATATCAGCTACAGACATCACTAAAAATAACTAATACAATAGATCGTTTATATAGTTGTCTGTAATGGTCTCTCATTCAATTAAATAGTAGACGATAGCTTTCTCTTTTTTTCTTCTCTCTCATCCACATCATTTAAAATTCTAGGTGACATCTCTTATAAATAGCTGACTGTGAACCATTGTGCATGCCCTAACGTGAGTTCTTTTTTTTTTGTATATCATTGCAATGCTTATCATGTATGCTTTACAGCTTATCAAGTCTACTTTATAATCCTCCAGAGGATACTTCAATTCAGGATCGTAATTGATATTTTAAGGGCACTGTGTTAAAAATAAAATTAGGCTATACACTTAATGTCAACCATCAACACAAAGATATTATTTTTTATATTTCAATTATAATACTTTTTATTACTGTACAAAAAATTCGGTCCTGCTGAAAAATTAGTCTCTATACTAGTACGAAAACTTTGGAGTGCAAAGCATCATTCTTCTTGTATGCCTCGAAACAGAATCTTCGATTAACTTCGCAATTAGTCTTTCCCAAATTAACCATCAATTGCAAGTGCTACTGTTGTGTCTTTCTTCATTATAGAATGCAAATAGAATTTTAACAACTTCGATTTATATAAGCTCTTTCTTGCGGATGCAATATTCAAATAGTCAATAAAATTATATAAACAATTGCATTATGGAAACAATTTAGCTATTTCATAAACTTTAAAATATCAACAAGACCCCATATTTTCTTTAGGAATGAATATAGCAAAAGAAAAGAAATAGGCGGGGTGGTGAAGATGGATATGAATAGGGGTGGAAAAAAAACTCGAAACTCGCGAGTTTAACGAGTACTCGGAAACTCGGTTCGACTCGACTCGAACTCGTTCCTTAACGAGTCGAGTCGAGCTGGGTTTTGAACTCGTTAAGAAAACGAGTTAAACGAGTCGAGCTAACGAGCTATCGAGCGAGCTAACGAGTTGAACGAGCTCCAAATCGAGGTACGACTCTACTCTCCAATCTCTCCCGGCGGCCGACGCTACCGAGCGGCCGAGCGAGCTCCTCCTCTCCTCGGCTTCTCCTTGTCGCCGCCTCTACTCGAGCTCTTCCTCCCTGGCTCCTCGCCGTCCACCCGCCAACACGCCAGCCTTGCCTTGCTCGCGCCGTCGCCTCCCGCTGAGCTCCTACCTCCGAGATCCATCGGTCCACACACCGAGTGGCCTTCCAAGCCTCCAACGCCGCCCATCGATTCGGCCCTCTCGACATCAAGCATGCCAAATCAACCGAGGAGCATGGAGTCAAAGAACAAAGAAGTGAAGCTAAGTAGGACTTGTGGCTCTTGCTCACGCTCCACATCTTCAAGCATGCGAACCTTGGAAAGCCTCCGACACCGGTCCTTCAACGCATCCCACAGCCTCCTCATCTGCGCCACATCCAGAAACCCCGCAAAGAAACCAAGATAATCTTACATTTAAGGAAATGTGACAATGTCAGTAAGATTTGGCAAATTGTTAGTCAAGATTGTATCATGAAGATTTGGCGCCTAAGATTACTATTAGATTAATCTAGTAATACTGTAATAGCTGTGTTTAAGAAACTGTTGATGAGCTTGTTTAGATCTTTCATCATTGAATCTTTTGCTTTTGCCGACACAAGAAATGCGATTTGCTCTTTTATGTTGTATGTGTAGGAATATGTATATGAGGAAGATGAGTATGATATGAATGATGTTATGTCCGAAAGTGAACCTTCTCATGATGAGCAACATGTGATGTCCGATGGTGGTGAACACTGACTGGGTCTCCCAATCGAAATAGAAGAGGCAAAAGGAAAACAAGCAACCAATTGTCTCCAAGAGTGCAAAGAAATTGAGAGGAAAGCGTGCACTGCTGGAAGCATTTCAAGGTGGTTCAAGCTGCGTCAAGAGGGAGCCAGGAAGACCGCTGAGAAGGCCAAGTGCGATATTGTGGTTCTTTGTTTGCTTACACTCAAGGGGTCAAACTTCAAGTTTGAATAGACATTTGCCAAAGTGTACACCCTACATGAACTTGAAGGGCAGCAGCTAGCTCAAGGTACACTCAACTATAATCCCGACACGCCAGTTCATCTCTTACAATTGTTCCTACTGAATATGATCATGAGGAAACCCGTAGGCTCATTGCTAAGATGATAATTGTTCATGAATATCCTTTTCGAATGGTAGAGCACACATGGTTTAATGTCTTGATGAGATATATGAATGCATCGCATGTTCATTGGTAGAAAGACTATACGAAGTGAATGCATAAAGGTTTATGAATCAAAAAGAACTCCTTAGGAAGAGTCTTAAGGTCTGTTGAGAGTGTTAGTTTGACATGTGATTTATGGATATCAAACCAAAATCTTTGCTACATGGCTTTGGTGGCGCACTACATAGATCCTGATTGGGTTATGCAATGCCGTGTTTTGAACTTCATTGAGTTAGATCCACCACACATAGGGGACATCATAGCTCAGGCAGTGTTTGAATGTATAGTGAATGGAAAATAGAAGACAAGATTATAACAATCACTCTTGATAATGCCGCATCAAATGATGTTGTCGCTAGTATTTTGATGTCCAAGTTCATTGCTAGGAAAACAAAGAGCTTTATTCCTAATTACTTTCATGTCCATTGTTGTGCTCACATAGTCAATTTGGTAGTGAATGATGGCATTCAACCATTGCAACCATTGATAGCCAAGCTCAGGGAAACTGTGAAATATCTTAAGAAGTCACCATCTCGTATGTACAAGTTCCTAGAAGTTTGTAAATCCATGAATCTGAAAACTGGAGCAGGGTTGTGTCTAGATGTGTCCACAAGGTGGAGTTCAACATATAAAATGTTTGATACATGCATTCCCTATAGGCCTGCTTTCACTGAGTATGGTGATGTTGATACAAATTACAAGTGGGAGCCTTCCCATCAAGATTGGACATTATATAGTAAAATTCAGCCAATCTTGGTGCATTTGTCGAGGTAACCAAGGTATTATCAGATCTATATACCCCATCGCAAATATTTTCTATCCTTACATAGTGAATGTTAAGATTGCATTGGTAGCTGCATGTAATTCTGGGGATGAGTATATGAACAAGATGGGACAAGCAATGTCAGACAAGTTTGATAAATATTGGGAGGAAAGGAACAATGTTATGGTTATTGCTACTATTCTTGATCCTAGGTTTAAGATGAGATTTGTTAGTTACTGTTTTAAAATGATTTTTAGTGAGAGCAAGGCCCTTATTGAGGAAAATGATGTCGACATGAGTTGTATGATCTATATGGCATTTATGAGGTGAACATCGCCAAAACAAGGTTGCTAGTGGAAGGGCCGAGTCATCTTCAGTTTGCAAACACGGACCTCGGTTGCCACAAAGGCTAAGTGGGTTTCAATCCTTTCTCGCGAGAGACACTACAGAGCCATCTAAGTCGAATTGCTCATCTATTTAGATGAACCAAACCATCCTCCGAGAGGACTCAAAGTTTGTATTACTTGATTGGTGGAAGTTGAATGCTCATAGGTTTCTGTTGTGTCAAAGATGGCAAAAATTCTTGACTATACCGCTACCAGTGTCTCATCGAGTCCACTTTCAAGATCGGAGGTAGAGTTCTTGATGATTATCGAGTGCTCGCGCCCATCAATGGTTGAGGCATTAGTATGTGCTTCTAGCTTCATCCGAGGATCCAAAATGACAACAAACCTCCAATGATAATGGTATGGGTATCTTCTTTCGCTTTTCATATAGCTTTGTTTAATATTGTGTATAATCAAGTACCATTTTCATTTGTAGGAAGATGACAACGATGATGATGTTGAATTGGTACCATTTCCTGACAGCTTGGTGGAAAGCAACTAGTCTGCCAAGAGTGAGATGAATTCATTCTCATCAAAGTTTACTTTAAAAAAAACGAGTGTGCTTGTGCATGTTTAACTATAGCTTCCCAAGGTTTGCTGTGATTCCAGCTAAGTCTTGTTAGAAGAAAACTTGAAAAAAAATCAGTGTGACTGTGAGGCTATAGCAAGTATTATGTTTCGCCATATAAGTAAAAAAATATGTAGGCCCTTATATGTAGTAGTTAATTAACTGCCTTTAGTCTTTGCTGATGAAGTGGTTACCATCAGTAACTAGCTAGAAGCTGGTACTAACCACCTAGCAGTAGTTGATCCAATACTTGTTGCAAGCAAAAATATTATGACTGAAGTGATATTTGTCATCCTAAATATCGTGATCAACATGCATCCAAAAAATGTCGATGAGCTTCATGTAATGTTCTCTTCATCCAGTTGGCTACTAACACTTATGTAAATGTGATGTACTATTTCGAAGACCTGCAGCCCCGCACTAACAGCAACAACGTCACCTTCTGCCGCAGGATCTTCACAATTTCTTCCTAGTGCAAGACTTCATGGCACGATCTTCATGGGCGGCCGGAATTTTCATTCTTGTTATGCTTTAGACCTAATGTTGTTTGCAATGTTTGTTACTTGACTTACTTCTAGTCCGATCGGAGTTCCAGCCTTGTACCCTCCAAACGCCTGCTTGAGATATTTGGGCACTGAAGTTGAATGTTATGACTTATGACTTTCTACTTTCTAGTCACTTCAAGCATCTAGGCCCCCAAAATTTTATTATGGTTTTGGTAATTAATGACATTACATGTTTTGGGCTAACTATCTATCTTGAGATAAGTGTTTGAACAGTTAATCCTCTACATGACTTGAAAGGAAAGGAAAAAGGAGAAAGAGTCTTGAAGATTTTTAATCAAGGTTAAAGACCTCTCGATGAGTTAGAATAGAGTGTTGAGTTATTTTAAGAGGAATAGTGCCTAAGATCTTGGTTTAATCTAAGTGTGAAATGGCTCAAAATCATACCTTGAAATCATGCTAGTTGCATTTAGAACAAAGTTTTAAATGTTCTGCTTTTTACCTAAGTTTTACCGACTACTTGTCTTATGTTAAAAATGGTCCTGCGCTGAACCGGTTTTCACGCCGACCACTTGGAAGTAGTCCGGCGCAAAGCTGTTCACGCCGACCACTTGGAAGTAGTCCGCGCAAAAAAGGTCGGCCACGCCGCGTGAACGAGCTTTTTGCGCGGACTATTTCCAAGTGGTCCGGCGTGAATCAAAAACTTCAGCTCAACGCAGACCGATTTTTAACATAAGACAAGTAGTCCGCAAAACTTAGGTAAAAAACAGAACATTTAAAACTTTGTTCTAAATGCAACTAGCATGATTTCAAGGTATGATTTTGAGCCATTTCCACACTTAGGATTAAACCAAGATCTTAGGCACTATTCCCTCTTAAAAATAACTCAACACTCTATTCTAACCTACTGAGAGGTCTTTTAACCTTGATTAAAAATCTTCAAGACTCTTTCTCCTTTTTCCTTTCCTTTCAAGTCATGTAGAGGTATGAGAGTTGTAGAAACATTCAATTCAAGTGTTGTATTAATTATTATATTGTGAGCTCAAAACACACTTGGAAATCATCAAGCCTGAAGCTCTGTTCTATTACTCTTGGAGAAGGTTTCTTCTTTTGAGGCTTGGTGTAATTCAAAGACCAGTGATCCCTTCAAATTGTTGTGAAGAGACTTGGTATTTTGTGAAGGTTCACTCACCTTCCTTCTCGGGAAGAGAGTTCGACTTCGACTTCTGAGTAAGAAAAATTGAGGAAGAGGCTTAGTTTTTCATCTCTATTTATCATATTGAAATTCTTGAAGTTAATTAGAAGAAAATTTTAAAATAGCCTATTCACCCCCTCTAGGCTCATCCTTGATCCTTCATCACTTCTATCCATAATTGTCTGCAGTAATCCCATGTTCAGGTGTTTGAGGTATCCAATGTATGCTCTGTTGCTCATATTTATAACGAGCTTAACGAGCCAACTCGAGTTTTTAACGAGTCGAGCCGAGTTGAGCTTTGAGCTCGTTAAGATAACGAGTCGAGTCGAGCTGACTCGTTATCTTAACGAGTTTAACGAGTCGAGTCGAGTCGAGTTGGCTCGATATCCACCCCTAGATATGAATCCGTGGTAGTTTTTAGGAAGAAGAGAAAAAAAATAAAATGCTCACTTGTTTTTACTCTTACTAGTGAAAGATTGAGAAATAATCATTCGAGTGGATAGAAAATAGGAGCCATATTTTTTTTTTTTTGGGGGGTGCTGTGCAGCAAATTGTGGTGCACAGCACATGCTTCTTGTACGGGCCTGCTTCAATTGATATCTTGTATGAAAAGTTACTGGCTTTTCAATCGGCACCGTTTAGGTAGTAAATTGGACGGTTAGAACCGAAGCTTCAGACAAATAAATATACTACGAAGGGCATCTTCAATAGTAGTACTTCAGCTGTTTTTTAGTTATATTATATCAGTAAAATCCTACGTAGAGAAAGAGGAGAGGAGGTGGGGAAAAAGAACATGCTATGTCCTATGTATGAGACAATCTGATAATGCAAACTAATACAAATAGTGATAGAGTGTGGGAGTAAAATATAATAAAAATAATATAAAATAGTTAGAGGAATGATTTTAGAGACAAACTATTAGAGATGTTGTCTTTAGTACTATCTCTAGGTAAGTTGAAATCTTTACGGATAATCTTAAAAGATAAACTATTATGCACGCCCTTGTACTGAATCAAGCAGAAGGATAATTGATTCTACCGGATTTTTGGAGACGCGCATAGGAGTAGTACTTCTGAATCGGCCCTAGCGGCCGTGCACCGAGACGGCCAGCTCGCCTTGGAATCGGGCACTGTCATGAGTGTCTGTGAGTCTGTCTATATGAGAGAGAATAATAAGCTGTTTCTTTGAGTATTAAAGCAGCAATAGTACAGGCGCTACTATCTTATATATACAATCTGAACACCAATTCTTTCATGTTTGAACATAAAATCCAATTTGCGCCAAGAGCACGTCTTTCTCAAAGCAGGTCACATTATGTTCAAAAACTGATGTTACACTTTGGGAAATCAATCAGCAGCTTCCATTACATCAACATTTTATGAGTACATGAAGGAAACAATAGAAACTAGAACCGGCTTTGTATTAAACGAAACAACAACAAGGTCCAGCTTCTATTGCGTCCCCAGCTAAAACAAAATGAACCGACATGAAAGCCTTGCGCTGATGCTGGCTAGAGTAGTTCAGGAGGTCACCACGATGAGGCGTCCAGCCAGAGAAGTTCCTCCAGCTCCAAACATTTCTAGTTTGACGTCCTACTTATCTGGGATAATTAAAACAAGCAACCATCAAAAAGGAAATTCTGAAAGTTTAAATGTGCTACTGAACACTGCATCTACATAAAACTGATAAACTAATTAGATGATCCCGGCAAATATAGTAGGTACTACAAGTATTTCTTTCTTAGAAAGTGTACATTGATAAAGTCCTATATTGGGCTGATGATTAAATCCAACACAAATCAAGAGAAAGGTTTATGCAAATGCCAAACAGATAATACAATATTTAGGTCAACACAGGTTACCAATTCTCTTCAATTGTTATAAAAGATCTTTTCCTAAAGCAAACAAATATTTTACATGCTATGGCATTTGAATATTCAAAGACTTCTACGGTTTTAACTAAGATAACAGGAAGCAAGTGGTCAAGGTTGCTTCTTAAAATTATTGTGGTGATCAGTCATGTGAATCTGAGAGAAGTGGTGTTTAAAATCAATAGTTCTACCATTGCATAATCTGAATGGAGTTATTTCTTCAAAAGAAGAATCTGAATGGAGTTCTCTCGCCTTTGCTTTGCTGTGAAACCACTCCCTAACAAAAATCCTGAGTAGACAAGTTATCATTGACATATACAATTCTGCATTTGCATCACAAGCTGCACTATCTAACATCTACAGCATAGTCCACATACAACTGTAATTGTTGATTAAGACAAGTGATTTTCACATCACAACTTCTGAGAATTACCCTTTCTCATATTATGCAATGTCTGCAGCCGTTACTAGTAAAGGGCAATTCTGCAGACAATGCCGTTTCTGAGAATTGCCCTTTCTAACAACGGCAATGTCTGCAGCCATTACTAGTATACTTGCCTGCCTAATCAGTCCTTGTTGGTAGGAATCAGTTGGCTAGCTCGCTAATTAGAAGATCCCTCCATTTATTCTGAAGAGTTGGTATTTCTTCTTCATATCTATATTAACAAAAATGTACAAGTCCGGTAGGGGATGATTCCAGCTGATCGAACTTGATTTGAGTGATGCAGATTTTTTATATAATAGAAGATTCCCAGCCTCTGTAGTATGAGATGTACATAGCCCATCATTTATTACACAGTTATAGTCAAACTGCAGACAAAAGAAATAACAAGCAAATTTCGTAGAATAGTTGCAACAAGTCAAAAGAGACATGAAACAAAAAGTCTCAATTCACACACAGTCTGTTACTAAATCTCCACATATACATGATGAAGAGATCCCTTACCACAATCTCCAGCAAACGACAGCCCGCTAACACCTAGGGGTGAAAAACGGGTCAGATACGGGCGGATATTGCTCTTCCTGTATTCTAACCCATATTTTTTTCCGGATTCGGAATCGGAAACGGGCTAATCGGATACGGATACGGATTCGGGTTATTCGAGATACGGATATGTGACGGATTCGGGTCGGAAACGGATAAAGATATACGGATAATGCACGCATATATAGAGTAATATATATTGAATTAAAACCATATGAGTACATGACTATAGTAACAAATTATATATCAATTAAATTCAACAAACATCGTAGAAAGAATATGTTATTTGAGGATCAATAGGACCAACTAATTGTTAATATAAATGGGTTGATATGGAAAAAAAATGATGAAAATAGGATGAGCCTTGCTGATATCCGAATAGGAAAATCCGAATATCCGATCCGATATCCGAATAGGGAAAATCCGGATATCCGAATAGAAAAAATCCGAATATCTGGATCCCATCCCGTATTTACTGGATATTGGACGCTCAGGATTCGATCCCGAATCCGAATTCAAGTATCCGGATCCAACCGGATAGTAAAATCCGGTCCCGAATCGGGCGGGAGATATCCGACCCGTTTTCATCCCTACTAACACCACATCCTGGGGCTCCTGAAACTGCAGTACAGACTACGAACGCAACCAATTTGTACAGTGATTTGAGTGATGCAGATAGATGACATTTGCAGCACAAAGCAACAATCAAGGTTGCTTAATTAATTAAACTGGGCCCATCCAACAGCTTGTTCCTCGCTGGATTACTACATGCTGATTAATTGATTCCTCTGAAAAAAGAGTTGCTAGATTTGGATTTGTCCTCTGGATACTAATATTTGCAGTTCGTCGTTGCATTTCTTTTTCGCTTTGTCGTGAACTTCCCCAGATCGAATATGTGACAGAGGCATAAATAAATAACCCTTTTTAGATAACGCAAGTTTATAACTCTCATCATGGGGTGCACATAGCCTAGAGGTATAAATAACTAAATAAGTCTAGAACTGTTCCCACGAGCTGGTGATTAATTTGGACGTCCACATCGGCCGTCCAAATTAGTGCGTGCATCTATCTATCCGCACATTCTGTGGCCAGTCTCAATTTTGGCTGCCACTGTCAGCAGTCTATTGAAATTTTTACATGTTGCTTTCATGGCCGCCTAAACACCTATGTAAATACGGACTAGCAGACATCGACCATTTTTTAATAACATTCGTGAATAATTACTGTTAGCATGTATTGTATTAGCTTGATTTGATATTCTTTGACAGCGTTTTCTTCGTGTAGTCTAGTATAGTTAGAAACCTATATATACATATGGTACATTATACCTTGTATATATTGAATCAATGGAATGCAAAAGCATTGTGTGGTTCATTCCTAAATTCACAATTACCAGTGTCATACTATCGTCAACAGTTGCTACAAGTGCACGTCAATTTTTTGGGTAATAATTAAGAAGGCGAGGAGCAATCTGCAAAACTGGTCTCCTCTGAAAATATAAGAACACAGGACCTGGCATTCTGGCAGTCTGCCACGGCGCTATCAATGCCTGCCTGCACATCTCTTGTCTGTTGATAGTTTAGTTTGCCTCCACCATTAGCCTCTGTCATGTGCTCCAATCAAATCACTTCCTGACACCCATAGATACATACACGAGAGAGGAGGAGGAGAAGAAGGAGAAGAAGCAGAAGGAGAAGGAGAAGGAAGAAAAGAAGAAGGAGAAGAAGAAGAAGAAGAGCTGTACGGTACTAATGGCGTTGGACGAGTCGTTCAAGAGGCCGGGCTCCATTCCCTTCGAGTGGGAGGTCCAGCCGGGCATCCCAAAGCAACCAGCCCATGATCACCACGGCCGCGGAGGCGGCGCCGCCACCACTGCCGACAGTAGTACTACATCCGCGGCATCGTCCATGATGTCGTCGCTGCTACTCCCTCCAAGGCTCGCGCTTCCTCCCGCTGCCGTCGCCACTTCCCGCGTCTCCAGCAGTGCGAACACTCTTGCTTCGACGTCGTCGTGTCAACGGAGCTCGGTCGCATCGGCGCCGCTCTCGTCTTCGTCGTCGTCTCACCGGCGGTCCATGTCTGTGCGATTCGCGACGTCGCTGGTGTTGCCGTTCACGCGGCCGCGGCGGGGACGGTCCAAGGACGAGGCCGACATCGCCTACTCGGTGCTGTATGGCGACAAGATCGTGTAGATATACACATCTCAAGTCTGCGCGCATCTTATGTAATAAACGACAGAGTAAATGTATAGTTTCCCCTTTCATCATCTCTAATTCTTCTTCCTTCGAACAATTAGGATGGAACACTCGTATTTTTGCTTGGAACAATGCAGAAAGAAAGGTGATCTTGCTTTGCCTTCCTGTTCTTGAAGCTACATCACATAGAACTATTTGTAAAATACTTTAGAAGTTCTGGTTGACTTCATAGTTTTTTTTACTTATTTAATTTATATGTTGTTATATGCAGCTACCCATACATTTTACAGACTATATCTTCTACTGTGATCTTAATGTATGCATCATGAAAGGAGCCTTCAAATGTGCAGAGATGAACTGAAAAAAGAACCGGTTCTGAATGAAAATGGATTCTGAAGAGGAAATCTGCCCTTTTTTTGTCCTAAAATGTTGTTCTAATAGTTAATTAGGGGTATCTATGTTTGATTTTTCTCTATCAGGTAATGTTCACCTCATGGTTTGTAGGAAGAAATGAAAAAGTTTCTAAGTGTTTCTTCTTAATACTGCTTACTTTCCAATAAGATAAAAGCTTTCCATATTTATGTTCTCATTTTGTAAGTGGATGGTGATACGCCTGAGTTGAATCGTGTTGGTTTTTACAAATTAACCATATTCCTTCTTGCTACTGTTGCCGCTTAATTTCCTGTGAGATGCATGTTATGTTGTCTAATGATGTGTATCATACAAATGTAAAAGCCTAGGTATTGAATTACACCGAATTTATAGTTAATTAGCATATCTGAATAACAAAAGCTTTTGCCAATCCTGGTGGTCCTGTTTCCTTACCATCTCTGAAATACATTTACGGTGGCAACAGGAGGAACCGGCATATTCCCTTTGAATTTACTAAATACATGAAAGTCATCAACTAACAGATTGAGCTTTTTTACCTATATTTTGATCTACAAATGTACGTTGCATATCAGACTTTTAACATTTTCACATTCTATTGATAACACATGTTTTGTTGCCTCATTTAAGGTCAATAGAACTCCTAAACATTTTCATATGGTTCTTGGTATGCCCGCAGCAAAGCGCGGGATCCTACCTAGTTAAGAAGTGATTGCTGCCACAAAATTTCGTCTAAAAAAGATGCTGCCACAAATTACTAGTTTTGTGTAGGTGTATGTTGGGCCAGGACGGGCCTGGCAAGCCTAGCCTTCCACACGCTTAATATCTCTTAACGGCCTTAAACTCGATAGGTGATGCGATTCGCTCACCAAATTAAAATTCTCAGATTCCTTGAGCGTCAGGTCAGGAACGGACAGCCCAACTCCAATTTAACCGGATGGGTTATTTTCTACGGAAATCTTGCAGGCTGCTTTTCGTGGTACAATGCAGAGAGCCACCGTACATGAAGCATGGGTGCCAAGTGGGCCTACATGTCATTCATCAATCGACATTCTTCATACAAGTTGACATTCTTCTATAGAACACAGTTCCTGCCTTACTTGAAGCTGAAGCTAGTTAAGCAGTGTTGCTTTGTTTTCGTTGTTAACTTGATGAATGGATCCTAGTGCGTTGTCAGAGAATCGTATATATAACCGACGAATTGGAATTCAGTTCTGCATAGTGAAAGTGCCACAACCTTAAGCATGGCTTGATCTTATCTATTTGTCTAACTCTGCAAACCAAGTCGTCGGGAAAAAAAAAATCTGCAAATCATGGGATGCGCAAGTCCGGGAAGCTTTTCTTAGTTTAGTATAGTAATTATTCTCTACACTTTTTTGCTTCATCATGAGCCACTCATCCTCTTATGTCGTGTTCAAAAAGTGGCGTACGTGGTTGGCTGCTTCTTTAGTTGCTAATCTAAAACTTTTAAGCATAACTGTCAGGAGTAGTTTAATCCTTGATCCGCATCTGCATTCATTATGTTGCAGATAATTGAACTATTCTTATCGTTCCGGCCGGCCTAGTGCTAGTGCCAACGGTTTAAGTATATCAAATTAACTCACCGATGTTGCATAGCATGTGGAGTTCTTAAGTGATCTCGTCTATGACAAAGTGCGAAATCTTCAAAAGTTGGAAGTCTATGGAGGTATCTACTAGTTTGCGCATCTGCACTTTCTGAGAACGATTCATGGTTAACTTGAGCACCCTGTAACCTGTAGACAGGTGTGTGAAACACTCCCGGGAAATAGTTACATACTCATGTACTCTCACTCTCAATATACCGCTTAAATAATGTTATTACCTCTTTACGATTTTAAGCATACTCTAATACTAATTATAATATACCCCAAGGTGAGTTCTATGAAAAATTTCATCAAAGTACACTCTTTATAGCATAATTTGTGTACATACTTCTTTTATATATGAAAAATGGTATATAGTAAAAATAAAGTGCTCCGATGAAAATGTTTCAACAATGTCACACTAGAGTATCTTAGAATTAATAGTTAATTATATCAAAAGTGATAAAGTGGTATAACAATTTCGTTTAAGTTGTACTTTAGAAGGTGGGAGTATATACTTCCGGGAGTATGGAAAATGCTTTATCTATATATATACTCCCTCCGGTCACAAATAGCCGTCGTTTTGGGCATCGACACGGTCTCCAACATTCAATTTTGACCACTAATTTTTATTATAATATATTTATAAAACACAAGAAAATTATAATATTATGAAAGTACTTTTTGAGATAAATCTACACATATGATTTTCATGTATCCAATTTAAATATTTAAAAAGATATCGATAGTCAAAGTTTCAAAATTTTGACCGTAACTATGTCCAAAACGATAATTATTTGTGACCGGAGGGAGTACCTTCTACTCCCGGGTGTAATTACTCCTCTAATATACCACATAAACGAACTTGACATACTTCTTTATCACTTTGGTTATACTCGTATACTAATTATAAGATATTTAAATGTGAACCACATGAAAAAAAATGCAAGGGGTCCATAGTTATTAGCATATTTTGCAAATGCCTTCATATACGCACATAAAACGGAATATGTCTGAAAAATGTGCATACCACCTCTGAAAAAAATACACATACCACCTAGATGATTTTATATACTCATATACTACACTTACATAATATCTATTACTCGAGATACTCTCGACATTTATGAGATATAATATAAAGAGTAACTACTCCGGACGTAAAAAAAAAATCACCCTGGTTGAAGCCACCCCCCACTGATCAGTTCCCACCCGCTTACACCACTTATGGGCCACGAATCCACGTCGCACCATCCCTACCTGCTGACTATTCATCTTGGCACAAATTGGTATACATCTGGACATGAATATGGTAGTTTTTTTACTGTCGACGTCAAATGGCCAGTATACGTCACTATAGGTGTGATAGTAATCTCTAGTGACCTGTGCAGTAAATTTGTTGATATAGTAAAAATAGTTTCATCTGATAGTAAATTAGTATGTATCTAGTCGTTATTGTAATTTCTATTTTTACTACCACCATAACATAGTCATGGTGTTGGCACAAGAGACGGGGGATATGTGATACCTGCAAAACTCCACAACACAGGGATAGTTTACTATTAATCAATGGGCTTCCGCTGTCGTTTTGTGGATGTCCTCATGCCGTTTTACTGTTGATTCCGCACAGCATGGCCGTGCAGTGCGGTGGAAGATGGGAGTACGGGGCGACGCAATGGAAGATGGGGATAGGGGACGGTGGTGAAGTTCGTCGCCTAGGTTCAAAATCGTTTTAATTACACTTAGTTTATTAATTAAATATTGAAATGAGTTAATTTTGAATGAAATTGGATTTTGCTCTAGCTCAGCTCGTTAGCTCGATTTTAAAAATATTTTCAAACTATAAATAAAATGATATTAAATCAAACTATGTTAATTTCAAAACAAAAACTTAAAAAATAAGAACTTGGCTCAATTTCCATCCCTACCCCTGCATACGCAACCTCAAGTAAAACTGCACGATCGTGCAGTTTTACTACAGGTTGCACAGGGGGGTGCCTGGGTGCAATAGGTCATGGTCATGCGTGTTGGGCATGATCTGAGTCGCGCGGCTCCCATTAAGGTTAGAGTGTAGAATGACTTATTCTCAGCTCAGGTGCAGAATAGTGCTACCACACACACGTATGTGTATGTATATATGAAAAATATCTTCTACTCCCGGTTGTAGTTACTCACACCTCTGATATACCACCTAAACAAATTTAAAATATTCTTGTCACTGTATGTACACTCATATACTGATTATAAGATACTTCAATGCGGTACACATGAAAAATTGCAAGGGAATCCTTAGTTTCTAACGTATTTTGTAAATACCTTCATATTCATACATAAAAATAATATGTCTAAAAATTATACATGCCACCTCTAAAAAAACGTATATACCACTTAGGTGGTCTTATATTCTCAGACACTACATGTACATACCCTCTGTTGAGTAAGATACTTCCTACGTTGTGAGATATAGCATATAGAGTAATTACTCCTCGTAGTAGAAAAAAATGTATGTATGTATGTATGTATGTATATGATATGCACACACCGAGGGCTTAACCTTTTGATATATATATATATATATATATATATATATATATATATATATATATATATATATATATATATATATATATATATATATATATATATATATGCCCTGAAAGCATGGTCAAAAGAAATGAAACCACCACTCAGTATTAACTGAGATGTAATGCACTGTATTGCTTAACAATGGAGTACTAACCCTGTTGTCCGATTCAGGTTTAGTTTCAGCTACATGCATGCATGCTACTGCAGCGTTTCAAAATTCTTAAGTTGGTAGTAACATTAATTGATTCCTGAGGCTAATTAATTATCCGTGGTCCATGATCTTATTCATATTGAAGGGATCAATCATTTCAACAAGTGTTCTCGTATATATCGTGTGTCCTTCTCTTGCCAATGATCATATATATGTGTGCTCTCTATAATACATCCACTTGACTGTACTACTATTTCAATTTTCAACTAGAAGAGTAGAGAAACCGAAATCAAGTGCCTGCAAGCAGTAACAAGAACCGAGCGACCTGCCGAAATAATCACTTTTGCTATCTTTATCTATAATTTTTAAAATCTAGCTCTCTTTCAAACACAATTATAAAAATAGCATCAGTCCCAATCGTGGAAGCACCGGCAATTGCCGTGCTCCCAAAGCCCCAACCTGGGAGCACGGCAAGCCACCAAAGCTACCTCGGTACGAGAGTACGGTTGCAGGTAACACGTGTTATCTATTGGCGCTTTCGCGGTTAGAGATAGGATTATTTTTGCATTTACATTCAAAAGGAAATTAGATTTTAAAAAATAAATCTACGAGGCCGGAAAAGTGAAGGGCGCTAACACTAACAGCATGCATCAATGCATGTGACATGTCATTGTACGGTTTTTTTTAAGATTGGCGGGAGCTTTGCCATTCATTCAAGAGAAGGCCGTTTGTACAGCAATGAAGAACAAAATTGGAAAGCAAACAGCAAATTGTACCTACATAGGCCATGCCTTGTCGGCATCACATTACCGAGTAGCAAATTGCTTCCGCGTGCAAGGTGCAAGTACATGGCCATTTGGCCCTGCGGTGTGCAACCGTTTTTTTTCGCTCGGTGTGAGTTTTCTCAAAGAGGGATCATTCAAGCGGTGATCACTTGAGAGCTGATTGCTGCCTCGCTGCACTGGTGAGTGGTGATGATGCAGTGCGAGGATGGATTTGGGGACACACACACCCCAACAACTATGCACCGTCATTTCGCAGTTGCGGATAGACCCCGTTTAATCCTTTGTTTCTAGACTGTCAGCACATGAGTATGATATACGTACTCCATATGATAGCAATATATACCGTACATAGCATCTATCCTAGCAGTTGAGTTGAGTTGAGTTTGCAATTTGCAAGCATAATGATCGAGGCACTTTAGTTGAGTTGTTGCACGACGCACATTGGTTGGTCCCTTTCTTCTCTGTCTACCCAGCTAGTGGTGCGGTGCCGCGTATCTTAAATTCACTATCTTAATTGACATGAAAGAACAGAAAGCAATGCGTGAAGATGATGAGGTCAAGTCACGGGGAAGAAGGGCCAGGCACAAACTAAAGAAATCTGATCTCGTGCCCAAAGAGATAGCCGCAGATCGATGTAGGTGTGTTTGTTTAGGTACGTACTCCGCGCTCGTGGAAAGGGAGCAGGGAGCACTCTATTTTTCTGCCTTTGAGGTGGCTAGATAGGCTAGCGGATGGCTTCTGCTTTACACGTGCATTGCATTCTAGCTACCAAAGGCGCCATGATAGATCGATCGTACATGAGCATATTTATTCGTGTAAAAATGCGAATTATTGCAGGGGAAAGCACTCCTCCGTTCAAATTTACAAATCGTATTTTTCCAATCATCTTAAAATTAGTGTGATATTCCTTATATACCCTTAATATATTATAATAAAAATTAGTAGTCAAAGCTGTGTTTTGAAAATCGTATCGATGTTGAAAACGATAACTATTTGTGACCGGATGGAGTAATAATTATAGGTAATCTAGTTATTTTTAATATCTTTTTTATCTACGTGCCAAGAAAAAAAATGAATTATAAACTTAAACAGAAGGAGTACATAGCTTGGACTCTCACAGTCTCACTACTAGAAAGGTCTTTTTTTTCTTTTAATTAAGAACAGTAGCCCAAGTTTGGTTTCAGTAGTTTGCTTGGTTCCCTAGTCTCCTGCAATACAAATCCCGGTTCAGTTCTTCAGCATAGACAGGTAAATACGGAAGACAGTCAACAGTTGGAAACTGAGAGTGCAGTAAGCTTCTTTAGCTTAACCAAATTAAAAGGAGGCACGCATGAACTTTTGGCCCAACGGTTTTATGCAGCAGTTCTTTAGCTTAACCAAATTAAAAAGAGGTGTACCTGCATGCATGAACTTTTGCCCTAACGGTTTTATGTAATAATTCTGTTTACCACTCTTTGGTCATAAATAGTTATTATTTTGAATATTTATATCGTCTTCAAAACACAGTTTTGATTATTAATTTTTATTATAATATCTTTATAAAATGTAATAAAATTATAATATTATAAAAAAACTTTTTAAGATAAATATGCTTATATAATTGTTATATATTAATTTTAATATTTAAAAATATATTGACAATCAAGTTTACCCGAAGACAGTACAGTACAACACATGCAGCCTTGCAAAACCAGCAGGACTGAACACTGAAGCTAACAGTGGTCCTGCTGTTGCGCCGGCGGCACATGTTGTTTGGCCTTTACTGCGCGCACAGGTCAAAGAGGCCGCACGAATTAAGGAGATCTATGTGCAGCCAGCGATCGATGCATCTAGCTAGCTTGACTTTAACTTGTTCATTGAACTGCCAAAAAGGCCATGGCCTAATCTGTCAGGCGTACTCGGCCCTCCCGTACGTTCAGAAACATAACCTCTATTCATGGACATGTCCTTTTTCAGCTACATCGACATGTCCTTTTACAGCTAGTACTCCTCGCTGTAATTGTAGTTTTTTAGATAACTCATAAATATTTTTTTATAAATATGCTCTTCTTCTAAATATATTTAGAAAAATATATTTCTATCTGATCATAGAAAACGTAACAGGTGATATCTATATACCACGCCCGAGAGCTCAATAACTTTGGTAAAGCTATTGTGCACAAGGAGCTTGGCAGGATTGCTACATAGAGCTAAAGGAACACGACTGCAAGATAGGTTGTTGTGCCGCAGACACAAAAACTTACCGAGCTTTTGAGGCACGATATGTAACAACGTCTTTCACGAGGCAGAAGATAATTTTATAAGCTCACTTAAAAAAATAGATTTGTAAAAAGAAAAAGTTAAAAGCGGCTAGAAAAGCTCTTCAGTAGCAACTACTCGTAGTAGCAAGTTTAATGGTGTTGTAGTACAGACTGGCATCTCGTCGCATTGGAAGCAACGCTAGTTCTGGTTACGTGTAGCATGCATGGCGACGTGAAAAACAGGACCAATAAGACCAGTTCTGAGGTACTCCGTCCGTACCCCTTAGATGAGCAGCTAGAAGTTTAGAGTCTATATATATATATGGGGCTACTGCGACGACGACGACGTGGTGCTGCATGCATTCAATTGAATCCATGCCGGCGACGGCCCGATGCATGTATGTGAGTTGGTTGCCATTTATTGCGTGGCTCGGCCGGCAAGGTGACGGGAGCACGTAACTGACCGGCCGGCAGGCCTTAGCCAACGTTACCCTGTTTCGCGAAAATCGTGTTCTCTTCCTCCTTTCAAACTTTTTAAATTTAGTCCCTGTTCGACTATAATCTTAAAAATAATTATATTCCCAATCACGAAAATAGGGACAGATAGCACATATCATCTGTTTCGCTCTCGTACCATGGAAAGAGATACTGAGCTTTTATAGCTCGGCAAGTGACCGAAGCTACTAAGATCCCATAGCTCGACAGCTCCTTCCGTGATACGGAAGTACGGTAGATAATATATATCATCTTAAAACTAACTTTATAATTACAGGAGAATACTTTTTTAAAAAAAAAAAGTTTTTCAGCTGCTAGAAAATGATGACTTCCTGTTTCGCTCCGTCCGTCCGTCCGTCCGGCTCTGCCCGCTTGCTGCGCTGTCGCCGTACGCGTGAGCTGCGCAAGGCGTGTCCTCGAGCTGTAGTGCTCGCTGCCCGGCTCGCCAATCTGGCGACGGCTTCCTCGCTTATAACTTGTCTTTGTCCTACATGCTTTGTACTACTGCTGCTGCGTTCTTCCTGTAGGCAGCAGCTAGCACGGCAGCCGTCGCCGCCGCCGCCGTGCACCCTCCCCGTCCAACAAGATGTACGTGCACATCGGTCGAGGAACCACTATAAAGTCGGAAGATGCAACGAAGGCAATGGTGTACGTACGCAGGCACGGCACGGCGTACCCGCCCGGACGGATCGAAAGCGACAAATGCTAGCACGCATGTTCCCGTCCACTTGTTCACCTTCGGTTTCCCTGAAAGTATTATGCAACTGCAAATACGGAATACGTCATGAATGGAACCATGCACATACACGAACAGGTTCTTGTTAATACTATATCTTCTTTTAAAAAATGAAAAGGGGAATAAACATGTAGAACTAATTAGACTGTATGCCCTGATTTCTTTTGAAACTATGCATTTCGGCTGCTAACTTGAGTAGGTACTGAAATGTAAGCATCTTCATCGGAACAGCACAACGTAGATGGTCACTCATGGTGGGCACCCATGCTACCACGAATCTTGTGTTGACCTCCATGCTCAAATGCTCACTGCTCAAGCATCACTTTCCGCTTCCTTTATTTATTTTCAATTAAAAAAAGGCACCTCTGTCTTTTTCTCCTCCTTCCTTTTAGAGATATGAGCATCTGGTTGGGGTGTGAGCAAGGTTCCAAATCTCGCCGAAATTTCACGGTCTTCGGATCAGAACGGTTTGTAGGAGTGCCAGCCAAATTTGAAAATTCAAAAAAAATTTGATTTGCTACAGTGATCTCATTTTTCTCAGCGAGATCTCGCCATTACCGGCCGGTATCTCACCATTTTTGAACAAAATTTGATGTTTGACCAACGTATTTGATCGAAAATTGACCAATAACCCTTAAGAAAGTCATCTTCTATGAAAATTTGATGAAAAAGCGAATTTTTGAGATATTTTTTAAAAACTTTAGAAACACTGTCAGATTTTTATAAAATTGTACGTGCTTTCTCTTGATCTTAAAATTTTATGGTACCATTATAAGAAGTGTAGTATTATACATAAAATTTTCAAAATAATTTAAATTTATTTGTTATCTTTGAAAAATCAAAAACTGAATGAACATAATTGGGATAGAACATTGTTAAAATTTTATAAATTTCTCGAGTATGATCATGATCCAAAATTTTTATGAGAGATTAATAATTGACTCAGTACCATTATATAAATTTAAAAAAATTTAAACTTTTTTTGTTTGCTCGATCAAATCTATGTATGTATTGAACTTCATTTGTTATATTTCAAAAATCAAAAACAGAAAGAACATAAATGGTACACTGTGCTTGTAAGAATTTTATAAATTCACTGGAGCGTGATCATGATTCAAAATTTTTATGAGATCTTAATAATTTCCTTATAACCCTTATGCAAAATTTTCAAAAAATTTAAATATTTTTTGGTTTCTAAAGCAAATATATGTATTGATCATTAGGTTGTTACGAGGACTTAACACTCTCAGAATTTTTGGAACTCCTTAAAGCTTGATCATCAGATGAAAATTTTATAGAAATATTGATGATAAATCAGGACCATCTAAAAAAAATTCAAAAATTTCTAACATGGTTTGTACCAATTTTCATTTGGTTGAAGTTTGCCGGTAAAGCTTTTATCAGCACAGTAGCACTATCCGAATTTTTAAAAATTCATGAAGTGTGATCATCATCTGAAAATTTTATGGGAACATTAGTGATGCATCACAACCATGCACAAAAAATTTCAAAATTTTATAACGTGGTTTGTTTCTTTTTTCATTCGGTTCAAACTTGCCGGTTAGTGTTTTATCAGGACAGTAGCAATGTTTGAATTTTTAAAAATTCCTCAGATCTGATAATCATCTGACATTTTTATGGGAACATTATTGATTTGTTAGGAATCTACAAAAAAATTCAAAAAAATTCGACGTCGTTTGATCTATTTTTCGCTCGGTGAAATTTTGCCGAGATCTCGGCAAAACCGGCGAAATTTCGGTTTTCTCGAGAGAAAAACCGGATTTGAAATTTTATTTTTGTATTTCGTTCTAAATTTATCTGAAATTTTTAAATTTCACGGAGATTTCGTTCTCCGTCATGGATGAAATTTGGAGCGAAACCGAGATTTTGAATCCTGGTGTGTGTACGCCAACGAACACAATATCTGTATGATTAAGCAAGAGCAAGCAATACCCCTGTCGGTCAGTCATTTGCAATCTCCAGCTAATGTCAGGATTAGATGCAGACCAAGGCCAATCAAAATCTTTTCAGCAGGATTATGTCATGCTAAATCAATACAAGAGTCTGTAATCCAGCAATAGCTGACAGTAACCGGACAGAATACCTGACTATTTCTTGTCTTGTCGAAATCTGGATCCCTGAATTCCTTCGTGTCTGCGTCCGCTACCCTGTCTGCTTCCGCACTGTGGGCCATGGAGGCCATGAATGACTACACGTCAAGTGGTCAGAAAAAGGAAAGGCCAGAGCCATGCAGTTCATACCGGCAGGCTAAAGTTGCTGAATTTAGCAACCATCAGTCGCTCGCACGCTACATGGAAAAGAAAAAATGGCTGGGTACATGCAATCAGCCTTGAGGAGCTAGCGCGCTGATTCGTTTCATCAGTGTCTTTTCTCCCAGCTAGCTTTTCGTGCTAGCTTGCTGCAGCTTAGCTAGGTAGCTATACTAGGCTAGGGTTCCAAGCATGTCCTAATCAAGAATCCGCAGTCTAGCTTGCCGGTTAATTTGACAACACTAAGATTTAATAATTAGTAATCGCGCGGTTCTTTATAAAAGTTCAGTTGATTTGGACATCCGTAGGATCGGATAGAGGTGCATTTCTCTCCCTCCAACTTGCTTACTCCTTGACTAATTGAGGTTTTGCTCGGTGCGTCTGTGCTCCTTGTCCTCAAATATCTCACAGCATACAGTCTTGCTTTTTCATCGTCAACAAAATTAAACTAGGTCGACATGCATGTAGCTCTACACTTCTAGTAGTTTCTTTGAGAGAGCTATCTAGCCATGCTTACTGATTCCCCCTTTTTCTACTATTTCTTTATATCCTTTTCATTCACCTATACCTAAGCATATATATGCATAATTGTATACCCCACTGGTATTTCTTTACAATTCTCAAGGACAGAGTTTTGATGTTTCTATAATCAAATCAAAATCAGAGTACAAGCTCACCTGCATCAAATCAAGTACAGGCTCAACCTTGACATCCCATTCCATATACCTAATAATCTACAACAGATTCATGGTTCCACGTAACTTTTTAATTGTTTCTTTTATTTTTCCTGTCATATACGCAAGAATCTTGTAAATATTTGAGCTGGAATCCTTTACACTGTATTAAGTTCTCTCCTTAGTCCTTATTGTCGCTCTCAGCCTCTCACTCTTATGAGAAAATATCCCTCACCCTACAAAAAAACATTCTAGCAGTGCATCCTCGACCACAAGGCCACAAACTCGAGCTGGACTATTCCCAATTTCCCATTCCCGTCGCACCGTAAGCCACCCTCAGTACCGCACCCTTCTTCAAAAAGAAAACGAAGGGTATATTTACATAGTACCACAAACTTTACGTTTTTTTTATGTAATACAAAAAAAGTGATCTGCGTCACGAATAAATTAATCTTGATTTTATATAGTAGGGTACCATGCACGAAAAAGAGAGAGATGATATTTTCCTTTTATCCCAAGCAGCTAACTAACCTGGTCGGCACAGCCTTTTGTGTTTCTGTTAGCCAGTTATATAGCACCTGAGGTGGCAGCATGCGCAAAAAGGTGCAGTCTTGAGCATTTTAAAAATTGGTAAGCCCATCCATTCTGTGATGTTCGATTTGAGTATTTGCATGTGGCTCACTGGCCGTGGAAGAAGATGGCGATCGAGGAGTACAAACTTTTATACTAGTTGTGCTGTCTGTTACAAACTGGGTTCGTCAGGCCTAGCTTGCAATCGCACATCGATCGTCCTCTGAATCCTGGGCATATACATACACGCAGGGATCTAAATTTCGGCGAAATTTTGGACCCCCCGAGACCTATACTACTGGCCGAAAAAAATTGAAAATGCTATAGTAAATCAATTTTTCCCAGCGAAATTTCATGAAAGAAATCCGGATTTTGGTTTTTTATGGCCGGATTTGACTTCAATTACATCAATAACCCATAATAAAGTGATCTTTTGCTGATAATTTGTCAAAAACTTATTTTTTTTGAGACATTTTAAAATTTTGGCAGAAACACTGTTAGAATTTTAAAAAATTAATATATTTTGTAATGCTATGAAAAATTTATGGTACAATCTTAAGAAGTATAGGATCAAACATAAAAGTTTATAAAATATTTTAACTTCGTTTGTTATCTTTTAAAAATAAACAACATAATTAGCATAAACGAGGTAGTAACAGTGTCAGATTTTTATAACTTTTTTCATGTTTGATCATCATTTGAAAATTTTATGGTAATATTAGTGATGCATGAATAGTATAAATAAAAAATTTAAAAAAATTCTAGAATGGTTTGAACTATTTTTTATTCGGTTGAAATTTGTTGGTCAGCCTTCATGCACTGTCCGAATTTTTAAAAATTCATGAAGCTTGATCATCACCTAAATATTTTATGAGAATATTATTTAAGGATCATAACCATGAAAAAAAAATTCAACAGTTTATAACTTGATTTGTACTATTTTTCATTCGGATCAAACTTGTCGGTCAGTATTTTATCAGGACAGTACCACTCTCCGAATTTTTAAAAATTCTTCAAATGTGATAATCAGTTGGAATTTTTGTGAAAACATCACTAATGTGTCAGGAACCTCCAAAAAAAATTC
This sequence comes from Otatea glauca, assembly GCA_036346275.1. Classification (NCBI taxonomy): domain Eukaryota; kingdom Viridiplantae; phylum Streptophyta; class Magnoliopsida; order Poales; family Poaceae; genus Otatea; species Otatea glauca. The sequence goes on along the minus strand of CM070716.1, from coordinate 68,025,664 downwards.
AAAATTTTTCGTTAACATTTGGACCACTTTTCTGCCGGTGCAAAAAACCCGAAATTTTATGTATTTCGCCCGAAATTTCGGGGGTTTTCGCCGAATTTCGGGATTTTCCGTTACTACACGGACCATATTTGAATTTTCAAATTCAAATGTCGTCCGAATTTTTTTTGAAATTTCAAAATTTCGGTGAAATCTCACGAGAATGATACACGCGCCTTGCTTTCATCAGCCATCGGCATGAGGACGCCAGCGCCAGATGTGGAATGGTAACCGAGCAAGCACAGATTGGTTCACACGCGCGCCTTGTTAGCCCTCGGTTGATCAACTCTCGAGAGTCCGTCCGATCGCATGCACATGCCGGCCGGTAACGAAGACGTCGACACATTGGTTGATTAATCAAATTCAATTCATCGCCTCTCCTATCAAATGCTCCCTACGTCCCTCGATACAAGCTGGTCAGGCGCGCATATCCAAGAAGCACATTATTTAAGTAATAATTAGCCCATAATTTCTTCCCCTCACTGTGATCAGTTGCCCATGGCGAATTCATGATAAAAATAGAGGGTGGGTTTAAAAAATTAGGTTAAATTAAGATAAACATGTTAAACAGTTTGTGTTATATTCTCATCGGTTCGAGTGCTACTACTTGTAGTTCATTATTTGAGAAATATTTGTGCACCATTCGCTTGTTAAACTTTTGGAAATCTATAAACAAGTTAACACAAATCAATCAAATAAATTGGCTATTGTCTTTTTCAACCCACTGACATATTTACAATTGATAAAAAAATCATGAGCAGTGCTTCAATGCTTTCCTTTCCAATACAAGTTGTACAAATCTTGAAGTAAGTGAAAGGGTAAGTAATTACCATCTACCTTTCATTCATGCTTTAATATTTCTATGTGTCAAAAAGGAAGGCATTGAAGCACCTCTCAAAAATCATATATTAAAAGAGGGCTCACTTTGTCTATTTATTGTCATGGTCAGTCCACTCAGTTGGTTAGACACTCGCCAACTCACACTATGCTACCTTCAAATCTGCTTATCATCGCCGCAGTGGGTTGTCCGTTACCACACACCCGTGCCCTTGCCAGCTCCCCGACATTCACTCGATGTCCTCGCCGTGCCCTTACAATCGTCAAGTTCCGACGATGTGCATCAAGTGCCCCCTACTTGATGGGTTGTCATATCCTCGCAAAAAAGAGATGTCGAGTCACCTCTCTCTATATATAGTCTTTACGTGCATTGAGGGTTCAAGTCCAAATTTACAGACAGCAAGTGAAGTTACCCATTGTAAAATTAGGTATTCAACAAGCAGCGGCCCATGAAGCCACATGGTCTAAAAAGTAGCTCACCACCTAGCAAAGTTTCTTCTTCCTCTAGATGTGGCTAAGTGCGTGTATATTCGCTACTATTATGCCAAAAAATGAGCGTCGCTGTTAGAGAGGGTACATAGAATCGAGCGACCTAATATTATGAATGTATTTTTTGTAACAAATCTACACATATGATTTTCATGTATATATCCAATTTAAATATTTTAAAAGATATTAATAGTCGAAGTTTCAAAATTTTGACTGCACCTATATATGGTCAAAACGGCAGCTATTTGTGACCAGAGGGAGTATTAGATAAACACAATATTACTCTTTCTATTAGATATATATATAATTTTATTTTATTAAATGTTACTTAAATAATGTTTCTCCTAGTTTGTTACCAGTCGGCAATTATCCAGTTGATGGATTCACGACACGCACAGGAGAGACAGCTAGAGAAGAGCCCTTCGCTGCATGCAACTGCAAGCGAAAGCACAACGACGAAGGCCGAGTTGTGAACGACAACCAGCCAGCCGCTCGCGAGAGAGAAAGTCGAAAGCGAGGCGTATAATCGAAATTTATATTGGAGTATATTTATTTATTGTCCTCCAGAAAGACAGAATATTAGAAATCTGCTTTCTATAAAGCTATGTATGTATACACATGACTGATGAGGAGATAACAGGATCAAATCGAGACACTGGCCTCTGTCCCTATCATGCATCTCTGCAGTTAATACAAGTCCAGGTAGTATTAGCACTGACTTTCTGGTGAAGCACAAAGCAATGTTACTTAACGGCATGCATCACCGTCGATCTCGAAAATCAAAAGGGAAAAAAACACTGCCAAGTCCCAAGTGCATGTAGCGTCTGATGAATTCTGGTCGATCACTAGCTAGCTAAGCTAGGTCATTTTCCAAGCACCAACCACAACACACCACTTGCCAGAAGCAGCAGCTAGTGAGTCTAGTTGTGACCACCGCCACCGTAGGTAGCGAGGTATCAGCATGCTAGCTAGGCTGCTACGACGAGTAGCTAGCGTGGCTTAGCATGCATAGCTTGACAGGCCCTGGGGGCACAAAAGCCAATGGAGTACGTGTTGCGTTGCGCCCGTCGACTCTGCAGACGAGTGGCCAACTACGCCACTTTGCTGAAAGGCATCGATCGATCGGTGCTAGCTAGGTAGTGCGCGCTAGCTACACCACGTCGGCCTCCGCGCCGTTGTCAACGACCACGAGGCGCTTGCTCTCATCGTCGGTGACCGTCGCGATCTCCAGGCTCGTGAGCTTCTTGGCGCGCAGCGCCTCGACGTGCCAGTCGGTGCGGCACACGACAGCGACGAGCACGAGGGCGACGCAGGCGGCCTGCGCCGAGAGCAGGCCGTACCAGAGGCCCCCGAACCCCACCCGCGCGCCGAACGCCAGGGTGACCGCGACTGGCGTGCCGACCAGATAGAAGGAGAGAAGGTTGATGCGCGCGCCGATGGAGGGCCTCGCCGTGCCGCGCAGCACGCCGCACCCTGTCGTCTGCGGGCAGTTTCCCAGCTCGCACAGCCCCAGGATCGGCATCGCCGTCGAGGCCAGCCGCATCACCGATGCCTCCCTCGTGAACAGCTGCACCCACTGCCTGCTGAACGCTACAGTCCAGCCCACGTGGATCACGCCGATCACCAGCGCGCACCCGAGCGCCACCATCGCCGCCATCCGCGCCCGCCTCGGCTTGCCGGCGCCCAGCTCATTGCCCACCTGCCGATTGCAATACCAATTATGCATACATGCGAACAGTAACAAACAGAAATGTACATAAACGGTGGTGTGCAAATCTTTTTTTTCTTGGAACGAAATCGAGAGCAGAAAAGAGAACAATATGCGCAATTACAAATATAGCTCTATTCTCAACTACAGAAACGTTGATATCAATTTTCACACTCCTTACCACAGAAGACGGTACCGCTCTTCTCTACCGTGGTACCTTTGGTAACTTGTTGAGCGGTAACATTTTCACAGTGGGGTATCACCGAAGTGTTATCTATGTTAGAAGAAAACCAGATTAAAAAAAAAGTTAGACACGATGCGCTTCATGGCATTGGCAGCCATTAATGATAGACACTGCCCTGCTCTGTGCTGCCATGAGAAGACCAACCACCAACGGAAGAAACAAAACTTACGTACTTCTGTCGTTTCTCTGGTGTAAAAATAACTTTTCAAACATGGAGTAAAAATAAGGTATCTGGGAATCTACCAAAGAAGGAATGCTATAGAAATCTGTGTGATCCTTGTGTGTGTGTGTTGTTTTGGTCCGGAGAAGGCTCGCGGATTGGTGTGAGAAAAAAATAGACGAACACAGGTATTCGTAGTAATCAGGAAAAATTATCCTATTCCAAACGGACATAACCTTGCGTTGTCCATCCATGTCGAGCGAGAACCAATTTGGGGCTGCTGGATTGCAAAAATCTCACTATCAAGCAAATCTTTATCTATCTCAATAAGATATTTCTGTTACTGCTCTAAAAATATATTTTTAAATAGTTAATATATTCGAGATTGAAAAAACAGTGAATTATAAGTCACCCAATGTTAGACTAACCTAAGAGCAAAGGAAATATATAGTCAAGTGTACTCCACGTATAAAGAGTGGGCCAAATTAAATCTTAAAACGCACTCATTTTCTTTTTTCTTTTTTTTTTATAAAAAGGAGAAAATATGTAGGCAAGCAAGCATGCATGAAACAAGTATGACGTGGTAGCGGGGCATGATGATGTGGCACAGAAAAGAAGCACGGTACACCATTGCCACACTCGCAACATTTATTTTGCCGTCGACGTGTAGGGTGGTGATAGGTCGAGGGCAAACTTGCCATGCAGCATTGCATATGTGCTGATAAAACAAAGGGGAAGACTAATGGCATATCTGTCGGCAACAAAAATAAAGAAGAAGAAGAAGAAGATCAGCTAGGAGCGTGTGAGCAACATGGCTAACTCGGCACAAGTTACGTGATTCGGTGATGCTCACAACGAACTCCTCACTGATTTTTATTCAAGAATACTTGATGGCAGTGGCATATCCAGATAAAAACACAGTGAGTGTTATTATGCATGTCCTACACAACGGTCGATCGATCGGTGCTATGCTACAGAGGATAATAGAAGAAATGACCAACAATTAAGAATATTCTTTACTACATAGATCAGGATTTTGTTATGAAGAATACGAAAAAAGGCACCGTGGTTGGAGCCTGTGTATTAGCTCCAGCGTGTGTCCACCACCGCTGATGAATTTAACGCCGGTGATGTGAACCTCAAAGCGATATCTCTGTCTAGCAGTTGGACCGACGCGAATCGAAAAACTTACCTTCTTATTTTCTTTTTAATCTCGAATATTTGTATTCCAGTGCACAGATGTCAAACTCAGAATTGAGAGTGCTTGTGGTATGGAGGATTAGTTTTCATGTTCACGAATCTTGATAAACGGTTACGATGGGTGCAAAGCTGTTGAGGTGGTGTCGAGTGCTTACCCGAGTGGATACACAGGCCGCGAGCGCCATGGGCACGGTATACATGAGGCTGGTGGTCTGGATGAGCACGCCAGCAGCGCCGACGGCGGCTGTGGGGTCCGGCAGGTACCCTGCGAGCACGGTGACCACCTCGTACCACCACCACTCGAGGCAGACGCTAACGCAGCTCGGCACGGCAAGGCGGACGAGCCCGCCCACCCCGCCGGCCACCGCCGAGGGGGTAGCCCAGCCCTTCCACGTGACCTCGCAGGCGCGCGCCCACCGGATGTAGGCCAGTAGGAACAGCACCATGTTCATGTTGGTGAGCGCCTGCGCGGCCGCGACGCCGCGCACGCCGAAGCCGAGAACGAAGACGAGCAGCACGTTGAGCGGGACGTGCAGCGCGACGGCGATGGCGGAGCAGGCGGCCATGGGCTTGGTGATGCCCTGCGAGCGGAGGTACACCCGCAGCGGCTGGAGCACGGCGCTGGCGGCCAGGTCCGGGAGGGCGTAGGCGGCGTACGCGGCGGCGGAGGCGGAGATGGTGGGGTCCTGGCCGAGAGCGACGAGGATGGGGCCGACGTGCAGCCAGAGCAGCGCGATGGGCACGGCGGCAAGGAGCAGCAGCAGGAAGGCGCGCTGAAGGGAGAGGGTGAGGAGGTCGTAGTTGCGGGAGCCGAAGGCCTGCGCGCAGAGCGGCTCGAGGCCGGAGGCGAGGCCGAAGAGCACGCTGTGACCGGTGATGTTGGTGAGGCCGATGGCGAGCGCGCCGCCGGCGAGGTCGAGCGGGCCGAGGCGGCCGAGGCAGAGCACGGAGACCATCGCCCGCAGGTAGACGACGCAGTTGAGCGCCGTGATCGGCGCCGCCATGGTCCACAGCTCCCGCAGCTCCGACGCCGCCGACGGCTGGTCGCCGTCCTCGTCCAGGGCGCACTTGCTGCCCTCTTGCTGCTGGTACTGCGCGACGGCCATGCCAATCCCTTCTCTTTCCGAGACAGAGGCGGCGGGCTGCAATGGGAGGCAAGAACAGCAAAACGGAGAGGAATCTCAAATCTGTGTATGTGTTGGTGCAAGTGGAAACTGGAAAGACGAGGAAAGCTTCGATTCGAAGGGTGCTTTTGTGTCTGTGCCGTGCTGGTTTGGGCCCCCTGACTTCCCTCCGACCCTCCCCTATATATGGCTTCTGGGATTGCTTCTGCTCTGCTCCTAATTTGATTTTCTCTCACTCTCACTGTTGAAGATTCTCCTGTGGGCGTGCATGATGCTGCGTAAGTTACCATGAAATGAAAGATGACGCTGCCATTTCAAAGAGTAACTAGTATAGTGTCCGTGCTAACGCTACAACAACAGTACATCCGTTTATCTATACTCCTTTATAGTGCACCTAAGCAATTTTTCCAACGTCCACCCTAAATAATGCACCTCATTAGAGATGGCCCAATATTCATGCACCCAGCAAAACGTCCCTAGAAACTTGCATTCATCAAAATGAATGTCTCAGATCTTTCCTCAGTTTTACTCACCCACATCCGATGGCCATTATTTAGTGTGTCTAATCATCCCACCTACATATTTGGAAGGAGAGCGAATCAAACGAGAAAATAAATAAGGAGGATCCGCATGAAAGGAAACCAGACTTGAATTTTTTAGTGGCCAAAATTGTACGTACTACATATTTGGAAGGAGGGTGAATCAAACAAGGAAATAAACAGGAAGGATCCGCATGCAAAGAAACAAGACTTGAATTTTTTATTGTCATGGCATTGTGATCGTATTTTTTTCCGAATATGACCCTTCTCGAAACTTTTTTACGGATCTAGCCCCATAAAGTCTAATTTCAACGCACAGAGAGCGCTGAATTTTTGTTTTTATTTTTTTATCTAAGGAACCAACGGTCTGTGAGTGCTGCTTAATTGTTTTCAATTTTTTCTCGCGGAACTAGCGATCGGCGAGCACTGTTTAATTTTTATCTTTTTTTCCTTGCGGATCCAGTGGTCGGCGAGCGCATTTTATTTTTTTCCATATTTTTCTGAAATCATCCATATGGCCCACAACATACCTTCCCTCACCTCCAGCATCAACAAGGAAAAGGAAACAAACGTCTTGGAATCAAGGAAAAGGAAACAAACGTCCTGAAAAAGGAAATGACCATACATTACATGCTGGGAAAAGGAAACTGGGAGATGGGGCAGTGCGGCCGGGAGAACGCAGGTCTGCAATAGCTCTATGGTCGCCATCGGTTACTTTGCCGACGTGGCGAGTTTGCTGGTCAGCGACCTCGCGGCCGCCGTGCCTCGGCAAATTTATAATTTAATTTTTTTTGAAAATAATTTTATTAAGTACAAAATAATCGAAAGTTTTTTTTGAGAATTTTTCTAGAATTTTTTAACCTAATGTGCTATCTTTTCAAAAATCATTCTATATTTAAAAAAAATGAAGGCAACTCACATGTAGCTTCTTCTAGCTGCAGCCCAGACCAGAGAAGCTTCTTCTCTTCCCTCCCTCCAATAAAGTAAGAAAGAAGCTCCAAAGCTCCATCAATCCCGCACCAAATCTCCTCTTTTCATCTATGGTGTTACTTCCCCAAATTTCGTGCTCTATTGCCAAAATTTCCTCTCAATCGATTTGATCCCAAATTATGATTTCCATAAATATGCTTGTTTCGGGCTATAAAGCGTGAGCTCTCCTCCACCTCATTGCATTGCGTAAATCCCCAAGTGCTCCCTCTTGTAAAGATCGCCGGATTTTGAGGTAACCCAAGCCATCACGTCATCTTTCCGTGAAATTCACCACAACCGTGACTCCTCCCATGCGCGGCGGTCGCCGCGATCTCGCCAGACTAGTGCCGACCCACTGCGACCGGTCGGGCACCCCTGGCCTTCCCTCCCCCTTGCGCTGGCCAAGCCCAGAGAGCACGCTATGCTCTCTGTGGAAGCTGCAAAAAAAATAATCTAAAATCAGAAAATTCTTTTTTCTTTCTCTTTCTTGATTTAAAATATTTTGAGAGCCCGTTTTCGCCCATTCGACCTCTATTTAGTTCCGTTTTTCTTTCTAAATTCATTTAAAATTCTAAATTTCTCTTTTATTATTAAGTGTTGTATTCATACTTATTTTCTCATTTAATTGATAAGCGGGTGTACTGTCGTCGTAGCGTTAGCACAAGCACTATACTAGTCAATTAAATGAGAAGATAAGTATGAATACAACACTTAATAATAAAAAAATGGAACTAAATGCAGGTCGAATGAGCGAAAACGGGCTCCCAAAAGATTTTAAATCAAGAAAGAGAAAGAAAAAAGAATTTTCTGATTTAAGATTATTTTTTTACAGCTTCCACAGAGAGCACAACAGGCTCTCGGGCTTGGCCAACGCAAGGGGAGGGAAGGCTGTGGTGGCCGGCTCTCTCAGCTGGTCGTCAGATCAGGGCGAGATCGCGACACCGGCGCCTGCGGGGAGGAGTCACTGCTATGTGAATTTCACGAAAGATGACGGTGATGACTGGGTTACCTCCAAAATCCGGCGATCTTTACCAGAGGGAGCACTTGGGGATTTACACAATGCGATGGAGTGGAGGAGAGCTCATCGGCTTTTATAACCCCGAAACAAGCATATTTATGGAAACCATAATTTGGGGTCAAATCAGATTGGGAGGAAATTTTGGCAATAGAGCACGAAATTTAGGGAATTAACACCATAGATGGAAAGAGGAGATTTGGTGTGGGATTGATGGAGCTTTGGAGCTTCTTTCTTGTTTTAATGGAGGGAGGGAAGAGAAGAAGCTTCTCTGGTCTGGGCTGTAGCTAGAAGAAGCTACAAGTGGGTTGCCTTCATTTTTTTAAAATATAGAAGGATTTTTGAAAAAATAGCACATAAGGTTGAAAAATTCTAGAAAAATTCTCAAAAAAACTTTCGATTATTTTATACTTAATAAAATTATTTTCAAAAAAATTTGAATTATAAATTTGTCGAGGCACGGCGGCCGCGAGGTCGCCGACCAGCAACCTCACCGTGTTGGCAAAGCCACCGATGGCGACCGTGGAGCCGTTGCAGACCTAAGTTCTCCCGGCCGCGCTGCCCCGACTGCCGCGTACAATCTCCCGGCCACGCTGCTCCATCTCCCGGTTTCTTTTTCCTAGCACGTAATGTATGGTCATTTCCTTTTCCACGACGTTTGTTTCATTTTCCTTGATTGCAGGACGATTGTTTCCTTTTCCTTGTTGATGCTGGAGGTAGGGAAAGGTCTATTGTGGGCTACAGAAATGATTTCGAAAAAATATGGAAAACTAAAATACGCTCGCCGACCGCTGGATTCGCAAGGAAAAAAGATAAAATTAAATACACGCCATTACCGGTTCCGGAGAAAAATTGAAAAATTAAGCAACACTCACATATCACCGTTCCGTGGATAAAAATGAAAATAAAAATTCAGCGCCTCCGCTTGTTGAAATTAGGCTCTATGGGGCTAGATCTGTAAAAAGTCTCGAGAAGGGTCATATTCAAAAAATACGATCACGGTGCTAGGACAATAAAAATTCAAGTCTTGTTTCCTTGCATGCGGATCCTCCTGCTTTCAAGTCTTGTTTCCTTGCATGCGGATCCTCCCCTGTTTATTTCCTTGTTTGATTCGCTCTCCTTCTAAATATGTAGTACGTACAATTTTGACAAGTAAAAAATTCAAGTCTGGTTTCCTTGCATGCGGATCCTCCCTGTTTATTTCCTTTTTTGACTCGCTCTCCTTCCAAATATGTAGGTGGGGGAGGTCTGTTGTGGGCCACAGGGATGATTAGACACACTAAATAATGACCATCGGATGTGGGTGAGTAAAGCTGAGGAAAGATTTGAGAAGTTAATTTTGATGGAGGCAAGTTTCTGGGGACGTTTCGCTGGGTGCACGAATGTTAGGCCATCTCTAGTGAGATGCACTATTTAGAATGGACATAGAAAAAAATATTTACGTGCATTATAAAGGGGTATAGATTACCATGGTGATACGATACGGCTACTACTACATTCATCTGTTTCGTGGGTAAGTAGTATTTGCTCGGAGTTTTCTTAAAAATAAAAGGTAGCAGCATTTGCTTGGGATGGTTGTTTTTTTTCTGATCTAATAGATCAGTTTAACTAGTTTTTATTTATGTTTTTTATTGTAAAGCACTAGAAATAATCTTAACAAATAAACGATTAGATTTGATTTTTGCTTACATATCATATACTACTACTGGTATAATGCCCTGTAAAAAATCTCTACACATATACAATGTACGCATGCGGCTAGCTCAGGTAGGCCACTTCGCTTGCCCGTAAGTAAAGTATAACGGAATGCGGCGGCGCAGGCGGCTGACTATTCAGTTCTGTCGCTCAAGAGTCCAGAATCCAGATACAGAGGAAGTCGCTTGCCACGAAGAAAACTGAAGGCATCAGAAGAGTTTCTTCTCCAAGTGGATGCTATATTCTCCCTATTACGGAGTACAAGGAGGCACCGTTTGATCTAAAGCATGTATACGGGTAGAACCACGTCGTCTTCCCCGTCGTTCTCACCCCGTCTCGTCTCGCCAATCTCTACGGGCCGCAAGAAGAACGGATTAGCATTGTGAGATTGACTCGTCGCTCAGACAGTGGAACTCGCCAGTTCATCCGGAAGGCCGCAAGCGTGGAGAGAAGCGCATCTGTTTCCTTGTCGAGACGAGAAACATTTACTGGTTGCTGTCTCGCTGACGATTTCAGAGCGTATTAATTCACGTAGCACCCAATCTGGAACTGGGAGAGCAGTGTCCCGTGCTTGACCCCTAGCAAACTGGACCCCATGTTTGCAAAGACAAAATCTCACTCGACGGGCAAGGACAAGTGGCCAGCTAGTCCAAGGCACATGCGATGTACTTATGCGAGCTTCAGGCTGACGGCTCAACCCGGTCGTCGCCTTTTCTTCCGCTTCTGCTGATCTCAATCGCCGGAATTTTTTCCTTTTTCCAAATTTTTTACACGCGTATGGAAGAATCAAAGTGTTGCGAGGACCCAAGATTTCAGAACTTTTTTTGAAGACTAAGATTTCAGAACTTGATAATTCAAAAGCCTTACTTTTTTAGCCCCTTTATGATTTTTTTTTCAAATCTAACGTCCTCTCCGACCACAAAAGACGTGGTAGGTAATACGTGGGGCTCGCAAAAAAGCTTGTTAGGGTTCGAATTAAAACTGTTTCGATTACAGTAGTTAATGAGTTTAAATTTGAAATGAGTCCATTTTAAATGAAGAAAAGGTTAATGAGACTCGGCTCAACAATGTCTCGTTAGCTTAAATTTGAAACTACCACTTAAATGATAAATAAATTAATATTTATATCAAACTATGTCAATTTCAAAAGAAGATCGGTAATAACTCGTTAAACTCAATAGTCAGCCTAGAGAGCTTGATAGTTTTACGTGCCTGTGGCAGGTCGACCGACCGTGGGATCAGTGCTGAGCCCACCTCATCGCCGCACTCCCTTAGTTAGGAAGGAGTTCGCACACTAGGCCCGTGCTCGGTAGGCCTCCTTTCGAGCTTCTGATACTCGGTAGCAACCCTATCGGGCTCCTATGCTTGGCAGTTGTTGGAGCTATCAAGCTCTTCTAGGACGGCAGGTACATGTATCATCTCTAACACCTATGATCGAAGAAGGGCTATTTTTTACAAATCTATTAAGAAATATGTCATATTTTTTAAAAAAAATGTCGAGGAGGACAGGAGTCGAGAATTCAGATCGAAGAAGAAAGCCCTTCATCATATGCGTTGAGATGCGTGGAGACATGTCATGATCTAAACCACGTCCGCACTGCCTGTTCCCTAGGGCCGTACCGCACAAAAGTTCATTCCGGCTGTCACAAACCAAACCACTAGACTGAACCAGACCAGGGTTTGTTCCAAGGCACAGGACATGTACCTTCCCCCTCGTCGCCGACGCGCGCCCCGCCGTCGCCACTCTGCTCTCCACAAGGAGGTGCGCATGATTCCCCCGACTAACCTTCCCCTCCCAGTTGCTCTATGCCTCGCGATTTGGTTTGCTCCGGTCTCATTCCGTGGGCTCTTCTCTCCTCCCAAACCAGATGCTTCGCGGCGGCGAATCGGATCCGGCCGCTCCTTAAGGACTTCAGCGACGCGACGGCTTCGCGCCCTCAGCATCGGGGACGGTCACGTCGCAGCTACCTTTCTCCGCGTGCCGATTGTGTGTAGGGTTTAGAGAAATGCGTCGTTTAGGGCGCTGCGGATTGTGATTGCTCGGTGTGAATTGAGGTTTCGTTGCCTGATGCGCGTAGATTAATGGTGATTCTGTGCGCGAACATGTAGGATCAAGCGGTGAAGGTTGATGATGTGAAAGCTAGACCTGATGAGCTCGACATTGCTATCGTTGGTGGAGGCATGGTGGGCTTGGCTGTTGCTTGTGCATTGTGTAGGTATTGCTGTTGTATTCGTTTTAGTTGTCGATGAGCCCAGCCCCTTGTGTTTCATTTTGGCTGCCAGTTATACCTTCGTGGTTGACATAGGCCTTGCATTAATTGTAAAGGAAAATTTGACATCGTTAGGATAAAGTTCTCAGGGAGCCTCTCTACTAGTTCAATGTGAAGTATTACCGATGTTATTTGTAGGGCAGGGTGTCAGTTTGATGGATGTATCAAAGATTCAAACCACACCTTATGTATGAATGGACAAATCCTAAGGTTGTTTCAGATTACAAACACCAACTTCTGCATGTAAGTTTAAGTTTCTCACATACTTATTTATCCTACGCTGCAGCCAATATGACATTGACCAAACATCTGAGAGTTGCCATCATCGATAGCAACCCCACTTTGAAGTCAAGAAATTATCTGAAGAAAGATGTTGTACCTGATTCAAGGGTCAGCACTGTTACTCCTGCAACCATCTCCTTCTTCAGAGGTATGATTCTAAATCTAACATGTGTATGCTATTTCTTGTTTCCATTCAGAATTTCAGGTGCACTTGTAGTGTATCGATATTGTGAATTAAATTTTCTTAGTATGTTTGGGGCGATAATTCAGCAAGGTTGACCTTTTATGTTGGTAAGCATGCTACCTTTTGCATTGATCTAAGGAATCATTTGTGCCTACATTAGATTGCATCTATAACCTTAAAGCGCTTCACTCATATTTGTATTACTTATGATTCTCTGCTCCTTTGGATCTTCTGCTTTACAGTATTAGTTAATTGACATGCGACCTACACTGATCATCACGCAATATTCGGCTGAGCTGCATTTCTTGTAGAGTATAGTATAGTGATAATTTGGAACTTCATGTCAAATAAGCACATCCACAGATGGTGTTGGCAGCTCTATCGATCTATATCTGTCTGCCATTTTTCGAAGTTTCTGTTGCAATATTTTGCACATTGGAAGTAAAAAATTAAATGCTTGACAAAATCTAGTTCGAGAAATATAACATCTTAAACTTTCCGTATTATGTGTGCATAGATCTTTAGCTATTAGAGATGATAGTGTATTATTCAACATATTATTAGTACTTGTACTATCTAATATGGCAGGTATTGGTGCATGGGAGCATGTTCAACAGCAAAGACACGCTTTCTTTAGTAAAATGCAGGTGATGATATAGCATGCTTGTAATTTTACACGATTTGTTTCATATGTATGGCAATTACCTTTTCTTTTCACCTTTATTCTCTTTCGGCCCAACAAATTTAGCTTCATTTTCTCTTTGAGCCTGCGTGTTGCTTGACTAGATTCTATGCTTCTTGTAGTAGGTTTCTTAATTCATGCTTTTATCTCAGTCCACCAAGTTAACTATACTATTGAATTAATCTATTGCATGTCATACATTAGGCTAGCAATGCAAATGGAACATGCAACACATACTTCAGACTTTCAAAGTATTCCTACTCAGTTTCCAATTGGAACATAAAAGATGGTGACTTAGTACTGTACCATAGTTTTGTACTTAAAAGATGGGACACTTTCTTCATCCATTTGGAATTTTGGATAGAATAGATCAATAGAAGCTTATCTATGCTTGGAAGCTACATGTCGTACAGTATATTTTATGCATATTAGGCTATTAACATCTGATCTATTGTATACCAACTACTCAACCATATGTGCAGGCATTAGCACTTGGTTCCTTTACTCGTGTCCTCTCTTATTTGTTGCACTTGCACACAATAAGAGCAACAATTTCTTCCTTTGGATAGTGGGTGCTTCAGTTTAAGCACTAACTGGAATTCCGGATGCATTATTACTGACAGGCATGGGATTACACTGGACAAGGATACAAAAGGTACAATGCAAGAGATGTCGGCAAAGGTTATATTGGGTATGCTTTAATGGATGCAACTATAATAGTCTGTTCTAATTTTCTGTCACTGGCTTATTGCTAACTTTTGCTTTGTTTTGCATTGTTTAGATGTTTGGTGGAGAACAAGGTGCTTTGCAACTCACTTTTATTACATTTACAGGTCTGTTGTTTCTTTTAAACCTTGGATAATTTTGATTCTGATCTAGATGCTTAGTCTGATGTTTGAACTCATCTAATACTAGGTTGTTGACTCCATAAACAATAATGGCCTGCTTCCTTGTGTATAAATTTGCATAATAGAATGCAACACCCTTACAGTCTGTGCATTCAAGATGGCAAAGTAAATCTTTAACAAATGGATAAACTTGCTTTTATGCTGCCCAATACCCAAATATTAGATTTTATTAGCTGTACACACTACCCACAAGGCATTTTTTTTAAGAAAACGTTGGTGGGTTTACCTTTTTTTTTTGTGATGTTAATATTCTTACCCATATGTAGTACAATAAGATGATCTCAGGTATCCTAAACCTTTCAAAGAAAAGAACACACAGAAGTTGATTGTTGGGTGTTGTGTAGCCAGATAATGTGCTTATCTTCCTTGCTAGTCTGACTTTTCTCCATTGAAATAGTCAACTTAGTCTGATGCTCAAATATGTTTGCTGATCAGGAAGAAAAGGGAGACAATGAAAAGATGATCTACCCTGCCAGATCGGTGTCTCTTGCTTTCCAATCAAAGAGAAGACAAGTAGGAGTAGCAGGACTGAAGCCACCAAGTGAAGCAGATTCCGTTGGTCATACTTCAGTAGAATTACATCGTAGTAGCTTAGTTAAACTTCGCTTTGTCAGCTATCTTTGCTAAAACGGTACGAGAAGGACCGAAAGGTTGCTAATGTTGCGATGACTGCAGTGCTAGATGGCTTCCAGAAGATGTACTCTGTTGATTTTGGGCCTCTCAATGTCCTAAGAGCTGCTGCGTTCCATGGTGCCCGGTACATATCACCACTGAAAAGGAACATAATCTCTTATGCAATGGGCGACACAAAATGGCCTCTGTTTTCATAAACAGAAGGACCTAGAAACTCCCAAGATGTTAGTTGTTACTGCAATGATGTACTGAAATGTGAGGTTCTAAACTAGTATGGTGTACTTGGGCTAGTGTTCTAATCTAGTGATGGATCACTGAGAAACGTTATAGAGTGGACGCGATGTAACAAGAATGCAATACTCAATAAATTAAATTCTCCTTAGAATGTTCGTTGGACCTCACCTCATGAATTTGGAACCGGCTCCTCTGACGTCGCTGAGGCACATCAGGCCGCAACGTAGCCCGCGGCATCCGCTCAATCGAACGCCCTATCTTCCGCCTTTTTTTTTCTTTGCCTCTGTTAAAACCGTTTGTTTCTCTTAACTAATGTTTTGGAGAGAAAAATCACCAAGCTAATCAGTTTTGGCGCAGTAAAAGAGATCCCTTGCCCTGGTTTATCTCTTCTGAACGAAATATACAGAGTATACCATAAAAAAGAATCGAGAGGAGGGATAGTAGAAGACGAGCGTACCGCACGAACACCCAAAGAACAGAAGCAGCAGCAGCAACTCACCAATCATCTTCAGACTTCAGTGGTAGGAGACGAGAGTGCTGCGCGAACACCCAAATAACGACAGCAGCAACAGCAACTCATCAATCGTCTTCGATTCTAATTGTTCTGGATAAGTTACAATGGAAAACCAATCAATGCAAACCAGATCAATGTAGGTTCAACGACGAGGAAAACCTGACCAATGCTCCTTCAAATGAGTAAGTGAGCAATAATCTAGATTTGATTGTGTTCACTGCACTGACAACGAAGAAGCAGGGTGAAAAGGTTGATGACAGAACAGGGATAGAGAATATGAACTTGGCATACATATAATATTACTTGTATGATTTCTAAGAGCAGGAATCAATAGTTCCGTGTACACTAGTCTACACCTTTCTGGTCCGAACCGGTGTCCGTGTTGAATTTGTGGAAGAGTATTTTTTTTTGCAAAATAACTGGACCTAAAAGCAATTCCAAATCTTTCGGGTCGAAAGAACCGGCGCACGTGTCGAATTTGCGGAACTACGGGGTTATTTTTGAAAAATAACCAATAGAAGGATCTGTTCGCGATTTTGAAATCTTCCCGGTCGAAAAAACCGTGGCTGAGTCGAATTTGCAAAATTACAAGGTACATTTTGCAAAATAACCAGTGAAAGGACTCGTTCGTGAATAGGGTCCTTTTGCAAAAAAAACAGTAGAGGGACCTTTCCGCGATTACGGATTTTTTGGAGGGTTTTTTTCGCAAAAAGTGTGACGTGGACTCGCTCCCTGCTCGCGATTTCTTCTGGACATAATGGAGGTATTATTTGTGTGCCTGTTGGAACTGCTTTTACACATATTTCACACTCTTTCATAGTGCTATTTTTGGTTCTTTTGCATCACTAATGCTGCTAATCATCTATATTTGAGATATACATGCAGAAGTGTTGTATTACAGAAAACATAAGTTTTTAGGTACTTTTCATGCCAGATTACTCATTTGGAGAAGTACGCTCTTGAACAGGCAAATTGATAGGTTCCAAAGATCCTTTCTGTGAGATTTCACTGACCAAGACATCTTCAAATTCCAATTTGGAGGCTCTCAAGATGATGCTCTTCTCGAGATGATCGAAACACATATCTTTTGCCCAATTCGAAGTTCGTATGGAGAAGTTATGATGGAAATACCAAGCCTTTGAAAGGTTAGCAATATATGACATGGACGATTGCTATGCGCATGCCAATTTCTTAGGAGAAATCATTGGTGGGACCCACAATTAAGTAGGAAAACTTATTCTCTTGCTTCTAGATGCTTTCACACAATTCTTGAAGAAAGGAAAGCCGAAGAGATAAAGAATTTAAGAGATTCTTTATTTGCCACACCAACAAATGGGACAAAATCTTTTATCATCTTGTGACGCGATTTTCACAATCAAATGGCTTCAAATGAAAAAAACTTGTAACTACAAAGTATGATTTTCGCAATCAAACATCTTCAAATGGAAAAACTCGTAACTGCAAAATTGTAGATCTCTTCGAGTAGTCCAATTTAGGGTCCTTATTGATGTAATTTGGTGTTCTGACGTGGTAGATATGGCCCTGCAAGCAAGGTACATAGAAAATCAGAGTTTGCAACAAATCAAATTCCAAGGAAGATTTGGCAATGAAGATGGTGTTTTCAAAACCTCCTCACGAATATAAAATTGAAGACCTCTTCGTTAGCTAAATGCAAAAAAAAAAGAATAACTCAATTCGGAGTTTGGATGACAAATATATGGCCATGGAAGGTTTGCTGTGTAGAAGAAAAGTGCAAATCGACTCAAATTCGAAGGAGATTTCAAATTCAAACTTTCTATCTCGATTGTTTCCAACTCTACCATGTCCAAGCCACAACCCTCCAGCCCCTTGGCCCTTAAATAGGACCCTAGGGGCACCCTCCAAAGCACCAATTCTTTCGTTCTTCCCATGTACTTAGATCTAGATTAGAGGATAGGGATTAGAGAGGGCTCTAATTAGGGATAGTTCTAATTAGAGTCGAGATTTGGAGCGTCTACGTTGGGAGGTTGCTGGAGTCTGCAACTTCTGTAATCTTCTCGGTAGTAAGCATTCCTCTGTGCTTCCTCTTTTTTATACTTTGCTATGATGGTTATTATATTTTGCATCTATGATTATCCTATTGTGTGTCTTCTTGATATTATGTGTGTTTTTGAGTCGGTAATTAGGTCGACTTAATTATCGCTTGCTTAGTCCTATGTTTAGATGCGGTATTTAGATCTAGTGAGAGAAACTATATCAAATTGTGCGGGATCGACGCTTAGATTAACCTTATCACATGATAGATGAACCGATGAAAAATGTGGTATTGGACTATAGGGTGAGAGCCACCTTACTGATCAATCTAGCATCTTATTCTTCCATCAATTTAGCATTGCAAACTTTGATCCTAGTTCTCTTGTCCTAACATTGTTTGATATTTCTAGCTTTTAGGCTAATTACTCTGTTGTAAGGTCGAGGATGCCGACTAGAGGGGGGTGAATAGGCGGCTTTTAAAATTCTCTCGCTAATTTCTACGAAGCAATTCACCCCTAATTATCCTAATACCAAAACCTTAACAAATATTAATACGGAAGCGATAAACTAAGGTTTTGACAATTAAAGCCTAAATCAACTAGGCTCACTATGTGCACTAACTAATTATGTCTTTAACAATAATTGCAATTCTAAAGACAAGCAATCAATCAATCAATTTAATTCTATGAATATAAATTGCTTGAATATAAATAATGAAAACAATGCAAGCACAAGAGACACAATACTTTTTACCGTGGTGTTCGGACACGTTGAGGTTAGCCCAAACGAATTGGACCGGCTCCACGAATTGAGCACCCACCTCGAATCCACTAGTGGTAGCTCCTTTTCCCTCCCGGGTAGGCGAGCTCCAACCTTCACAAACTTCGCCGGGACTTTTCACAACCTCCGTTGAGAAGCTCACCGCGCACGACGCTCTACGCCGTCTAGGAGACGACAACCTCCAAGAGTAACAAGTCAAGCCCTTTCGCTTGAACTTCACCTAGTGCAACACATGCACTCCGGTGACCTCCTACGTGCAACACATGCACTAGGATCCTCCTCAAGTGCAACACATGCACAAGAGGCTCTCAATCCTCTCCTAATTGCAACACATGCAATTAGAGGCTCACACTAGCTCAAGAAGCAAATGGAAGAGGGCAACACATGCACACAACTCCTACAAACACCCAAATGCTCTAGCACACAGCCAACCTTTTTTCCTTGTCCCCCAAGGCCTCCTTTTATAGCCTCCAAGCCAAAACTAGCCGTTGAGGGCGAAATCTGGAAAAAACTCAAGAAACCCGGCTACTGCCCTCATCGGGACCGTAGCACGGCCTCTCGCCAACGGCTACAAAACTAGCCGCAGGTGGTTTTCGTAGCACCGCCAACTAGGAGCGGTGCTACCGCTCGGGCGGTAGCACCGGCCTTCACCCCGGTAGCACCGGATCTAAGCCGAACACAAAAACACCCCCTCTGGATTTTTCACACCGGCCAGAGGAGCGGTAGCACCGGACCTCCGGTGCTACCGGCCTACCATGGGCGGTTGCACCGGACTGCCAACCCGCCCAAGAACATCCCTCTCTGGAAATTTCACACCGGCCAGAGAGACGGTAGCACCGGTCTCCCGGTGCTACCGGCTAAAACTGCAGTAGCACCGGACCCCGGTGCTACCGGCCTTACAAGGGCAGTACGACCGACCTTAGGGAGAAAACACTGTTTTTCACAAAAACTTTTCTCCAAACCATTGAAGATTTATTCTTTGAGCTATGTGAGGATCAACACATGATCACAACACTATGCAAAACACATTTGCACATGTTAATCACATACTCCAAAGAATCTCATTAAGCACAACTTATTTGCAAAACATATTTGCCAATAAACCAAGAACTTATGAGATCAATCCTCTTAGCCATGTGATGATCAACACATGATCAAGTTAATTTGCAAAACACATTTGCAAACCCTATTCACATGCTCTAGGATCGAAACCCATAATCTCAAGTTCATTTGCAAAACACATTTGCAAATAACAACTCCAACTTATTTGCAAAATACATTCGCAAATAAACCACGAACCTATAAGATCAATCCTCTTAGCCATGTAAGGATCAACACATAATCCCGACACTTTGCAAAACACATTTGCAAATGCCAACACATGCTCTAGGATCGAACCTCATAACTTCCAGCTTATTTGCAAAACACATTGGCAAATAACAAGACAACACTTTGCAAAAACACATTTTGCAACTAAACCAAGCTTAGCCTTGTGATGATCAACACATGACCCAATCACAAGCTAAAACACCAAAGCATGACCTCTCTATTTGCAACTCATGCAAATCTCTAGCACCATGCAAACAATCACAACAAATTCAAGTGCATGAGCTCTCTATTTGCAACACATGCAAATCTCTAACTCCATGCAATCACTTTAAACCAAATTGCTTGAGCTCTCTCCTTTTGCAATACATGCAAAACTTAGCTCCAAGCAATAACCACATAAACAATATTGCGTAAGCTATTTCCCATTTTGCAACACATGCAAATCCATAGCTTCATGCAAAAACCAAACCAAATAAGATTCAATTAAGATGCAAGTATGATCACCCTTATTTGCAACACATGCAAATACTTAGCTCATACAAAATCCAATGCACAAGCTTCACCCATTTGCAATACATGCCAAATGGTTAGCTTTATGCAAACACCAAACAAGAGAGTGAGCTAGAGTGAACTGGATTGAGTTCATCAATACATGATGAAGCTCAAGCTAAAAGACTCAACCCCTCTTAATAGTACGGCAACCTAACTAGCAACCCGGTCTCCCAACCAAACACCGAGACCGATAAAAGACTAGGAACATATCCTTAGCCCTAACTAGTTATACCTTTGCCTCTAGCGATCCATTTGGAGCTTTTATGATTTCCAATCATCTTCTCTCCAGGATCACATCTTCTTCTTCTTGGTCATCAACACATGATGAACCTTTGGCTCTTCTCTTTACTTCGGGATCACCTCTTGAAGCTCATCAACACATGATGACTTCTTCTTCTTCCCGATTCTTTATTTTCTTGGACTCAACCTACTTCACAACTTATGGAAGATGTTAGTCCAACAAACACGGTTGTCTCATCATCACCGCACTCCATTAACACATAATGGATGCCTCTAAGATCGATTGAGCACAACCCCAATTAAGTTGAATGATTAATTGTTGTCTTGAGTCAACTAATGCTTCATTATACTCAAGAACTTTTCACTTGTCTTTAATCAACAAGGAACACCATCATTTTATTGATTAAAAGACAATCGAACTCAATTTAAATTTCATTTAAATTGATATGAGTATATATATATAACTACACAAGTTTCATATACTCAAATAATTGTTTCAAAGTCTTGATCCTTTATATGTTATTTAGCAATAAGACATGGATCAATACTTTTGAAACAACAAGTTAAATTATAAACTCCCCCTAGATGTGTGCATTCATGTAATATATGAATTAGGAACATAATGCACATATTTGGACTAAAGCAACGGAAGAGTTCATACTTTAACTTGAATTCTAAGTATGCATATAGATAATTGAATTGAATACAAGTGCATACCTTAGGTTTTCCATTTTCTATCCAAATATGAGACTAATAAGAATAAGGCTCAATAGAACATGTTAGTCTCATAATGATTAGATTTGTCATTAAACAATGATTAAACATTAATATTAAACCAATCACCAAAACTAATGGAGCTTGAACTTACATCTGTGCCTAGCTATCTTTTTACTGAAGTTGGATCACGTTCATCCCTCATATCCGTTTACCTTGGGGTAGTTACATGATTTTTAGTTGTTGAACCCTAGGCGAAGTTATTCCGTGATCTATTAATACAATAACATTGGAATACTTCAGGAGAAAGGCTACAATTGATCCATGCGCTTGTGGTTACATTTGACTGCACATAGTTTGCATCGACAGTACTTAACAAAAAATGATTTGTTCTTGTGTGCTTTTTACAGAAGAAATGGTACACTTTGTTGGATTCCTCAAACTAGCATGAAATTTAGCAGCTTGGATGAGGCTTGGGATTTTTGGGACTGTTATGGAGGTCGGATTGGGTTAAGTGTAGGAAAGAGGTACTCAAACCCAAGTAAGTTCGATGGAAAAAATCAATTCATGTAGATATGTTTCTCGCAAGTCATTCCTGAATCAATAAAGCAATTTTTGAGCGCTGCACGCCTAAAGAAAAAACCAGCTCAGAAAAGAAGCTCAAAGAGAAAGCTAACTTGGATTGACAGACGACACAAGATAAGGAAGAAAGGACCGAGTAAAGTTACGACACACAGCAATTCTCGAAAGTATGTTTCTTATATGCTAAAAATGAATTACTTTGTTTGACTTATTTGTGCTAGACCATTCAAATATAGTCTAATACTCTGTTTGAACCTTCAAATTACTTTTTTGCCTAGCAACAAGAAAATGAGGCCAGAACAACACAAACTCAATTAGTAGCAGAGAAAGCTTCTGGGAGCAATGGGAATGATTTCCAAGAATATAGGTTCATCAAGAATTATGTTGAATTATTGATGGTACTTTTCTTGTGCAATTGTGTACTTAGCAAGAATATTCAGTAACGCATTGTTGTTCTATTAACTAATACTCTTAACAATGCAGGGTTCTAGTGCCGAAGACATATGCTCAGAAGATTTTTTTTATCATCTCATGACTTTAGAAGACATCGGGCCTAAAGTTTGGAAATTACTAGCAGCTTGTTGTGTTTTTAGACTCTCTTTTGATATAAATTGGCTACATCAATCTTCCATTTGTTGAACAGAGTTGTTTGAGAATACCAGTTCTTGCAAACTGTGAGTATTATTCAATTAAATTTTAGAACATTTGATACAGCTTGGAATTTTATCACCAACGTACATGTCATTCATGTCCTTCTATTGTATCACTGTCATAGACACTGACACCAGCATGCAGTAGTGTGAAGGAGGCTTTAGTGTGCTGCCTGTACATGAACACATTCGTCCTCGCTGGCTAATTGAGCTGCTGCTCCCCCATTGCCATGGCCGCCAGCTACTCAGCATCACCTGCATCCTCATTTCGCTTGCGCTCCTACCCACTCACGGTGCGTCGCTACCCACGCACACGCTTAGCTCTGCCGTTGCGCCCTTGCGCTCACAGAGATGTAGAGAGTTTGCCTGGTGGAATCGGGGAAAGAAGAATGAGGAGCCAAAGGAGAGCGTTAGATTGGCTTGGACGAAGGATGCTGTGGGCTCGTTACGGCCTGACGTGCCTCAGCAACATCAGAGGAGCCGGTTCTCATGTACTCACTCATGTTCAGCAGTTTGCTTGCTCTGGAAGATGACTTACTTTTGTGTTTTGTTGTTTTCTTTGTTATTTTATCTGTTTTGCATGGGTGATATTTTATCTCAGGAGGCTTTAAGCTCAGATCTGTAGGCAAAGACTGTTGATACTTATATATGCATATGCGGCTCAATTGCAGCAAAGTTTGCTAGACTAATTATATCTTCCGCTAGAGTTGGGTCCAATTCATAAAACTTTTCCCGGCCTAATGCAAAATCGGGCTGGCAGTAATGGTCGTAGTATCCGATTTATCCAATAGTAACACCTCTATATTTACTATTTAATTAATCAGAATCTTCTAGAAAAACCTTAGAGAAATGCTACAAAATACTATAGCATCACTAGCCATCCAATGGGATACTGATTCACCGTAGGATCCAGTCCTCTCGTGTGATCTCATCCATAGACAACCACTCCCGATGATTGAAGTTTTGAAATAACTCATCTCTAATTTGAGTTGTTCCCTCCCACTCCTCTCTCTCTTTCCAATACTCCTAATCCCCTTTCTCGCCATCTCTCCAGACTAGATCCCTCCTCTTGTCTCTCTCCACACTAGACCTGGGCATTGGGCTATGTCGGGGTAGCATGGTATGGGCCCGATGGGCCGCGGGCCTAGACTGTGTCGTGCCAGCTCAACTCGCTTCCGATGAGTCTAGACACGGCTCATTGGCACGTCATGCCAACTTCGTGTTGTGTCGGCCTCGGCCGGGTCTATTTTGACTATTGTAGAAAAGAGAAAAGGGGCTAGAGAAGAGCGGGGCACCTACTGGCGTGGTCACGAGTACGGAGTGTTGCTTCACCGAAGGTGAGGAAGGCGCTAGCAACAGGGAAGAAGCACATATGGTGGCTGAAGACGGTGGCGACGCGGTGCGAAAAGGCCGGATTTGGTGGCGGCATGGCTAATGCCACTGGATCCAGTGTTGTTGTTGTCTTGTTCCTCTCCGGTCACCATCGTCTTCTTCGTTGGGACGGTCGACGAAGGTGGCGGCATGATCGAAGGCCCCTAGATTTAGCACCAAGGCGGCGGGGATGGTAAAGAGGGGATGGCATGGGACGGCGGGGGAGGTGGCAGTGTAGAGAGGAAGTAGGGGTGGAAGAGAGTGAGAGGAGAGAGAGAGGAGACGACAGAGGCGCGAGGAGATGGCGACTGCACCGGATGGGTCATGGGAGGAGGCGAAGGAGAGAGGTAGTATTTGATGATGGGCTGGGATGCTAGGGTAAGATAGTTGATGATAGGCTGAATTGTAGATAGGATATTTTTTTTATAAAAGAGTCGCATTCGTGCTAGCCGGCCCAGGCATGGCCCAATCAGTCATGCTATGCCGTTCATTGTGCTGAGTTTCTAGGTTCGACACGGCCCGTCATTTGTGTCGTGCCATGCTTTGGGCCATGTTGGGCTAGCCCAAAATAGCACAACCCATTGTGCATGTCTACTTAACACCGAGCACTGGCAGCCGATTCGTCGTGGGTGGATATAAATCTCATGTTGAGTTGCCTCAATTTAGTCTTGGCAGTGGTGTTGGAGCTGAGCATATGCGGGTGAAATGTTTGAGAAGGACGCAGTGTCAATGAGCTTGAGCGGGTGCATCATCGCTGATGGATCTGACACCAAGCCATCTCCATTCCATGCTAGCAACAATGAGCCTAAGTAGGTGCGGCGATGATAGTGGATCTAACATGGCAACCCCTCCATCCAGTACCATTGTTGTTGTGTCGATGGGTGAGCAGGCGCCAGGAAAGCACACGGTGGTGATGCGCAAGCAGGTACGGTGGCAATGTTCAAAGCAGGTGCAACGGTGGCGCCTAAGCTGGCATGGTAGTGGCTCTCAACGTTACTTGTGTTTTTCTTCTTTATCTGATATTGTGTGAAGCATTCATAGATTTTGCTTCATACTATGTTGAAACTTGCTCGGAACATTGAAACTCAGATGCAACGGTGATGCTTTGTTGAATATTTATGAAACTTTTTTAAAACTTGCATGAAACTTATTGAAACTCGTTTAAAGCCTGTAAAACTAGTTGAAACTTTGCTTCTAAAACTTCATTGAAACTTGCATGAAGTTTGCTTAAAGCTTGCAAAACTAATTGAAACTTTGCTTCTAAAACTTGCATGAAACTTCTTTAAACTTACTTAATGCCTACAAAACTAGTTGAAACTCTGCTTCTAAAGCTTCGTTGAAATGTGTACAAAACTTTTTGAAACTTGCTTAAAGCTTGCGAAACTAGTTGAAACTCGATTTTTGAAACTTCGTTGAAACTTGTATGAAACTTCTTAAAACTTGCTCGAAGCTCGTGAAACTCATTGAACTCTTCTTTTTTGACACTTGTTGAAACTCGTTGAACTCTTAGTTTGAAACTTTTGAAACTTGTCGTATGTGTCCTCTAGCAAGCCCCATGGAAGATATTGAAGTTCCTCACGTGCGCCATGGATGGGCTTGTCTGCGTGCCGCATGCGGAGGTTGGCGACGTGGTTTCACACATGCTCCCACAGATGAAGGAGGGTGGTGGCGAGGCTGCGTGCGAAGGAGGTAGGTTGGCGATGAGTTTTTGCGAGGACGATGACACGATCTCGCTAGCACTCCGGCGTGCTCTATGGAGGACGTCAATGATGAGGTCTCTCGTGGAGCGGGTAGTCAATGATTCAACGGGGTCAAGTCCGAGCGGTTTATTCTTGTCATATTTTCGCAAGCGTCCTAGCTGCATCGTTCGATTACATTTCATGTAACGATTGGGACCTATGCCGTCTCTTCCCATCTGATCTGAAGGTTGTGACCTATGCTTAGGGGTGGGCATTCGGTTAATTCGGTTTTTTCGGTTTAAAAAATATTTTGGTTTTTGAGAATTGCTAACCGAACCAAACCGAATATTTTCAAAAATTGAACAAAAAAACCGAATTTGTTCGGTTTGGTTATTTTGGTGTTTCGGTTCACCGAAAAAAATCCAAGCAGCAGGCCCCGACTCGGTGACTCCCCTGTGCTCCCTGCCCGTGCGTTGCCTCATGCTCGCAGTCCACTCCCCACTCATGCTCGCCGTCGCCGCGCACGTCGTCACTATCTCCGTCGTCATGACCGCGTCAGAGGGGGAGGCAGGGGGCGAGGGAGGGAACCCGAGCCGCAGTCACAGAGAGACGCAGCGGTCGGCCACCATACGCGGAGAGAGGAGGCGGCCGACTAGCGACCAGCCAAGATGGCGAGGGAGGGAAGAGTGGCGGAGGGAGGCGAGGGCGAGGCGAGGGCCGAGGGGGTGGCAGGAGGCAGGAGGCGAGAGGGTGGCAGGTGGCGGGAGGCGAGGGGGCCGTGGGGGCGAGGTAGTCAGAGGGGGCGTGATGGAGCCGCGTGCGGGGAGAGGAAGGGATGAAAGTTCAAGCTCCATTAAACTGGTTTTGGTGTTAATGACAAATCTAATATTGAGATTAACTCTTTTGATAATCATAATTTTGATTAGACTCAATTATTAATTAATGACAAATCCTTTTATGAGACTAATTCTTTTGTTGAGCTTAACTCTTATTAGTCTCTTTTGGATGAAAAAAATGGAAATATGAAAGGTATGCATTCGAATTCATATTATCATATTTTGTTGCATTCTTTGATGTCAAATATGTTATAATTTTATTGATAAATCTAAATGTGAGACTAATGTGTTTATTGAGTATATTTTTGAATAGTCTCATGAAAAAGAAAAATAGAAATCCAAAAGATATGTATCCAATGCAACTTTATTATTTCTAGATACATTTCTTGGATTCAAGATAAAGGTGAACTCCACCATTGTTTTAACCTTAAGATGTGCATTTTGTTTCGACTCTATATATACATGAATGCACACATTTAGGGAGTTAATGCTTTACCTTGATGTTTCAATAGTATTGATCTAATTCATCTTTCTATATCAAGGATCATTACTTTGAAACAATCCCTTGAGTATATTTAACTTGTGTACTTGTAGTATACTCATGTCAATATAGGATAAACTCTAAAGCAATCTCAAATTGATTATGTGCATATTGATTCCAAATTCAATTATTTATATGCACATATATTCAATGGAGTTTATTCTATAATTAATGGTCTTAAGAGTATTGATCCCTTTCCACCACTCCATATAAATTGGATCATTACTTTTAGATTCCATCGAATTGAGTATATGAAACTTGTGTAGTTAATATATACTCATGACAATTTAAATACAATTTAAATTATGTTCGGTTGCCATTCAATCAACAAAGAACTAGTCATGTGTTGATGGTTCACTTTGTTGATCCTAGGGCGATCGAAAGTTCTTGTGTATATGAAGCATTAGTTGCATTAGTATACTCAAGGCACAATTAATCTTTCAATCAGTTTTCTTTGGGTTGTGCTCAATCGATTTTGGGGGCATCCATTATGTGTTAATGGAGTGCATTGATGATTGAGATAACCATGTGTTTGGACTAACACTTTCAATGAGTTTGAAATAGGTTAAGTCCAAGGTTTAGACAGATAAACGGGACAAGTACATCATCATGTGTTGATGAGCTTTAAAAGAGGATCCCGAAGCTAAGACAAGGGGAGTTCATCATGTGTTGATGAACAAGATGAAGATCCCTATTTGAAGAGAAGATGATCGGTCATCATGAAAGCTCCAAGTGGCTGCGAGAGGCAAAGGTAAAACTAGCTAGAGCTAAGGATGTATTCCTAATCTTTTACCAGTCTCGGTGTTTGGATGGGAGACCGAATTGCTATTATATGTTGCCGTACTATTAAGAGGGGTCGAGTCTTATAGCTTGAGCTTTACCATGTGTTGATGAACTTAATCCGATTCACTCTAGCTCACTCTCTTGTTTGGATTTTGTATTAGCTAAGTATTTGCATGTGTTGCAAATAAGGGAGCTCATGCTCGCTTCTTATTGAATCTTAATCGATTTGGTTTTTGCATGGGGCTATGGATTTGCATGTGTTGCAAAAGGGAGATAGCTCATGTAATTTGGTTTATATGATTTTTGTATGGAGCTAAGTTTTGCATGTGTTACAAAAGGTGAGAGCTCATGCATCAGTGTTTTAGCTCGTGATTTGATCATGTGTTGATCATCACAAGGCTAAGTAAAGTTTATGATTTTTCTATTTGCAAATAATCTAGAGGTTATAATTTTGATCCTAAAGCATGTGTTTTGCAAAGTGTCAAGATCATGTGTTGATCCTTACATGGCTAGAGGATTGATCTCATGGGTTCTCGATTTATTTGCAAATTATTTTGATCATGAGTTGATCACCAAATGGTATAATATTTGATCTTATTGACTCTTGCTAGCTTGTAGTCACGCTCTTGATCAAGTCTATGCGAGGGATTTCGAGAAAATCAGATTTTGGACTTGAGTGACTACATTGGACTTTATGTTTTGTTATATTTAAAAATATCTATGGTTGCTTAAATCTTGACAAAGGGTGGAGATTGTAGCCCTCGTGATAAGCTTCGCATAGAGTTCAAGATTACCTAAATCGGAATTCGGAGTAAAAAATTATGAGCGTTTTAGTAGTCAAACAAGGTAACATCGGCTAGATGGGCGGTAGCACCACCCGAGGTGGTATCACCGGCCTAGAGGCAGTGTAAAAACTCCAGAGAAGTATTTTTTCGTTGAAATGGCCGGTGCTACCAGTCCTAGATGGGCGGTAGCACCGACGTACTGTAGCAATGGCTAGTTTTTGGTGTTTTTAATGCACAAAAGTGATCGTTGGCCGGTGCTACCAGCCCTAGTAGGGCGGTAGCACTGGGTTTGCTGTATTTTTTGCCCGTTTTGCCCCTCAACAGCTATTTTTCTTTGAAGAGGCTATAAAAGGAGCCTTAGAGGCTGGCATTTGGTTATTGTTGGCCTTGTTGAGCATTTGGGTGGTGTTGTGCATGTGTTGCACTCCCATATTTGGTTTTTGAGCTAAGTGTGAGCCCTATTTGTATGTGTTGTATTTAGGAGAGGATTGAGAGCTTCTTGTGCATGTGTTACACTTGAGGAAAGCCTTGTGCATGTGTTGCACTCGGTGTCGGCATTTCGAGCACCGGCAAGTGAATTTTTAAGTCTAAGGGGTCGCGCGCTCCCTCTCCTTGAATGGTTAGACTCAGGAGTCCAAGACGTATACTGGTTCGGGCCGAACGTCCCTACTCCAGTTCGTGTGGTGGTGTTGTATTGCTACGGGTGCAGATGACTGCACTGTTTTTACAAGCGGGAGCTAAGGGCTCGAATGGGTGAGAGCAAATACAGCCTATTCGTGAGGATCGAGAGCAGGGAGTCCGTCGCCTCTCCCAGAGGATCCCGCCTCCCTTTATATAGCCGGAGGGGCAAAGTTATATGGGAAGTTGGGAGCGAAAAGGACGAGGTGATCTATGCTAGGAGCTCGTCCTTCGCTTTGTCGCTTGGACAACGCCCGCTTCCCACGCCGTAGGTGAACTCACCGAGCAGAGCGCTTTGCCGCTTCACCGAAACAACAAGACCGTTAGGCGCCGACGCTGCCTCGGAGGAGCGCTACCGACAAATACTTATAACAGGTACCCTAACGCCCAAGGTGACCACCAAGAGCCTCAAGCACACCAAGCCCAACAGCCGCCTCGACACCCCACTCACCGATCAAGCACCTGCAAAGCCACACGGACTTCCTTCCCGACCGACTAAGGGAATGTCTCCGACCGAGCTAAGCTCCCGACCTCCTCACGAGACGGCCCCGGCCCGACTGCAGCGAGCTCCCGACCGCAGCAGTCGAACCCCGACCGATCGCGCTAAGACCACCCCGCCAAGGGCCGCGTGTCAAGCCTCTACCGACAACCGCCACGCACTTCTACTTAACGGGTCAATCAAAGTGACTATACAAGGCAGTGGCTCCTTCCCGCAGGGTTTAAATGAATGACCAAATCATGCTCCCATCCCATCACCGGCCGTGATACAAGACGAAGACACGCCTCTCCCGAGGTAGCACCCACGCCAGCGCAAAGAACGCCAACACCGTAAGGTTCGCAGAGGGCGTGTACGCTGCTTCCGGGAAATACCTAACCGCTCGACCGACTAAAGCTACCGACCCAAAGATGGGCAAGACCGAGCGATGATCGGTCGCCAGAACGGCGATCAAGCTCCTAGGGTAGGTCGCCTCGCCCTCTCCCACTCGATGTAACCCGCCTTCCTTTCGTGATAAAGGAGGCAGAACTCCCTTAAAAGGAGGAGAGAGCGCCATCAAACCCATCTCGCTAAGTCATTGGCACTCGCTAGGTAAACTCGTGCGCTATCCAGCACCAAGAGAATACAACGCCACCACACGAATCGAGTAGGGATCTTCGCCCGAACCAAGATACATCTCGACTTCGAGTCTAACCATTCAGGAGTGGAACGCGCGACCCTTAGACTTACAAATTTACTTGCTGCTGCTCAAACGCCGATAGTTGGCGCGCCCGTAGGGTCTTCGTGCGCTTCATCACCATCTCCGGATTCCGCTTGCCTCCTCGATGGCATCTTCCACTGTGGACGGCATGGTCGCTACTGGAAGCCGATCCGCTTCGGCCCTCAACTTTGCCGTGCACCTCGGTGGGAGGGCTTACGCCTCCCGCCGCCACCGGAGTTCCGGTGCTCACCGAAGCTTGGGCGCCATCTCCGACGATTTCGCCAAGCTCCGCCTGGGCGCCTGCAGTCCTGCAGCCGGAGTTCGAGGAGCGCCCGCCACGCCTCGCGAAGCTTCGCTGGCTCGACAGTGACCGTGTCACCCCGCGCAGCTCACGACTTAGGCTATGGCTCGCCACATGCCGCCTCTATCCACGAGCCGCTGGAAGACTCTTCCACCACGACTCCAATTGAGACGAGTACCACGCCACGGACGGACTCGCGAGTGCAACATGGCGGCACGGCCGATTAATCATAACCCCGCGTTACGGGGCTCCCATCCGCAGACCGAGGCGCAGGAGGGGGAACACCCACGCGATCGCGGTCGAACGCGCCAAGCCCGCCGCGGCCAACTCCAAATGACAACGCGAAGAGTCGGATAGGCAAAGGGTCGAGCTCGACCAACCTGTGCCAACTCGGAGCAGATAAGCCCGCGACCAAAGAGGTGCTCGGCGACGCGCGACGACGCTGCTAGGCACACCACAAGCCGGCTAAGAATCCGACGGCCCTCGTTCTTCCCCATGCAAGCGTAACGCGTAGCGCGGGCTGCGATGCCGCCGAGGCCTTCCGGAGTCGGGCCGACCCGCAGGCCAAGGCCACATACCGTAACCTCCGGGTGGTAGAGCGCGCGCAGCAGTAACACATGCAGCCTCCGGCCTTATCGCCCGCGCCACCTCGCCACCGGCCCGCATCACGCCGGTTTACCGGTCCAAGGCGGGCGCCACACCACGAAGCCGCCCCAGCCTCACGCACTCGGCGCCATGCCTCGGACGCTTCACGACATTCGCGCCACCCTCGAGGCGCCAAGAAAGGCGGAGGAGGCCATCCACTCACGTGATAGTGGACGGCAGCGCCACCGCCGCAGCCTCAAGCCCCGATGGTCCCGGACCACGAAGCCGCCAAGGGATCCGACAGCGGATTTCCGCCAGATTCCGGCGCCACTAACATCGCCAAGTACATCGGGCCACGAACCTGTGTCCGGCTTGAAGACTACCGCTCGCATGTCAAAGCGGGGAGCGACTGATGATCTCTTCATCATCCAAGACTCTCCCATCTACCTTATGGACTCGACCGAGCTTGGCTTGAGTACTTGCCCGCCGTAACTATCAGAATCGGCCGACTTGAAGACCTCTTCGTCGGAACTTCCGTGGCACTTACAAGTGCCCCGCAACTCCTCGACTGGCGGCTGCAAGCAGCCAGTGAAACCCTCCGGGATTATATCCGCGGTTTTCCCGCCACAGCAACGAAGCTCCCGACATCTCCGACGCCGATGTCGTGGGAGCATTCATCTACGGTACTCTCCGCAAGGCCTCGGTGCACAAACTGGCCGTCTCAAGCCCAGACTACCAAAGAGCTCTCGACATCGCCATCAACCACGCCCGGCGAGGAGGCCAGGGGCTATCTTCGGCTGAGGAAAGGCCCGGCAAGAGCCGCGTCCGACCGGATCCGATCTTCCGACCGCTCCGGCGCGAAAGCGGCATGGAAAACAGTCCGCGAGCCCTGTGTGTCGCCATCGCCGACCGCCGCGCAGCGCGATGGCGCGACCGATCGCCGTCGCGCCGACCACTTCGAGAAATTGATGGATGTACCGTTCAAACCACGGGTTCCCGTCAAACATAAGTACCGGATCGCTGCGAGTCTCGAGGCACTTCCTTTCCCGCGCCCCCACGACGCCACGGGCAAAGGAAAGAGCGCCCACGCCCCACGTCGCGGAGAAGAAGGCGACGACGAGTTCCCTAACCCGACGGCCGCCTCATGATCTTTGGCGGACCGGCGTTACGCCGACAAGCCGCCGGCCAACCGCTTACCGTGAGGTCCACACCGCTTCACCGGTCGTCCTCAATACCTCCGGTGGTCGAATTCGGTCACCTTGATCGGGCCGATCACCCTCGACCACGCCCCCTACCGAAGATACCACGTGGTCGAATTTATCGGGGGAAGAAGCGCCACCAAGGCGCCATGGATGGCGGCAATGCCTCAACATCCTCTAAGTGGAGACGCCGACGCCATGGGGATTCTCGCTCGAGTCTCCGACCGAGCAAGGCTCCTTTCCACGGTGTCATCCCCGCCAACAGTGCCCATCCGCCGGGCAGATCGACCGCCGTCACCTTTGGGGAACCAGGAATTTCCGCACCGAGACCCTCACTTTCGAGGTTGCGGATTTCTCCGGCTCCTATCACACCATCTTGGGGCGCTATGCTACGCCAAGTTCATGGCGGCCCCAGCCACGCTACCTCAAATCAAGATGCCCGACCACGAGGAGTCATCACTGTGGCATCATCTTTCCAGCTTGCCTACAATCGCGAAAGCATGTTAGTAGAGCTCGCCGGCGAGTCATCGCGTCTCGCCGAAGCTCGACAACCTCGTGAGGAAGCCCGAGTCCGCCCGAGTCCAAGAAGTCGGGGGGATCCTTCAAGTCCGCCGAGGACACGAAGAAGGTCGCGGTCGATCCTCGTGATCCGACTCAAGACTGCTCGGTCGGAGCCACGCCCCGCCAAATAGGAAAGCGCGCTGCCGACTTCCTCGCGCCAACAATGACGTCTTCGCATGGAGGACCTCCGACATGCCAGAATCCTGGGAAGTCGCCGAGCACTCTTGAGCATCCGACCTGTGCTCAAAGCCGGTTGCTCAACGCCGCGCTAACGCTTCGGACGAGGAGAGGCGCAGGATCATAGGGAGGAGATCGCCAAGCTTTTGGTCTTGTGTTTTATAAAGAGGTCCGCCACCCCGAGTGGTCGCCAACCTCGTACTTGTAAAAAGAAAATGGGCAATGGAGAATGTGTTGACTACACAAGTTCAACAAAGCGTGTCCCAGGACCTGCTCCTTGCCCCGCAGATCGACTAAGTCGTCGACTCCACCGCTGGGTGCGAGTCTCTTTCCTTTTGATGCCTACTCAAAGCTACCACCAGATAGCACTAAAGGAGTCCGACCATTTCGCGACTTCCTTCATCACGCCGCTCGCTCATTCTCGCACGCTACAATGCCATTCGCCTAAAGAACGCGGCGCTACATACCAACGATGTATGCAAACATGCTTCAACAACCAGATCGGCCGCAACGTTGAGGCCTATGTTGACGACATCGTCGTGGAGACCAGGAATGTGCACGACCTTATTGCCGACCGAAGAAACTTTTGCGAATTTCCGACGGCTCCGTATAAAGCTCAACCCCGAGAAATGCGTCTTCGGGGTCCCCAAGGGGAAGCTGCTTGGCTTCATCGTTTCGAGCGAGGAATCGAGGCCAATCAGAGAAGATCTCGGCGATCGCAAGAATGGGCCCGATTCCTAATCTCAAGGGGTCCAGAGGCTAGCAGGTGCCTTGCCGCTTGAGCTGCTTTCGTGTCTCGCCTCGGCGAGCGCGAATGCCGCTATATAGGTCGCCAAGAAATCCGACCGCTTCACCGGACTCAGAGGCTCAGAAGCCTCACCCGCTCAAGGTCTTCCTATCTCACTTCCAATCTCGGTCGCCTAAAGACCGAGCGTAACCGGCCGCTTCTCTACATCGCCGCCATCGCCAAGTCGCCGCTGCAGCCCTTGTGGTGGAACGAAGGGAGGAAGGCCGTGAACTCAAGGTACAACGCCAATCTACTTCATCACCGAGGT
The DNA here is from genome assembly GCA_036346275.1 of Otatea glauca. Classification (NCBI taxonomy): domain Eukaryota; kingdom Viridiplantae; phylum Streptophyta; class Magnoliopsida; order Poales; family Poaceae; genus Otatea; species Otatea glauca. Next base: position 67,991,334 of record CM070716.1, on the reverse strand, counting down.
TCTTTCCGAGTCCAAGGCTCGGTACCCACAGTGTAGAAGAAGGCCGCTTCACGCGGTGCTCACCGCCAAGAGAAAGCTCGCCCATTACTTTGACCAAAGACGCCATCACTGTGGTGACCGCATCCCCGCCGGCGAGATCGCTGCAGAATCGCGACGCCCGGAGGATAGCCAAGTGGGCGCCGAGCTCAGTGATTCACGGCATAACGTGACGCCCTCGGACAATGATCAAGTCGCAGCCCTTGCGGACTTCATCGTAAAGTGGACCAAGCCCAGCGCCACGGTGATCGAGGACCCGAGCATCGACAATGTACTTTGATGGATCCTACACCAAGAACGGGCGCGGCGCAGGAGTCGCCATCATTTCCCACTCGGAACAAACTTCAATACGCCATCGTTGCTTCTTCGACGACCAACAACATAGCCGAGCACGAGGCTCTCGCCAACGGTCCGGATCGCCGCTGACCTTTGGCCGACTAAGATCATCATGGGGACTCCAAGCTTGTCGTCGACCAGGTCATGAAGGCTTTGAGCCGCGAGACGCCAGATGGTCGCAGATCGCTGAAGTGCGCAAGCTCGAGGAGCGGTTCAAGAGTTTCGAGCCCACCACAGCCTACAGACGCTACAACAAAGCCGAGGCCGATTGTCTAGCCAATCTTGCCTCCAAAGAAAGGGTCACCCCACTGGGATCTTCGTCCACACTCCCGCAACCTTCCATTCAGCTTGACTCGGTGGCCGAGCGGTTCCGATTCACCTAAAGACGGCCACCCCGATCACGCTGCTGGTCGGCGCAGATTTGGTCGGATCAAACCGCAGCTGCGGTTGGCAACTGAATCCGACCGAGGAAGCTCTTCATCAATCGCTTGACGGATGGGTCACCTCCGACCCGATCGAGGCCCGCGCCGCCGGGGCAAAATCTTTCGCCCCCGATCGCCTGCATTTTACAAAAGGAGTCCTCCGGTCCTCCGTGAGGTGCATTCGCCGACTCAAGGGAAGCAAATGCCGCCGATATCCATGGCGTGGTCCGCGCCACCATGTTGCACCCCGATCCTCGCTCAAAGGCCTTTCGACAAGGTTTTTATTGGCCGACCGCCGTGTCCGACGCCGAAAGCGATCGCGCGACCGCCGAAGGGTGCCAATTCTTTGCCCGACACACATCCGCCAAATTAAGCCTTGCAGACGATCCCCATCACTTGGCCGCTTGTAGTTTGGGGACTTGATCCGCTCTGCCCTTCAAGAAAGCGCTCGGGCTTTACTCATCTCCTAGTCGCGTGGATAAATTCACCAAGTGGATAGAGGCTAAGCTACCGTGAATGTCACGCTTCGCATAAGCAACCATCTTCTTCCGCGACATCATTTTTCGCCTTCGAGTCCCCAAATCTATCATCATCGACAACGAACGCAGCTTCACGTGAAAGGAGTTCCTTGAGTTCTCGACGACTTCAACATCCGTGTCGATTGGCGTACCGTGGCCCATCCGCTGACTAATGGCCGTGTCGAACGTAAACGGCATGATCCTTCAAGGACTGCCACGGATCTTCGCCGGCTCAAGCACTTCGGCGGCGGTGGTCGAGCCGCTCCGCCCTCCGGAGCTCGCGACTACGCCCACCCGAGCGATCGGGTTTACACCGCTCTTCATGATGTTCGCGCCGGCCGCCTTTGCCAACAGACCGGAGTATGGCGCCCAAGACTACAAGCTTTCGATGTGCCTCGGGCTCGCCGCAACAAGACGCCATCGACCACCGACGAGGCACATGACGTGGCCATCCCGCGATCACCAAATATCATCAAGCTCGCGACGCTACCACGTACCGCCAGTTCGAGGGCGATCCTTTAACGCCGGGCGACCGTCCTTCTGGCTGGTCCAAACCAAAGAAGACAAGCACAAGCTATCGCCGCTCGAAGGCCCCTTCACCGTCAGAGGTTCTCCGACCGCACCTTTCGACTTAAGGATCGCCGACGGTCACATCCTTCCAACGCTTGGAACATAGAAAAGTTAAGGCGATTCTATCCCTAAACTCTTTTCCTCGGGCGATTCTTTACCTTTATCTTTCCGAGCACCGGTCGCCTCGCGACGCCGGCCCCTTGGCGCCTCGCTCGATCGCCTAGTCGACGCTTATGCGGGTCGGTGACCGACTAACCATAAGGTCGATCCCGAGCGCAGAACCTCTCGACCTGCACACGGCCCACGCCCAGCCGCTATGGTTGCAAGGGCAAGGTCATAAGAAGGAAGTGCCTGAGTGGAATGACCTTAGTCACGGAACACTCTCCCGCAAGAACTCGCTAGCTCGCGCCATGCGGGTCGGTGACCGACTAACCATAAGGTCAATCTCGAGCAGAACCCTCTCGACCTGTTGCATACCACGCCCAGGCCGCTATGGTTGCAAGCGCGCCGCGAAGAAGGAAGTGCCCGAGCGAGGACCTTTAGTCGGCCGAACACTCCTCCCCGCTGCAGACTGCTAGCTCACGCGCTGTGGGTCGGTGACCGACCGTCACGCAGGTCCTCCCCTGCTGTAATCCTCTCGACCCAAGTACTATGGGCCTACCAAATGCTATGGTTCGACATTTTATGCAAGAAGGAAATGCCCAAGTGAGCGATCTTTGCCTGGTCAGAACACCGATCCTCACAAGTGCGCATAATCGCTGAGTAACCAAGATTCCTATCCTCTTAGCCCTCTCAAGCAACCCGACCACGCATAAGTGACCTTTGCCGCCCTTAGAGCTATGGCTCGGCCAAACGCTCGCCAAAAACACGTATGGGCAAGGGCGCATCGAACTTGTTAAACTTAAAATTTGCTTACAGCATGATAGTCTTTACAAATTAAAAGGTTAAATCTAATCGCTTGGCCCTTCCTCGAGGGCTGACTCGCGACGAGACATGGTCAAGTACCTCCCGAAAGGCAGCGGGTTTCTACCAGAGCTCAACTGCCGATCTTCCGCGGTCCGGCTCTCCGGCGACGCCATCGCCACCACCGCAAGGTCAATACCATCGAGCGCGATGGTGTTGACCAGCCGACTGGCGAAGCTCCAGCACCGCGCGGCGATCACCGCTTTCTCGACGCGCTCCGACTCGGGGCAGCAAGGGCGCGAGCGCGCCGCTCGCCGCGCCTAAGGACTAGGGCGCAGACGCCCTCGGGCCGGGCCGGCGGCTCTCCACCCAGCCTACCACTGATCGCTGCGAACCTCCGCGGCCGCCAGAGCCATCGCCCCGCGCGCGACCGCTTCCACGGCTCGCTGGGCGCCCTTCCGCTCTCAACCGCAAGGTTTAAGTTCTTCGCTCGCAGATGGCAACGGCGCCGATGATCACGACGCTTTAAGAGACTTTATCGACCGCTGGTTCGCCAGTTGTTTACCTTCTTGCCGCATCGCCAGAGAGGTCTTCAGCGAGGATGATCCTTCCGAAGCGGCCTCCCACTGAAAGCGACTCGCCGTGTCCTTCCGAGCCCGGGTCTCGCCGGTTCGCGCAGACGGTTTGCTCAAGGCTTGCGCGCCCCGCGGGCGCGGTGGCGGCGGCCTTAGCAACAAGGGCCTTCGCCAAAGAGGACTCGAAGCCACGCTTTCATCTCGTGGACAGGGCCCTTAGGCGCCATCAAGAGAGCCTTAGCGACCCTCAAGCTCCCGTGGACCTTCGCCGCCTCCGATCGCTTCACGCCACGCCTCTTGAGCTAGGCGCGCAACTCAAGGCGCAATTTGGCCGTTGTTTTCCTGACAACCGCTCACCGGCCGCCTCGAGCAAGCCCGCAGATGTCGCAAGGTGATGACTAACCGTTAGTCTCACTTCGCACAGACGCCGTAATTTTATAAGTTGGGTTCTTTCGCCAACTTACCTGATCGACGGCTTGACTCCTCCGACCATCGCCCCAACGCCTACCGAAGATTCCGCAAAGAGTCGCCCTTTCTGACCAGCTCCATCTCTCGCTCGGCCCGTAACGCTTTGTCAAGAGCGACCCACTCGCTTCTCTTCGCTCACCATCGATTCCTCACTCGTGGCCTCTCCCAGCTGGCTCTCGGTCGCTCGCTTCGGCGGGCGCCATCTGCCTGCAGCACCATCGGGCAACGATGGTAGGATCGTCCCCTGTGTACCTCGCGACTCCGCCGCGGACCCGGCCGCCGCCTCAGTGGGCGAGGGGTCGCACTTCAGCACCAAGGTTGCCTCTTGGCACGACACGGCGCGCGCCGCCATCTCTTCCTCCGCAGGGCCACCACATCGGACGGCGTGTCCCCAACCGAAGGCCGAAGCCTCGCGCAGCCGACTCGTGGGCGCGTGCCCTGGCCGCCAAAGATTCACGACGGCAGCCGACCGACGGCGCCTCGAACTTCCGCGCGGGCGTTGTCCTCGCGAAACCGCCACGAGACGCCCCACGGTCACACCAAAGATAGGCGCCGTGACGTGGCAAAACTCAAAAGCGGTTCGAACGGCTTTTCGCAAAGGTGTTTGAACAAAAGAAAAGAAGCATTTATCGAGCCGAAGGGTGCCCTGCAGCGCGCTCTTCACCGGCCCCTCCGAGGCGACTCCGCCGGCGCTTCCCTAAAGTCAGCCTCCATCAAGGCGCTGACGATGGCGGGCGACCGCACTCCTCCGCCCGAGGCCCTCACCACGCCTGCCTGTGGTGTTCTTCTCCCAGTCCACGACGATAATCACGGCCGGCTGGCCTGGCGAAACCCACAGCAGGCTGGATCGGTGCTTCCATCATTGCTTGTGGAGGTTGCACCCACAAAGAAGGGCTCTCCGACACGCTCACATGTTCGCCCTTCCTTCTTCTTCTTCTTCTTCTCCTCCTTCCACTTCTTGTGAGGAGTCGAGGCCATGGCTCGCCTGTCACGGGCCGCCTCCTTGTCTCCCGAGAGCGTGCTCGGGAGGACATGCCCAAGAGTCCCTAGAAGATAAAAAGCACCGGTCGCACTGTGACGTTAAACGCAGAAGAAAAGAGGGCGGGAAGAAGTTCGCCGACCTACCAGACGGAGGGGTGGGCCGAGAATGGCTCCGGTGGTCGCCGCCGCCTCCGTGGTGCTTCCTCCCATGACGGCGCCACCGTAAGCCTGACCGTCGCGCTACCGGCTCCGCCATCCTCATCCCGGCTCGGACGCCTCCTCGTGACGAACAGGGGCGAGGTCTCAGGCGCAGAGGTTGCACGCATCCCCATGAAAGTACGCACGACCACGCCCCCAGGAGCTCCTTGTTTCAGGGCCCCAGTATTCATCCGCTCCACGATCGTGGCCACCTTGTTCTTTCTCTCGCTCGCCCTCTGCCCACTCCTCCCCGCCACGGAAGATTGCCGGTGAAGGGCGGGCGCCGCCTCCGACGCTCGAGCATAGAACCACTCGAGCGCCACCCTTGTTG